>OZ038398.1:23306051-23498908 GCA_964036045.1 Eutreptiella sp. 'Long Island Sound 2002' | reverse complement strand
GGTGTACTGTCTCACTGACATTGCCAACTTCCTGGAGGGGTACACACACGATTGAAGCGAAACGAACGGGCGTGACAAACAGAGCAGCACTGGTCGCTAACGAATCTCGTCAGGCCGAATGGATCAGTAGAATAAGGAGTTAAAAAGGTCTGCTAGGCGCCTTTCTGTAGTACAAGAGGTACATCACCAGGAGACACCAACGGGTGGGGCGGTCCAGGTGTCATGTCCACCCCTGCAAGCAGGAAACAGTATGAAACAGCCCCTGTGCGCTGTCCGTCCTGTCACCCAGCTCCGTACACACACACAAACACACACACACACACGCACAAACAATCACACACACACACACACACACACATACAGGCACACACATACACACACCCCGGTGGGATGCACAGTACTGCAAAAAGACTGGTGCATCTGCCACAAGGGCTGCATTCCGGTTTCTTCTGTTCTCCCACGGAAGGCGAGGCATACCATGACTCCTTCCATCAGGGTGTGGGAGGCCAACTGCTTGGGCCCATGCCAGACGGTGCCACATGGTGGCACCCTTCGCATATAATGGCAGCGCCAGGTGTGCTAGGACTGCACCCCCCCCCCCCCCACAAAATGTACGATGCCCTGCAGTGTGCCCCATGTATGATACCCCCCCCCTCCCCCCCCTGCACGACAACCAGCAATGTTTCACCGTTTTACGAGAGGGCAGTCGCTGGACAATGTTGTGCAGCAAAAAAGCGCCGTTTGACCAGAGGGTGCCTGTGGTGGCAGGTGGTTGTTGTCAAAGGGGGCCATGAAGCAACAGATACCGAAAGCCCCTATGTCACAGGCTGTCGGTCATCGCTCGTGCAGTTCACTGTACGTCCGGCTGATTGGTCCGGCTGAAGTACAGCTCTGGTTCTCACACTGTTGTCCAGCCAGCACAGATCAGCTCATCCCCCTCCCCGGGAACCTGGTGAGCAGCCGCTTGCAGTCTGGCAACTCCAATGACTCCCGCGATCCATCAGTGGTGTCACTGTCTACACCTTCGTCAGCACTGCCGGCCGACTCATTGTGCAGGGGGGGGGGAGGGTCATGAACAGCAGGTCCGTGTTCTGCAAGACTGATGAACACAACACCCCTGCGATGGTATGGTAAAGTCCCTGGTAGAGCACACCAGATCCCCAGTATCCCTTGCAAGCCAACCCGCATCTCCGGCAACAGGACGACAGACCTGCATTGGGATGGGCTCCGGTCCCCAGGGGCCCACCACATACACCGAATCAGTGCACCCAGGGGTCCAGGTGGTGCCCACGGGGGAGTCACAGGCCCGTGGGCATCGTGTGCAGTATGGGGTCCCCTATGGGCAGAACTTTGCATTCAGTGGTATCATCTGCAGTGAAGAAGGGCAGAGGTGACAAAGAGGCAGCCCATACCAGCCATTCTGAACCCTTTGGTTGCTCTACCAACCCCCAACGCTGTACCACGATTCGCAGGGTCACAATGAGGGGGACCATTTGCACTGTGCACGCACTGCGTAACGTGTTGGAACAAATTATGGGGAAAAAGGTCATTCCTTGGTTCCTTGGCTACTTGATGCTCCCATACTGCCCACACTCGAAGGCGGAGAAGACGGTGGCAAGCCACCCTTCACCATTCCGTTGGATGCAGGTGACAGTGATGCCTGCAGGAAGCCATGAAAAAGACATGGGTGGAACTGTAAGGGGACGCAGTGCAGTATGCGTAATGGTACCCTCCGCCTTCCTTAAAATGTAAGCGGCTGCGCGCGACAGTACCCTCGCACCCGCGAGGGAACATACCCCAAGTGACGGTTCCCTCGCCCCCCCCCCCCCCCCCGAGTACAATAAAAGGGCGCGCGACACAAAGTAAAACATGCAGACACAAGGCATATGAACCATTGTGTGCGGAGACTGCCTGTAGGGATGCATGTTCAGCTCTACTGAGGGACAGGCTCTGTGTGCCACTTCTTCTGGCCGGAGTATTTGACCCGGAAGAGGTGCACATGCTCGACAGGGGCCACAGGAATGGGTTCTCCAGCTGCACGCTCTGGGCAGCAGGTTTAGCTCTAGGCTTTAGAACGCTGCTTAGCAGGCTTTTTCTGGCACTGCACAAGGAGTGCATCATCGGCCAAAGTGGGGGAGCTCATTTCATGGGGCTGGTTTCCCTAGTGGGCAACACAGCGTCCATCTCATTGGGGGAGGAGGTGATGGGGGCAGAAAAGCATCCAACTTCAGCTGCACCTTTTTCCCAGGATGCCTCCTCTCTTGATTGGTTGGCGGTTGAGGGAGCTGTGCCCATGTAGCCCCCCCCTCCCCCCCCGGCGCGCCTCATTAGCACCAACCCCCCCCTCTGTGCGCCAGGGGTTGCCATAACGAAAAAGAAAAAAAAAAACTCAAAGTGTCCGTTACGCCCTACCTCACCAAAGGCCCTGCACTAACAGACACGCACAACACAGTGTGGGCGCCGCGCCGGCTCCTTAAACGCCCACATCCGTTGTTCAAGGGTACAATTGAGAGAAGTGTGCGGTCACACGGGCCAGCAAGGCAGGCTTGGTACCGCGCACTGAGAGACTATGAAGTCTGCAAATGGACTTCAACTCAACCACTGTCCACTCAATCATTGTCCCTTGCTTCATGGCTTTGCACACCTCACTGTCCACATCATATTGAAACTGCACTCTGGCACTGCTGTCACTGGTAGGGCCCTGAACCTGGGGGGGGGCAGCGTGTACATCTTGCTGGACTATCGCTTCCAAGGCAGGGGAGGGGGCATCTACATCTTGATCAACATCACTGGCGTCACTTTCTGCATCCCCAATGACGCCATATGTCTCCCAAATCTCATCGCAATTGGGGCTGGAGTCATTGCTCTGAGAGACAGTCCACAGAGCACGCATTTCATCCGTCACCTCAGGGGTGGGGCTGTCAACTGGGACTGCAAGATCCTTGAACGCCTCAAAATGAAGGAGTGGGCAGTCATCCAACCCTGGTTTCTCCTCTCCGTCTACTTTGCGCTTTCTGGGTCGAAATGGAACGGCCCGCAATGCGTTAAACACGGCTGCGGGACACCAGTCCTCCGGAGCCTCACCGTTACACCGAACAAGCAAATTGTCACTCATGAAGTGTGTGGGTTGGCCCGCATCTGCCTGAGTCATGTAACTAAACACACGCTCACATGAACAGGAGCTAGCCTCAGCGAAATCTGGTACGTGGTCAGGGTTAACCCAATTGCCCTCAGCGAACCGCGATTGCAGATCAGCTATGAGGGCGTTCAGAAAGCATGCCCGGCTACCACGAACAGGGCTGATCGCTGGGTCAACACACAGTCGGCTCTCCCACCCGCCCTCCAAAACATGTGTGCGCAGATGTGCAAGTTGGCTGCACATCACATTTGCCTACTCCCAAGTGGGCAAAGTGGCTACCTCACCCCTGCCGTATCGGGGATCCCCACCGCTTCAGAGCGGGGGGATAAAATCAGAAGTGGCCCACAAGTGGGCAAAGTGGCTACCTCACCCCTGCCGTATCGGGGATCCCCACCGCTTCATAGCGGGGGGCAAACATGAAAACACAAAAAACACCAAAAAAGCGAAGGCAAAAATATTGCAGGCAACTGGGTTTGAACCCAGGACCTCTGAAATCAGCGCCAAGTGCTACTACCAACTAAGCTATGCCAGGCCTGACACATCAGAGAGTGGTTGCCTTAGTAAAAAAAAAAAAAAAACTCTGAGCGTCACTATGGCAACCCCTGCTGTGCGCCGCCGGTGTCCGAGTTCCGCCTCGGCTGGATCGGGTCCTGCCTCAATCCAGGGACGCCACCAGGGTTTTTGGCTGTGCCAGGCTGAGCTTTCCCCAGTGCAGCGGCGATGTCCCCCTCAGTGAAAGCCCCCCCCCCCCCCCCGCCCGCCCAAAAAATGCCTCACCCCCTATTCCCAACGGACTCCAGCGCGGAGTGTTGGGGTCCCTCTCCCGAGCTGCGTGGCCATGAACCGACATGGCCCTCCGATTCCGGGCGCCCCCACACCCGTCCCAAGCCCGACCTCAAGGTGTCGGCCCCCCAGTTGTCCCCGGGTGAGAGCAACCTCCCTTCCCCTAGGTGGCCTGCCCTCAAGGGACCCGCCCACTCCTCGTGAACCTGCATAGGTTTTTTTTGCTGCAACCCACAGACCCATGCGCACGATGTTTTTTTTCCCCCGGTTGCATCAAAAAAATGCACGGGTTGGTGCACAGACACCAGACACCCATGGGGAATTTGTGAAATATTTGAGGATCTGTTCATGTGCACAACAGTTGAACTCAGGTTGATTGAACTTCTTCAATACCACTGTGTACACATTTCAGCCTAATCTAGACCTTCATTAGCTGAATAAGCCATGAAAAATGCACATGCGATGACCACGACCCTTCTCGGTTGAGCATGCGAAGCGCCCTCATCCCGAATACAGTCTTCAGATTCATAAGAGGCTTCAAAATGGAAAATAATCTCAATTCAGGGAACAGTTTCAATCTCTTCCCTAACACATGTGCTGCACGGGCCTGTGCCAGCAGAATACCCCCATAGTGCTGCACTTTGAGAACATGACGGTGGTCTCCAAATTCCCTCCACACACCCTTAGCACCAGCAATCGATTGATGCAATCGGATAGCTGGGGTATCCTTGGTGTGTGATCGAAGGAAAAGCGATTCCGTGGTGTGATACAGCAACGCATTTGCCCCCATGAACGCATGCGCTCAGGCATAAGCTGGTGTGTCACTGTCACCAGTGGAGAGAAGGAATGTTGCTGAGGATGCTGTGGACGCATGCGCTTTGATTGCTGGTGGGCTGCAGGGTCAGTAACAAGGACTTGAAAATCAGTTTGGCCAAATCTTCATGCTTCAAAAAAAAACCCTCATATGGGGATGCCATGTCTAGTGGGCCCCTAGACAAGGCCATGTTCAATACAACCCACAGTTGTTTTTCTGAGCGGAGTTTGCTACACTGATCCCGTGCAACTGTGCAGCAGGCACTGGACGCTTGCAAGCCGTCACTGACAAACCGTTCAATCAGTCCTGTGCACTACTGCCAGGCGCATTGTGCCGGTCCCACTCTCGCAAACCCGGTCTGCCCCCCCCCCCCCTTTGCCAGACCTTCATTTTGTGGTCAAGAGCGTGCGACGACATGTTTGTAAGCCGGTTGTACCCTCCCCCCCCCTTGCGCAAACACGGGCCAGGTTCTGGTTCCAGGACCAAAAGTGCGGAAACACGGGGTCCCCGTGTTTGGACAAGCCCGTGTTAGCGCGCAGCACGTACTACGGAACACAAGTTGCAGGCATAGCCCAACCTTAACCCTCCCAACATGATAGCATTGTATGGGGAAAGAGACACGCTCCAGAGGTGCATGATGCTCTTGTTCATGCCCGTTGCGCTCATACACAGTGTGAATGTACTGCTCACCTCGTGTTGAGGGACCCAAAACTCGAGCAGGCACAGACTCATTGTTTGTGTACCGCTGGTATGTGACAGGCTGTCCAGCAGCGAAAAGAGAATCGTTCATGACTATGAAAGAGTGTCCAACAGACCGGCATACACCCCAGAGTACAAGAGCACATGGAATTATAGCTGTAGCAACACTTTGTCACCCATATTGACCCTTCCTGCATCCTGCACAAAGCTATAAACCACGTTCTCTATTGGATCAGAACCGAAAAAACGACGGTTCAAAAAAAGGACCAAAAGTGCGGAAATACGGGGTCTCCGTGTTTGGACAAGCCCGTGTTAGCGCAAGGGGGGGGGGAGGGTAGGGGGAAAACAGGAGATTGGGTCAGGCCTCATGTGAGCCTTAGCCCCAGAGATACAAACCCGAGGCGGTGTCCCAGGGCCACCCCTTGCCTGAGGCAGGTGCCTCCGGGTCCAGGCTTCGCCTGGGCACAGGTCTCTTACAGCCTGAGCCAGTCTCAGGGGCTTAGGCTGGGATCTGGGGAAAGCGTGCGGGGCTGCAGTGTCCCTTTGGTATCGGTACCACAGGGTAGGGCTGCTTGAGCGGTGTGCACGTTCTCGGACCACAGCAACCACATCAGCAGCAGCAAAGCAGTCCACAAGGGTTTTGGCACGGAGCCCTCAGAAGATACCCCCTGTCCCCGGCCTGTGCAGCACCCAGTAACGCTGTGGTGTGCTGTGTGTACCATGTGCAGGGGGGGGGGGGGGATGGCCGGGTCTGTGCTGTGAATGGGAGGGAGGTGTGGGGGTCTCAAGAGCGAATACAACGCGGTTACTGGCGGTTGGAACGTTGGTTGGGGGGGCGGGGGGATACTGACGGTCACAATACGGTGCGAGGGCCCTCTGGGGCGGCTTTGAGCAGTTCCAGTGGTATAGACAATCGCACAGACCTGCACCAGAACAGGCCTGAGCGCAGCCTATCAAGCCTATCAACGCAAGGTCAAAATTCAAATTTCCCGGGTTGGCGGCGGAGCCACGAAGGAGAGAAGGCAGAATGGGTCCCCGCTGTTGTTGGGGCACGCACAATGCAGGTGTGGGCAGTGGACGACCTGCGATTGCCGAACCGCAACTTGTCCAGTTCCGTTCTACGAAGCGTTTTGGGTGCGGGTCTCCGAAGAACTTTTTTTGTGCTGTGTTCTGTGACCATGTGTTACGTGCGGGTAGGTCAGACTGTATCGTCGGCGGTAGCTGCTGCTACCACTGTCAGGGCATGGACCACACATCAGACGCGGTGTGCTACAAAAAGAAAATACGGAGAGGGGCACAGGTGTGGGTTGTCCAAAAAGGGCGGCCCGTTGATCACCGATGCAATGCAGATGAGGTGGACGCATTCACGGTCACACTGAGGCATCCCAATTTCACAGTTGGTGGCCCCAACAAGTGCGAGGTCACTCTACGCGGCGGCTTGGGCCTGTTTTTCTTCCAAAAGCGTTGCAGTCCATTGCTTCAGGTCGCCGCACAAAACTCCGCAGTGCAAGGCCGTGCGCTGTGCCCAGACAGGCCCCTGGTGCGTTGCCCGTGTTGTGTGCCACTCAGGACCCTGTCGCTCCCGGAACTCAGGTGGGACCAGCTGCGGCTCGGTAGGATTCGGCTCCTTCTGATCACGTTCTGATCCGGCGGACGCCAGTGGCACGTTTGGCTGTGCTCCAAGGCCGCCACCGTGATTTTCTCCCGTTCGGAAACAGAGGGTTGGTGCCATTTCGCGACGTTTGCGGCCACAGGACAGAATCCGGAGCGGATGGGACCCTGCGGCCTTGCCGCCACCCCCGATGCGTTTGCGTGACCCGCCGCATCGTCCATTCCATTCCACTCGGCACGAGGGTGCAAGGGCCGGGGCAGAGAGCACAGGCGTAGGGCCAGAGCGGTGTCGGGCATGGCGAGTGGCGGGCAACTCATTGAATGTTTTATGAAGAAACCCCAACGCCCCTTCCAAACAAACACCCAACCGCCCACTGCACGCAGCCCCTGACTCACTTCATCAGCATCCGTCTCATTCAACTGCCCGTTGGAAGGGCACTTCTCGCCCGCCGCTGAGTGCTGCTCTGGATTGGGCGGACAGTTCACAATCCGTTGCATTTCCTTCGCTGTGGATGGTTCGCCCAAGACCCAACGAGCCCCTGGAGCGCTGGTCAGCCCAATGCTCCGGGGACGTGTTCTGACGGACCCGGGTCTCAGGCTCCAGCCTTCTGACTTGGGCTGCTGCTGTGACGAGGCTCTGACTACGTCAATCTCACGGTTTGGTCCCGAGCCAGACGTGCGCCTGTTGTGCGCCGCCGCACCGACAGACGTGACCCCTGTCGCTGGGTCGCTGCGCCGCGTGCCGGACGCAGCTGGTTCCTGATGCTCAGCGCACGAAGGGGGCGACGGCTGACGAGTGGCATATGGCACGTGGCGCGCCTGACGAAATCCTAACGAGATTTCCCTGCACTCATAGAGCTACGATGGAGACCGAGTAAGTTGATGGTTCATCTTGCAAGCACACGTCAGCTGAACCTGGCTTGGCGCAGGCTGTGTCATCTTGCTCGGTAGCTTTGTCAGATTCTCGCACAGTTGCATGCGCCTCCAAGCGCTCAATCTTCACCACCTTCAATTTGGGCACGTCGTGGCGTGACGCGGCAGCCCCGCGCAGGCCCCGGGGCGGTCAGTCGTCCCACTGCGTCCACGTCCACACCCCGAAGGCGTCCGCCAGCCGCACCAGCCCCTCCATGTCCTCCAGGCGGTCCACCATCCACAGCGGCAGCCCCCACTCGGACCCGAAGCCGAGCCCCCCGCGCCCGCCCACCAGCCCCAGCACCAGCGCCCCGACGGAGTCCACGTCGCCCCCGACCCACATCGCCGCCCGAAGGGCGTCGAGGGGGCCCTGGTGCCACTTGAGAAGGTACAGCACGACCCCGACGGTGTGCATGGCGCTGCTGTCCAGCCCCCGGACGGGCGAGCCCCGCATCTGCGTGGCCCAGGGGATGGGCTGCGGGCCGCACAGGGCCTCGAGGGGCAGGCCCTGCAGGCATGGCCCGTAGCCGTGCCAGTCCGGGAGGGCGTCGACGGAGCGGAGGTACGCGAGGGTCTCGGCGTCGTACGCCTCGGGGCTGTGGGTCTCGAGGGCGTCGCCGGCGGCGATGCAGTGCGACAGCACGTCCTGCAGGCGTTCAGGGGGAAGGGCCTGGTCATCAGGAAAGCGGGCACTGCGCGCGCGACACACAACCCCCAACCCCCAATCCGCACAAGACGACCCCAACCCCCGCCACACCATTTCAACCCCTTGAATATGGCCCCATTTCCCTTCATCATGGGCCAATATCCACGATATCCACCCATGCCCTCTGCCCACTGGGAAGGGAGTACCGTACAAATCCTAAAGTTTCGCGGAATCCTAATTTTTGCGTTGGGTGTTTTGAATTAATAATAAGCAAAAATTTTGCGGCAGCATCCAAAATGGGCAAAAATGGGCAAAAATTATTTTTTTTGCGATTTTTTTTTGCGGAGCCCATTTTTGCGTAAGGTGTTGGGCCAAAAATTAATTTTTTTTGCGGTTTTTTGCGTTTTGGGGATTGGGGTTGATTCCTTTTGTTACTACTGCAAGAAACCGTGCGTACCTTGGACTCTGGGATTGCAGTCCATTCCTACACAGGCATACAAATGTCCATTGCAGTCCATAGAACAGATAAGCACCAACAAGCATGGTTCAGGTCTACCAGTTTTTCAACAAACCAGTTCCAAATATCCATGTCCCGAACTAGCCCCTTTATCTGCTTTGGGGCACATCAACAGCCACATTCCACTATTTTAACACTTGTGACAATCCCGGATGCATCATTCTCTGAAAGCAAAGCAAGGTGCAGAACGGGGCATGAGACACATAAGAGGGGGACAACAAGCAGTTGGGCAAACTCTCCCGCGATTCTGGCATTCTTGCAAAAAGGGGGGGCAGGGGCAAAAATTATTTTATTTTTGCGATTTTTTTTGCGGAACCCATTTTTGCGAAAGGCATGAAGCCATTAACTAATTTTTTTTCTGCGTTTTTTTTCGCGGACAACAACACCTTGTGCCAGGAATTAATCATTTTCGCAAATCTTTAGAATTCGCATGGTACTTCCTAAAGGACAAAAGGGGGAGGGGGTATTCTGGTGCTGGGACGCTTTCATGGGATCCCCACAACAGCGCCGGGTTCCAAATATCTTCCAACGCGATACACGTGCCCTTGGGCTCCACCAAGGAGCGGGCTGGCCACAAAACGGATGGCCGCTCCCCTCCGGAAGCACTGCAGGAAACTCTCACAGCACTTTGTCAGGATTGTCTTGAAGAGTCAAGCCTTCTGGAGCAACTTGGCCATAGATCTACGATAGTTGTCACCCTCCAGAGGACTCAAGAGCACCCGCCGCCTGACTCAGAAAAACTTCTGCGACTTAGCTGTGTCACTCAGTAGCAGCCGCTGTGCGACATGATCAGGCCCCCCTTGTGACTCTAGGCTAGGGTTAGGGCCACCGAGCCAGTGCAACCAGCAAAGGTGCCTCAGACCGCTGTGTCTAGGGGCGGGACAGGGGGTTCTGGACTGAGAGGTGCAGTACTGCATGTCTCAACACGGCAAAGCCGCGACACACATCTGGAGTGACTTGGACACGGGGGAGGGGCTAGTGCGTCGACACACTCTTGAAAAACAGCCCAATGCACTGGCGCAGACACCCCCGCATGGAGCGAACAGACCGAGCAACCAAAACACTGAGTGCTGTACCTCGTCGGGCACCAGCCAACAAAAATTGCGCCACTGGGCGCCCTGTGTGACAGCAGTGCGGCAAATGTTGTGTACTGGACCCGTCCCAGTACCTGCAGCAGGACAAAAGCGACAAACGACATAAATGCAAGGCTGAAGAAAAAAAGTGTTCTGGCACAGCTCGTGCGGCGCAACCCGCGTTTAGCTGCTCTTGCGGGGCAACCCATGTTTAGCCGCCCGTGTGGCGCATCCCACGTTGAGCTGCCCGTGTGGCACAAGCCGCGCTCAGCCGCTTGTGCTGCGCACACCGCGTCCAGCCGCCCGTGCGGTGCAGCCCGCGTTCAGGCTTTGGCGCTGCCACTCAGTGTAGGCTCGAGGCCCTTCAACTTTGAGGGTGGGTGCCTGGACGAAAATTGCATTTCCGAACTTAATAATGCTGATTCTTTGCCCCAAAAAATCGTTTTCTTGGCTCAGACCTGGGCAAGCTGGCCCAGCCCTCGTACCAGACGGTACTCCAGAGAGTTCTCGGAATCAGGAATCAGAGCAGTCTAGTGCTACGATTGTCCCGCAGCTCAGTGTGGCAGCGGATATGACACGTGCTGATTCTTCGCCTCAGATTTTTCAGTTCTGAGGGTTGTCACGGTCTGGGATTCTCAAATGGCACCATCAACCGCACCCCCAATAGACAAGAAACAGGAGTGCACCGTGCAGCCGCTACACACGCAATGCCATGGGTGCGTGTGTCATGTGGAAGGGCAACCTCATAGGCCCCACCCTCACGGAGGAGGAACGCCCCCGCCGTGGCCATGAGGTAACTGGCCAGGCGGGCCTTGGGGTGGGGGTGGGTGGTGTCCGCGTTGAGAATGCACATGGGGAGGCGCCGCCCGGGGGGGACGAAGGCGAGCGGGAGGGCCCGCATGGGGGGGGCGTTGCCGGGGTAGGGGCGGTCCGCTTGCAACCGCTGGACGGCGGCGAGGGTGGCCTGGCCCGCGTAGACCTTGGCGATGCTGCCGTGCCCGTTGCGCCCGACGCCCACCAGCCCCCAGAGCCACGTGGAGATGAAGTGGGTCTTGGCCAAGTCGTACTCCTTCCGCCAGTACTCCATCAGCGTGTCTTGGGTGAGCGGGGCCTGGGAAGACGGCAGGGGGTGCCTTCACGCAAGAAAACAATGTCTCGATGCACGGCTCACCCACAAAACGCGCACACCGCACACCGCCATGCAGAAAGAGGCACCCGGGCACTAAACACAGCAAAAATGCAAATCATCCGGTGATACATCCATCTGAAGTTTATCGTTCATGAAGAACAGGCATGTGAACCTTCACCCGCAGTCGGTTCTTAATTAACAGAAAATTGGCCAGTAACTGCCGGCAACCGCCAGCGGTTGGCGGTTAACTGCCAGCCCATAGGGCTGTCCTGAAGCGGCGGTCCTTCGTAAAAGTAAAAAAACAAAGGTGTGGTTCACTGTAAATCAACACTGCTGTGCTGCTGGGTAAGTTCTGTCTGATCATGCCTGACCAGGGCTGCCGTTGTAGCCACAGTTGGGGTTGGAAAAATACGCTTGGAGCTCAACTGACAGTCGCTGTTATTCGTGTCTCCCCCCCCCCCCGTGTTAAGCACAGGTCTGGTTGTCAGTTGTCAAAAATTCCTGTTGCGTCCCACCGCCGGAAGCGTTGCACAAATTGGCTGCAGTCCACGCTGTGCGCTGGCTTTGAATGTCCTTTTACCCCCCCCCCCCCCTCTTACAACCAACCGGCACACTCCTTCAGCCTTTGTGCCGCACCCCCCCTTTCGCACAGACGCATGTGCGCCAATCTGAGCCGGCAACACATCCCGCACCCGCACTGACTTGCACGGCTCGGGCACACACCCCCGGCCAGAAGAGGAGACGTCCCTGACGCTGGTGCCGGTTTGGAGGAGGGACGGTTATGAACGTCTATCCCAAAAACAGATACGCCTCAACGGAAAATGGACACACACATGGGCACGGGCCGCCCAGTGTGCCTCGGTGGCGGCGGCCTCGTGCCAGTCCACAACACCCCGATGGTTGCCGGCCCTCACGTGAGGACAAGGGAACAAAAAAATGAAACCGCACGCAAATGGACGTCCATCAGCCAGGAAAGCGCCTGAGGGAGGGGAGGGGCACCCTTGCCCCCTTCCCGGTGACAGTTCATTCTGCCGCAACTGCTTCTGTCCGCCCACCCACTCTGGGGGGGGGGGGGGGGCACCCTGGAGAATACCTTTATTGGACAACACGAGGATCCTCAGAGGGGGCTGAACCTCGAATTGATTGGGCTCTGGGGCGCCAATGGGCCAACAAGGGGGGGTTTGTGGCGTTTCCCACGTATATGAGGGCCCGCTTGGTTTGGATCTCACAACCTCCGCGAGACGATTTCGGTTTCCATCGCATTCCAGCCCCTACCCTGGTGATCCTCCTGCCTAAACCCCCTTCCCTATTGCCCTGACGGCCACATACTGCATGTTGCAGTCACAAATGCCGCACACCTTTGACTCCAGCAGCGCCTTCATGAGCCCCGCGGTCATCTCCGTGTCATCCGTGTACATGCCGCCGGAAAAATTCCGCGAATTGGTGGGGCTCAAAGTGAAGTACGGGCCCCGGACATTGACCCACCTCCGGAAGTCCACGTTCTTTGCGTCGCGGATCCATTCCGCATCTTGAAACTCGATGCCGGCTCCGAACGCGTCCCCCAGTGCAATGCCCAGGAGCATCGACCGCAGGCCAGGGCGCAGCTCCGTAGCGAGGCGGCGCCGTGCAGCAGTGCGGGTGCGGCGACGGTAGACCAGGCCCAGGAGTGCGCCTCCTGTGCCCAGCCCCACAACACAAAGGAGTACTTTGCCCGGGCTCAGCATACTGCCTGTGGGGAGCGGGGTGATGACGATGCCATGGCAAAGAGATTTGTTGAAAAAATAGGTGGTCTTGAACAGCACACACACGCGCGCGCGCGCACAAACACAAAACACCAATGGTGGCATCCGCCACCTTGAGCCCGGCAGTTCGAGGGCAACTGACAGTGGTTGGAGGATAAGCAACGGCGGTTGGCAGGGGCCAATGTGTGCGTAGCCCATGCAGGGTACGGTTGCCCGGCGTGCATCCAAATCAATGTCCCGGTCGTCCATCCCAATGCTTTACCACCAAATATCACTCCCTCCTCCAGCCTAGGAACCCTAAGCATGAATGACACAACAAAGCACAACTGCGGGTGAACAAGGAACCTTTCATGCATTGTTATTCCACAACCGTAATGCTTGCCTAGGATTGTATTCCGGGGAAATAATATAGGGTGTATTGCAACATGGGAAGGTCACCGATGTAAAGAAACATTGCAAAATTATGGTGCAACATGCACCACTTCATCCCCACAAGTGTGAGGGTCAATACATGTAGCGCAATACCTCTCATAGCACTGCCCACAAACTGGGGTGGTGCGTTTGTGACAACACAAAGCACAAAAGTCTTTATCATCTTCATCACAATCATCTCGGGTTCCCCATGGTGGGGAGAGATCAATATGGCTACATCACCCCTATTCTCGGGGTCCCCATGGTGGGTGGGGAGAGATCAATATGGCTACATCACCCCTGCCTTCTCGGGGTCCCATGGTGGGGATAAATCAACCTAGAAAGGAGTGGTTGTGGTGGAAATGAACAAAAAAAAAGCGTGACAAATGGTGAAAGTGTGTGACAATCCAAATGTACGACATCCCCAATTGGAAAGAAGCATCAAAATATGTTTTCAAACAACAACCTGTCCCCAACACGGGGACAAAAAATGCGGAAAATCATGGAAACTGGGCGAAGATAAGAGAAAAGTTTGGCCGGCGCGCCCAGTGCGCTAATATACTCTCTTAGAACATAACACTGCTTCTTCCCTTGTCAAAGATAGGGGTCACAATTGACACAGAAGGAGCCACTTGTTTTCCTACCTTGAGTATACCTTGAGTATATAGTGTGATCTGGGATCACCACGACCCTGTGGTACGGCATCACCTCACCTGTGACATGTCCTCTTGGATTGGGGCGCCTCCGTGGAGCCTAGGGAAGCCCTAATTTGTCCAACCATCTTCCTAGTGATGCATGGGCGCTTGGCCACCGGCACCATGGGCACATTTCCTCCTTCTTCTTCGTCACGCCTCCTCACATTCTGCTAAAGAAGCGCGTCTCTCAAACCCAGTAAATGTTACGTCAGCTTCACCTCATATTCCCAACCGAAGCAGGCACGCGACATGTGCTGCAACCACTTGCCTACCCTCCGGTACCCAATGCCATCATAATGCCTTGCCTTGAGGATATCTTGGCACCCAGTGGTTTGTACATCTTGTGCTACTTGCAACATCCTTTTAGTTTGGTACCTGAGTGGGGGTGGACAATTTTTCCATTACCTTTTGATGCCCTACGGGTCCGTTGCAGACTCAAGGTATTTTAGTGCTTTTACCTTGTTGTAATATGTTTCTTCTCCCTTTAGAATCCTGTGGTAGTCCTTGGTGCTGGATGTTGCTGCTAAGATGGGTTGTTTGATTTTCGTTTTTTTTTGTTCCTCTGTGGACGATACATTACCTGTTGCTGCAATACTTGTGGATTGGGGTCCGGGGTGCACACTCATGGCTTGAGTTTGCCATACCATGCGCTGATGGACTGGCTAGGCTTAGTTCCCTCCTCTTCCCTCTGGGGCATAGTGAACTCCCTTCGTAGTTGATAGATGACATGAAGCATCATGTACTAGTGGTGCGCGATGTGTTGTGCAATGACGTCCATATCCTTGTGGCAACTGATCGTAGGAGGACCGGGGGATTCTCAGGCATGCCACATGATGAACGTCCTCACTAGACGCATTGTCATACCATTCCTCCGTGTATCCGTCCCATGGGCCCCATGATTGAGTCCATACTTCACGAAAAGCCGGGGCCCATTTAGAACACTGCATGAGTCTCTTGTGTACGGTGGTGCCGTGTTTGTGTTTGCAAAGGGGGCACCTAAATACATTGTGATCCCATGGTGCCCCACAACCGTCCCAACACTCATTACCCCACAACCACTTAACCCATGTCATTTAGCATGTACCCTTGAGTGGGAGCCAAGACACCCAATGTGTCAAACATCAAACATCAAACATATCGTAATGTCTCCTCTCAATGATCCACTTTTTTGCAAGGGTGGGCGCCGGACCTCCGTTGACGACTATATCACCCGGCTGGGTGGGTGTGTATTCCAGCAAGGGCAAGCCTATGGCAATTTTTGCCACGCAGTCGACCTCATTATTCCTTTTGATTTCTTCCCTTTCCTCTTTGGTTTTTGCTTTGGCCATGTCTCTGCGACTAGGGACCCACCTAGAACGGAGAGGCTTATTCACTGTTTCATCCTCAATGACAATCCGTAGATCCATATCAGAGCACTCATGGGGGGGGGTTGTAGTGCGTGGTCTACAACTGCTTTGTTGTCATAAGTCAACTCCTGGTGGGCGGTGGCCAAGGCCAAATTGACTGCGAAACTTTGGAGCTCTGCACGGTACAAAGCTTGCGGCCCGGCAACTCTTGTGATGACGTGCAGGGGACCACAGGCGATGGCGCCACCCGCCCTACACACTTTTCTGCTTCCGACTTCTCAAGTCAGCTTGCCGCCATCCCCATACCAAACATCACCTTCGGCCTATTTACCATTAGTGTAGCACGGTATTCCAACTATTGTTATTAGGGGCAAACCCTTCAGAGAATTCTCCGTGTGTGGGGTTCTCCTCAGCGGACAATGCAATCCTGGTGAGGTCAGGTATGCCCACTGCCACCTCCTGTTGTTTGATCCATTCTTTGTCCCCCATGTCTACTCATCGATGAGGTTTGAAGAGGTGGGGGGTCTTCTCCGTGGGGCCAACGTGAGAGTGGTGCTTCCTCCCAGTTGAGAAAGTATTGTAACGTAGTCCCGCAAGGGTGCCATCAGCTCAATGGGTGTGGGTAACATTGTGGGCCTTGTGGATGTTCTCCTTGTTGTGCTCTAAACCTCTTGCAATCTAAACATATCTTATCTATGTGTTGGAACATGCGATCATGAGAGATAAACATGGTCATCAGGGATGAGCACCGAGTCCAGGAGTTGTACCCGCTCAAACGCATTTCACAGTAGCGCATTACATCTAGTAAGATTGGCTTCTGCCTTAGCCAAAACTTCATCCTTGGCCTTTTGGGACCAATACAGGTGGGTTATTGTGTGGCCCAAATACCAGAATATGGGCGGATGCACCAGGATGGCTTTGTTGCTCGATCGCAATGTGTCATGTGGCGGTGCCACCTGTGATGCTTACTCCGGGGAGTTGGTGCCTACCTATAGACTTCCGTCTTGCCTAGGTTAGTTTGGAATCCGAATATGAGCGACAATTCCTGTACCATCTTGAGGACTCGTTTTGAGTCACCGGCGTTCTTTGTGACAATGGCAATGTCATCCACATATATGAAGAAGCTGGCTTCAGGGAACTCTTTTGTGAGGGTGGCGTGGAATGTGTCGTATACCAACATGAACAGTGCTGGGGCCACTGGGCACCCTTCTTTGATGCCTCTAGTCAATGGAAAGTGCAATTTGCCATACCAACATGTGCTCAGGGTGTATATTGACTGCACCATGTGTAAAATGTGCGGTGGGGCCTCTAATATCCTCGGGGATTCAACAAGGTACACATGCGGTACTCGGAAAAGCCTTGGCAATATCAAGCAAACAGACATAACTTCCTTTTGGCCTCTCATGGAGCTCCACCATTAGGTTCATGGCTTGCTGCGAGGTGGTGTATCCTTTGTGACTACCCACTTGCGTATTGGATAGGGCCACATTGATGGGTTGTTATGTTGTTGTTAGGGATGCATTGGAAGGGGGGGGGGGGACAGCCCCCCCCTTCCAGGGCCCAGCCTATGCCCAACCATTGTCTCCCGGCCTTAATGGCATTTGCAACCGACAGTGAGGATTTGAAATTTGTGCCATGAGTGGCTGTCTAACGTGAACTCTTGCTAGGGATTGAGTATATCCCGCATCAAACATATGGATTTGTCCTGATCTCACTCTGGGTCGCCTGCAAACTGGGGGAGGTGCCGTTGTGCCGATCCTTCTATAGGCTGAGGGTTGGAGGTCCTGAAAGGCGTGAGTAACCACATTCTCATTGATTTGAAAAAATGTTTCGCTGCTTTTTGTAATGCCTGGTGATCGACCTATGGTTCTTTTTGAGGGTGCTACACCACAAGCTGTGTTATTTCATTCAAGATCATGCCAGCTCTGGCTACGGGGGCACAATCTATATGTGGATGCGTCTTGGACCATTTAGTCATGTGTCTCTTAAACTTGTAGGAAGGGATTGCAGCCAATTTGCAACAGAGCCCATCCTTGGTGGGCAAGGGGGTTGTGCGTAACCATTGCCACCCCTAGGCGATCCCCCGCGTTGGAGTAATCTAGGTGTGGTAATCCTCGGGTTGACATAATCTCAATGCATCAAAAGACATCAATATGGCGTCTAGTTGTCGTCCCATATTATGTGTAATCAGGGCTGCGGGGGGAACGTCATCAGCGACCGCCATGGCCGGATCTTATAGTGTTCCGTCAATTAGTTTGGAGCGCCACCAGCTAGTGGGTTTAGGTGATTCCCCCAATATCTTATCATTGAGGTCGCCCATGAGGACATCTACCCTATCAAAGGTACCTAGCCACTTGTCCATGGCTTGTTGCTGTGTCTTTTCACACGGCCCATGGATATTGATGATCACAAGAGGAGGCATGCAAGGCATTGCCAGTTGTTTAGCGAGACCTAGGCATTGCCAGTTGTATAGCGAGACCTGACACCTCTCTCTCTCTCTCTCTCTCTCTCTCTCTCTCTCTCTCTCTCTCTCTTTAACAAGGGTTGTGTATGGGGGCACTGGTGGGGTACAATGGGGCCCAACAGGGGCTCAGATTTCCAGGAGGGTGAGGGGAGCTTCACCATCTCAATTTGCCATCATTTTGAAAGCACCGTTTTCTTCAGCAATTTTCTAGCCTGTTCCCCCCAGAATGGCTGCAGCAGCCCTCGCAGCGAGGGTCCATGCGGGCACACACAGCCTTCTCCTTCAGAAGAAAAAGGACAACAAGACTGCGACTTTCCCTTTTTTTCACAAAGCAGTTTGAAGTGGCTCTTTTGGATCGCAAGTGCGACACATGAGAAATTTAGGGTTGGGGCTCGCGGTTTAGGGCCAGAATCACTTCTAGGCACTGGGGTCAAGCAATGCCGCTTCGCTTTAAAATTGGCCCCGCCCCAGTTCACAGGCACTTTGGGCATGGCCAAACAGTCAACAATGGGTCATCATCAGCCCCGTTGTTAGGGCAAGGCAAAGGCAGGGTGAGCTGATTCCGGTTCAGCAACCAGGGTCAACCGGGTGTGCCTGAGCATGCAGCAGCGTGCTGTGCTCAGTGACACGGACCAATGAAAGCACGCACGGCGGTCACATTATTCCTGGAACTCATGTGCCACTCCTCAGCTGGGTAGCAGGGCAGTCCTTAAGAGAAAAAAAAAGTTCCAAAACGGCAGTTTTGCAAAAAGACTGCGTGTAGCTCATATGTTCAACCATGGTTGGTGGCGATTGGCGGTTGGTGGTTGACGGTTGGTGGCGGTTGGTGGCGGTTGGCGGCGGTTGGTGGCGGCTGGTGGTTGGTGGTTGGTGGTGGCTGGCAGTGGTTGGCGGTTGGCGGTTGGCGGCAGTTGGCGGTTGGCGGTTGGTGGCAGTTGGTGGTTGGTGGTTGGTGGTCTGCGGGGGCGGTCCTTAAGGGCAATCCTGAGCAAAAAAAAAAATTGGGTTCCCTAAGGACCGCCCTGCTCAGCCCTTATCAAGCCTTGAGCAGTTGTGGCGACGGGAAATGCTGTATGGGGGCGCCTCAGATGCTGTGCACAAATTGGGCCTTTTCAGCTCCAACCGAGTGTACACGCAAAATGATGTGAGCATGTGCAACCCCAGCTAGTTTTTTGGTATCATACAGCGAATAGCTCCTCCGATGCTCGAAGCTCGAGCCAACAAAATGGCCCATGTCCTCTGTAAAGACCCCCCACTTCTGTGCTTCTGCGCCTGAGGCACTACTCCGTGTTTGGCATTCCAGAATCCACGAGGCGCCTCCCTACAAGAGCCCCCGCCCTTTCAGAAGCCCTGCAGCGCGGGGCCTGCGCTGCAGAAGGGAAAACAAATGCGTCCGGTAAGAAGAAACCTGCCGCCGCAACAACGACATCATAAACGAGGGAAATTGTTCAGAAGCGTGCATACACAAAGGGGGTGCACACTTCTGCGAGGGGCTCAGGGGCATACCGACGGGCCAAACGTGGCAAATCGTTTTCCAGACCCCCGCACCCCCCCCCCCCCCACACACACATCCACCCCCCATCCCATCCCCATTCCAGCGGGACCCAACTTAAAACAACAGCGAACCAGGGGGTGGTAATTGCAACCCCGCCTGCTCCGGGGAGCAGGATACAAGTATGGGGCCCACCCCATCCCATCCCCTTCCAAGGGTCTGCTGCAACTACTGCTCGTTGCGCAGTCGGTCAAGCGTCAAGGTGACCATAGAAAAGGCGAGTGAGCGGTGGGCATGGATCCCATATTGGGGCCCCTGGAGGCCTGTTTGGGGTGGGGCAGCGACAGGCCTAATGCACAGCCCCCACAAACCCGAAACACACATGAGCCCGTGGCTCCAAACGGACGACCAGTGCCACCGCCGTGTGCTCTGAAGGGAACGGCACCTGCGGCAGCCTCAATACATGGTACCCACGGCCCATCACGGAGAGGCCTTTGAGCGGTGCTGAGGCCACAACTTGCGTGTCCGGTAAACTGCGCTCGGTGCGGCCATGTCGTTGAATTCTGATAGACAGCTCCCCAACACAGTCTGAATCCGCAGTTTCGACGCTGTAGTGCGCGGCGATGGCGGGGATCCAGACGCCTGACTCGCTGGACAACTGATCGTCGAGTGACATGGTCGCTTCGTACGCACCTGGATCACTGCCCGCAGACAGACAACGACGGCGGCGGGGACCCAGGACGCGAACTGTACTGTTTGCCACGAAATTCATGGGGAAAGGCGTCCACTGCCGTGACTTGTACATCCGCTGCATTGTGGACATGAGGAAACGCGCCCACTGCATGGCGACCTCCGAAAGCGCGTACTTCGACTGATAGAGCTGGTACGCCTGGTTGACTTTGGCCTGAAGCTCAGCTGCCTTTCCCAAATGCAGCGTGATAAATTGCGCGGTGGCATTCGCAGGGACATCAGGTAACACAAACACTGCGTTGCGCTCTGGAGGCCTGGCGGCCAGGCCGATGGGCAACATGAAGATGGGGACCCGGGCCGCCCATGCCTCAAGCATCACCAATGGGCCACCTTCAGATCTGGAGGGCAACAGCACAGCGGATGCCACCGCAAGTGGATCTCCGCTGTGGTGCCACGTACCCGCCAAAATGATCCTTGGGTCCTCCCCATGGCCCCATGGCTCCTTTGTGATGTCCCAATACTTAGGCCCCACGAGCAGCCCCACCCACTCCTCTGGCAGCGCGTGTACAACATTCACGAAAAAATGCGGACGCTTCTCATCAGAGATGCGGCCCATCAGCAACAGCACCTTTTTCCCCGATGGGACCTTCCACGTGTTGCGCAGCTGTTCCACGGACATCGTCGCTGTCTCTTTGCACTTGGGGATGCCACTGGGAATCACAACAGCCCTTTGGCGCTCCGCGTGGGGAAGGGCCATGATAGCTGCTTCAGAGACCGACACAATTGCGTCGTATTGGTTGGCCCACTGCGTGTACCGGCGGGTGAATTCCAATTGCGGGTCTCCATGAATGACAAGGATCAGGGGTACAGTTGAAAAGTTGTTGCGGCCGATGGTTGGCGGTACTCCGGTCTGAATGATCACATCGCAGTTCTCCAAAAACTCGCGGTCTGAGGGATTCCATCGCACGCCGCTTGCAGTGAAGAACAGCACCACCTCTGGCGCCCAAATGTCATTGCACCGAACCCCCCAGACATAAAACGGGCCACGGGTGAACACGCTCTTGTACAGGGTCCACATCCAGGCCTCTGTGCCGCCATGCACCATCAACGTGCTGAACACAAAGCACGTGGCGTAGCCCTCAGGGTAGCGGTCTGCTGTGCCCCGAAAATCTCCAAGTGGCCCCGGGTACGTGATGGAGAGGATGTGTTTGGAGCAGTCGTAGTCATCCACAAAGCGATTAGGGAGCTTGTGAAAGAAGCGCCACTGTGGTGTTGGGGGCGTGACACGCCCCACAGACCGCCCGCTGGGATTCAATAGAACCACATTGAAAACGAACCCAAACACAATGATGCACATGAAGATGCGCATCAGCTTTGGAGACATAGCAGGGTGAAAGGCCACCCTGATGGTGCGGCATGGAAAAAAAATAGACACTCAGAAAGCGCAGCCCATGAATGTAATGCAGTTACTAGTTACTAGTTACTAGTTACTAGTTACTAGTTACTAGTTACTAGTTACTGTAATGCAGCTACTTGGCGTCAGTGTCTGCACAATACACAAACCTCTGATCGACCACTGACCACACCATCCTAAAATAAGAATGTCCGTGAGCCCCCCAGGGCGCACGCGCCCAATCACACCGACCTGTGTGCAACAACTGCCGGCCAACCTTGTCCAGCCCAAAGGCGCCAGAATGTTGCATTATGGCTCTCTGGATGGATGCTGTTGACTCGGGGAAGTCTCCTTACGGTTGTAAACTGCAAATAAATATGCATTTTTGCAGCACTACTGTCAGAGCCAAACATAAATGCCACATCCAAATTCGGTTCCCTACTGTGCCAATATTAACATTTTGTGGAATACTAATTTTTGCGTTGGGTGCGTTGAACTTTATTTACGCAAAATTTTTGTGACGACGCTCAAAACAGGGGAAAAAGATGAGATTTTTTCCCTGCGGAATTCAGTTTTGCGGAGCTGTTTTTGGTTGACTGAGTCAAAAGAAATTTAATTTTTGCTTTCCTCCTTTTTTTTTTTTGCGTTTGGCCTCCTTTTTTGGGGGTGATCGGTTATCTTTCATTCATTTTGGTGCCACTCTGGACTCTGGGATTGCAATCCATAGCACCAACAGGCAAGAGTTTCGGATGATTCAGGCCCCCCAGTTTTTCAACAAATTCGTTCGTTTTTTTTTTATTTCCTTCATCACACTTCTTCCCACCATCCAAACTTCCCAACATCTGAAGATACCACAGCAATGATTCCACATTGTCCAAAAGTGAAGCAAGGGAGGCAACTAAGAAAAGGGATGCACCACGCAGCACAAGTGTGTTCAAGTCAAAAGGGGGAGCGGGGGGCAAAAAACTTTTTGCGATTGTTTTGCAGGTGTCATTTTTGCGGGCGACATGCAGCTCAAAACCAATACTTTTTGTGTTCCTTTTGTTTTGCGGTAAAACAACACCTTGTGCCGGGAATTAATTATTTTCACAAAGAAGTAATACTCGTACGGTATACACCACTGATCAGACAACCTCGAAGCGAAGGAGAGGCTTGGAGAGGGGACGAGGGGTCTGAACAGGACCTGAGGGGGGGGGGGGGGGGCTGAGCGTCCTCCTTGGTGTTTTTTTTTTCCAACCCCCCCTCCCCCCGCACGCAAACCCCTCCCGACTTCTGAAGGGTCCGTCCAAACTGTTTGTCCGCCAGCTGCATGTGCCTTCCCGCTGGAGGTCCAACATGATCTTGCTGTGCACAGACGGTGTAAAGATGCTTCAAAGAAAGAAAAAAGCCGACACTTGGTGTCGCGCCGAGTCTTCTAGTCAGTCGTCGAAGCCCGTTGTAGGCGCATTGGGCAGAGCAAAGAACATTCAAAACCAAAGGGCCAAACTGCACCGAGGGTGCCAAGATCTGTTCCACATCCGGCCATGTGAAACATTCATCACATCAGCTTGTTGTTCCTCGTGATGCAATATCATCCATGTTGAAGGTAAAGGCTTCATGAAGGGCATGTCTGCACTCATTGTGAGTGTAATCCGCCAAACACCCCTTACATAAAATAATGTCGTCGTCACTGGAAAGTCTGAACAACCGTATATTTTTTGCAATGAGCGTCGATGTTGACATCTATCAAAGAAAATGCCAAGCATCCCTGCATCACTGTGGCAGCACAGGAACAGGGAGGTAAAACAAAACAATCATGAAGGAATCATGAAAGATTGAGGTTCACCCCACAGATGCACCTCACAGACAGGGGGCAAGATTGCGGGGCATGGGCAACACTGTTGATTGCCGGGTTATGCATCTGCTGGCTCCAGCGGCCCAAATGACATCACCCTTGGGGGGAATATAAGCAGCAGCTTGGGTCACCAATTTCAGTGCACCATCATAATATTGCGGCTCCGAGCTGCCACATAATCTAAACATGGAAGTGCAGCATAGGTTTTCGAGCTTTTGTCTCTCTCGAGAGATTGACCTGGAAAATGTGTGCCACAAATATTCAAACCTGGCAAAGATATCATAACCTGTATGTGGATGTGGCATCCGTTTATCCGTTGTTGCCCCAGCCCCACTCCCCTCCGCCTCTACCAGGTGGGCTTGTGGGGTGGTAGGGGTCCCCCCCCTTTCATTTTTGGGGTGGGGAATTCCAAAACAAACAAACAATAGGATTTGGAGTGGAACTAGATGGTGGGTGCTAAAATGTGTTGCCCACCGCGGACCCTAAGAAGGGTTGTAAAACCTCGACAGGGTAAACCCAGCTCGGTAAACACCTTCTAAAACATTCCCTTTTTTTTCTTCCTCACCCACGAAAGGGGGGGGGGGGCTTTTTTGTCTCAAAAACCCACCTCGTAGTGGGGCGAGGGAAGGGGGGGAACAAACGGATAACAGCCATGTATGTAACCCACACAGGTCACATACCAGATACCGGATATGTAACACACACGAGATATAAGATTCCAGATACACGTGCAGATACCAAATTTCTGCTCCTTTCCGACCAGTCAATGCTTGCGTCGTTATATTTGCGGGTCTTCATGCACTGGGCCCAGGCTCCAGGTGCTGCCGTGCGTGAGAATTTCGGCAGAATGGTGGCGTGCCCCGTTTCCTGTGGACCCAGGCATGGCAAGGGTGGTGCCTGACAGGCCGCGGACAGCCCATGGCTGAGGCGTGCTACCAAGCTGTCAAGTCACCGGGGGGTCGCGTATGAATCTAAACTATTCAATGACTTTGTTGAGCGGGTACTCGATGATGTCTTGCGCACCAACACGCCTCAACTGTGGAATCAAGTCGCGGCAGACGTGTCCATCAACAATGGTCTCGACTGCGTGCCATCCTTCAGAAGTAAGGGAGGCGATGGTTGGGTTCTGCATGGAGGGCAGAATCTTGAGGAGGCCCTCCAAGTTCTCTTTGGTGATGTTGAGCTTGAGGCCCACTTTTCCTTGGGCCTTGAGCGCACCCGTCAGCAGCATTTGGAGGTTCTGGACCTTCGTGCGCTTCCATTCGTCGTTCCAACTCTGTTGGTTGGCGATCATGGTGGTTGCGGACTCCATCACCGTGTCGACTATCCTCAGGCGATTTGCACGGATGGAGCTCCCTGTTTCCGTGATCTCGACAATGGCCTCGCACAAGTGGGGGATCTTGACTTCGGTGGCCCCATGGGAGAACAACACATTGGCATTCACCCCGTTCTTTTCCAAATAGCTCTTCGTTGTCTGCACCAACTCAGTGAAGACCGTCTTGCCTTCCAGGTCCTTGACGGATTTGATGCTTGAATCTTCAGCCACACACAACACCCAGCGGGCGACTTGGTTCGTGGCGCGGCTGTACACGAACTCTGCGATTTCCACAACATCGGCCTGGCACTCCTGCACCCAGTCTCGGCCTGCAAGGCCAATGTCGATTACGCCCCTTTCCACATAAAGGGCCATCTCCTGCGGACGCAGCAGCATGGCTTCGATTTCGGGGTCGTCCACTGACGGATAGTACGACCGGCTGTTAATGGTGATGGTGTAGCCCGCTTGTTTGAACAGGGCGATGGTGGACTGCTCCATTGACCCCTTGGGGATCCCAATCTTCAGCTTTCCCATGCTGTTGCAAGAACGGTGCTTCTGAAAGAGAACAATTGCAGCGTCGTGTCACGTCTGGTGCAGCAAGAGACAGACGGGGGGTAAAACTAATTCAGGTCAGCCAAGCGAAGGTGGAGGTGGAACCTTTGGTAGACTTACTTGTTTGACACAGCTACCTCCCAAGAGCTACTGGTTGTAACCACCCCAAGGCACAGAGCTTTCAAAGAGGAGTGGGAAAGAAAGACGATGCAAATTGGTGGGTAAAATTGGTGTGAGATACACAGGGCGGGGCAGTAAACGTGCCGGTTGCTACATCCAGGTGTACACACAGCTTTGAGTGTTAGGAGGAAAGTGCTTGTCCACAGCCGCCAGGGAAAATCAGTGGTGCGCAGCATTTTCAGGCATGTTGCCTTTTGGGGGGAAATAAGGGTGGCTTGGCACAGGGAAGCACTTCTAGGTCCATGCTTCGGTACCGGGGCCGGAGGGTGCGCTTGTATATGTTGCCCGACTTTTGTGTGCTGTGGGAGGAGGGGGGGTGGTTACCCTCCGACTGTGGTAGTAGGAGGGGGGTACCAGTCCCAGGGCCTTGTCGGGGTGTCCCCCTCACTGCTACGCCCATCAACCCGTTGGTTTACCTCCAACATCCCTGCCCGGTGCAGTTCACTTGACCTTGTGAGGGTTGGGGACCGCTAGTTCCGGCTGGTAGGGAGGTGGATGAGCTCCCAAATAGGGCGCCACAGGCGCCACAGAAATTTTGTGTCGAAGTTGATTTCCAGCCCCCCAGGCCATGTACATCGTTGCCCTCCTTGTTTTGCGCCTATTTTGGGGTTCGCCCTGCCCCCCACCCACCACATGTGCGCCGTCTTACTTTGGCTGTGTCTTCTTTTTGAGGGGGGGGGCGCCCAAAAGTAATTCCAAATTGGCACCTCTGTAGCTCTTGGGTCAAGGTCCAGTCCAGCCACCACAGGTTGGCGTTGGTTGGCCCACAACCTGCCAATGGGCATTGGCCATTCGGGAGGGGCAGAGGCGGAGCGGGAGGGGACCTTCCATGACTTGCTGCTTGAATTGGGCACTGGGCAAGACACTTTTACCAATGAATCCAAAACCACGCTTTCCTCTGTTACTACCCATCCTGGATCTGCCCAAATTCAATTCCCAGTCCAAACAGGGACTTGTCCATACCTGTGCGTAACACCTGCCCAGGCAGGTGTCAGCAATGCCGAGGATTTTTCCGGCAGGTGTCGGCAGGTGTCGGCAGGTGTTAGGCATTGCAGTGGCTATTGCTGGAAACCACACACACAAACGGACATACCCACCAGCACACAAGCGCGCACACACAAAGAGGGCCATAGTGTGTCGAACAAAAGGGCTTGTTCCTGGGGTTGTGCTGGGGACTGGCTCCTAGAAGCTGGTTATTCACCCAATTGGAAACGTAGTCTTAAGTGCCTGTGACAGAATGTAGACCCGTCCCGTGCTAGTGGTGTGTTGCTGGCCTGGCCCTCCGTGTTGGCGGGCTGTGTTGTGTGGGCGCGGCTGGGCTCAGCGGTGCGTATGGTGCTGTGGTGTGTCCATGTTGGTTGCGCCCGTGGCTGTTGTTACTGTGCTGTGCCGTTCAGTGTCTCTTCCTGCATTGCAGTGCTTTGGTCGGTCCCCCGTGTCACCCCCCTCCCAGTGTTGTGTGCGCTGTGTCCATGCTGAACAACACTTCCACGCACACCACGCAACTCGGCAGGTGTCGGCAGGTGTCATCAATGTTTTTGGCACGTGGTGGCAAGTGTCAACAAGTGTTTCGGCAGGTGTACGCTCAGGTATGGACTTGTCAGATTGCCCCGCCGAGGTGCCGGGGTGAGGTTTGGGCCAGCCAACTTGCTGGGCCCCATGTCAGAGCCTGATCTCAGCAGCATTTGCAAGCCCCACAACAGGCCAAACACATTTGCCCAGAAGAGGCCCACTTACCTACATTATAGACCATGCCGAATCCGCTTAAATTGATGCCCGGTCAACGGGGACCAGCTGAGGTGCCGAGATGGGGTATGGGTCCACCAACTACCCAGGCCCTATTTCAGCACCATTTGTGCGCTTCAGTGAGCATCAGTGAGCAACACACTTTTGCCCAAAATTCAAATCCAGTTTTTCCTACATCAAACTTTGTATTGTGCCCTTCTGGGTACAAATGACAGAGGAAACGTCCTCCTTTGCATATATCATTACAAAGGATATACAACCCCCTGCCGTGCATAAATGACACGAAACATCCTTCAGTGTACAAAAGATGTGCAACAATATGTTACCACCCCATGCTGGGACAGAGCGTTGTGGGGATAATGCAGGTTTCGACGGCTGGTGAGCTGGGCGACACCTGCCTGAAGTCTTTCATATTTCGGTGTAGAGGACAAGTCTTACCCACGTGAAGTGCGAAGTGCGACTGACAAGTATGCTTTTTTTTTTTGCAACAGGCCTGCGCTGAGTAGCGACAAGGCTCTCGGGTTCACAACCCGGTCTCTGCATCAGTGCTGCAGGGCGCAGTACAGTCACCCGATGTAACGTGTGGCCAGAAGGCAAACCTGGATTTGTGCCTGCAGAGAGTACTAATGCATGGTAGTGCAGCGGGTACTGCCACGCCGAAGCATCCCAGAAATGTGAAGGTTCATAAATTCATCAGTTATTCATTGGTGTGTCGACTTGTGCATTTGTTCATTCATCGGCGGCACATACATATCTATGGTCCTCTAGCTGTAAATTCAAGCAAGCGGTAGGGCAGCCCACGTGCTGGGTTAGGGTGGCACCGGTGACAGGGGACAACATACTGGTCTGACCGTCACCCCATACATGCTCTGGGTGTTTGGTGGTGGTCGGGGCCCGCACGGGGGGTTTCTGGCGGCGTACTGCAGCGGCTGCGCAGCCGGCTGCAGCCCTGGAGACCCGAGTTCGATTCCTCTTCCGCAGGCAAGCGGAAGAGGAATACGAGGAGGAAATGCGCCGCCCGGCGGCCGGCGGTACCAGTGACGGAGGGCGCTGCTGCAGGTGTGCTGTGTCTGTTGCCACGTTTTTGTGAGCCAGGGTTTCATGGACGTGGATGAAAATACGAGGACGAGACACGCCACCCGGCCACCGGCGGTGCCGATGGTGGAGAGGGATGCTGAAGGGGGCGGTGGCGGGGACCTCACCGGGGGGCCCCTGGACGGACAGACGAACCGGGGTTCGAACCCCCGACGACGACGAGCGCCAACCATGGCGCATACCACTAGACCGTCCATGCCTCTTACCCTATTTGGCACAAAAATCGTTTAAAGAGACTGGACCTTTATAGGGGTTCGAACCTGACTACTCCTGTCTGTAGGGCGGGGGGTCCAAGGCAGGTGTATGACGTGAAAACATCCAGAGTCCCAGCCCTAGCTCGTGCGCCCCCCAAGATGCAGCACAGATAGTACCGTCACACGGCCTCGGGCCCAACCAGCTCCATTGGAGGGGGGGGGATACAGCAGCGAGCCTGCGGCCGCTCGCATGAAATGTCATTGGACTTCAGTACCAGTGTCAGCCTGCCGTGTAGGCGGCAGGGCCGCCAGGAAAAGACGTTTGCAGGACAGTCATTCCAGGGAGCTGAGCACAATCAGTTCCGTTCACAGAGAGGGCGGGGCGGGGAAACATGTGCAGAGGAGGGGTACTGGGGTTCAGCGCTGGATCCAGCGTCGCTCTTTTTGGTAGGCATCAAAAATTCTTTGCTAGTGCCGGCCCAGTAGGAAGGTGGCATGGCTGCACACGGCCGCCATACTTGTATGTCTGTGAGATCGCAGGGCCCGAGTGTGGTAAATAGAGAAGAGCGTGTGTGTAATGCCGTGATGCACCACTGTCGCCTGTCCGATAAAAATTGTGTCTTTGGCCGTGAACAGTGCGTGTGCATGATGCTGCTGCCACTGTTGGTACACGCTCCAAGCAGCCGCCAGGTAAATTTTTGTGGCTTGCCCCATCGCCTGGGTACGTTGTCTCAGCGCATATTGCAGGTATGTGTTCAAGCGTGCCCCCCAATGTGTGACAAGATGACGCCGTTCCATCGACTGTGCTGCTGCCCGCTGAAAATCGCGTACCATGACAGCCACCTCTGTGCAATGTTCAAGTAGGAGGACAGAGCGGGGGGGGCCCGTAGGAAGTGGTGGGTCGGCTCCCTGCAAGAAGTCCAACAGTTGCTGTTTGACGGTGGAGTTGCACATGTGAACGAGGCGGAGGACGCGTGACTTTCTTGCTGTGGTTAGGGGCACTTGTAGCAGCTAAGCCGCCTGTTTCTCCGGGCATCTGGTTTATGGCGTACGCACGGGTCGCCGCTTGCGCTTTGCTTGACAGAACCGAATGCTTGACAGAACCGAACTTGCTCGCTTAAATTCTTTTCGGTAGGATTAGGTTGGATGGTCCGACCGCGGAGTTTGTGTGAGTGCAGCTGGGCTCAGCGGTGCGTATGGTGCTGTGGTGTGTCCATGTTGGTTGCGCCCGTGGCTGTTGTTACTGTGCTGTGCCGTTCAGTGTCTCTTCCTGCATTGCAGTGCTTTGGTCGGTCCCCCGTGTCACCCCCCTCCCAGTGTTGTGTGCGCTGTGTCCATGCTGAACAACACTTCCACGCACACCACGCAACTCGGCAGGTGTCGGCAGGTGTCATCAACGTTTTTGGCACGTGGTGGCAAGTGTCAACAAGTGTTTCGGCAGGTGTACGCTCAGGTATGGACTTGTCAGATTGCCCCGCCGAGGTGCCGGGGTGAGGTTTGGGCCAGCCAACTTGCTGGGCCCCATGTCAGAGCCTGATCTCAGCAGCATTTGCAAGCCCCACAACAGGCCAAACACATTTGCCCAGAAGAGGCCCACTTACCTACATTATAGACCATGCCGAATCCGCTTAAATTGATGCCCGGTCAACGGGGACCAGCTGAGGTGCCGAGATGGGGTATGGGTCCACCAACTACCCAGGCCCTATTTCAGCACCATTTGTGCGCTTCAGTGAGCATCAGTGAGCAACACACTTTTGCCCAAAATTCAAATCCAGTTTTTCCTACATCAAACTTTGTATTGTGCCCTTCTGTGTACAAATGACAGAGGAAACGTCCTCCTTTGCATATATCATTACAAAGGATATACAACCCCCTGCCGTGCATAAATGACACGAAACATCCTTCAGTGTACAAAAGATGTGCAACAATATGTTACCACCCCATGCTGGGACAGAGCGTTGTGGGGATAATGCAGGTTTCGACGGCTGGTGAGCTGGGCGACACCTGCCTGAAGTCTTTCATATTTCGGTGTAGAGGACAAGTCTTACCCACGTGAAGTGCGAAGTGCGACTGACAAGTATGCTTTTTTTTTTTGCAACAGGCCTGCGCTGAGTAGCGACAAGGCTCTCGGGTTCACAACCCGGTCTCTGCATCAGTGCTGCAGGGCGCAGTACAGTCACCCGATGTAACGTGTGGCCAGAAGGCAAACCTGGATTTGTGCCTGCAGAGAGTACTAATGCATGGTAGTGCAGCGGGTACTGCCACGCCGAAGCATCCCAGAAATGTGAAGGTTCATAAATTCATCAGTTATTCATTGGTGTGTCGACTTGTGCATTTGTTCATTCATCGGCGGCACATACATATCTATGGTCCTCTAGCTGTAAATTCAAGCAAGCGGTAGGGCAGCCCACGTGCTGGGTTAGGGTGGCACCGGTGACAGGGGACAACATACTGGTCTGACCGTCACCCCATACATGCTCTGGGTGTTTGGTGGTGGTCGGGGCCCGCACGGGGGGTTTCTGGCGGCGTACTGCAGCGGCTGCGCAGCCGGCTGCAGCCCTGGAGACCCGAGTTCGATTCCTCTTCCGCAGGCAAGCGGAAGAGGAATACGAGGAGGAAATGCGCCGCCCGGCGGCCGGCGGTACCAGTGACGGAGGGCGCTGCTGCAGGTGTGCTGTGTCTGTTGCCACGTTTTTGTGAGCCAGGGTTTCATGGACGTGGATGAAAATACGAGGACGAGACACGCCACCCGGCCACCGGCGGTGCCGATGGTGGAGAGGGATGCTGAAGGGGGCGGTGGCGGGGACCTCACCGGGGGGCCCCTGGACGGACAGACGAACCGGGGTTCTAACCCCCGACGACGACGAGCGCCAACCATGGCGCATACCACTAGACCGTCCATGCCTCTTACCCTATTTGGCACAAAAATCGTTTAAAGAGACTGGACCTTTATAGGGGTTCGAACCTGACTACTCCTGTCTGTAGGGCGGGGGGTCCAAGGCAGGTGTATGACGTGAAAACATCCAGAGTCCCAGCCCTAGCTCGTGCGCCCCCCAAGATGCAGCACAGATAGTACCGTCACACGGCCTCGGGCCCAACCAGCTCCATTGGAGGGGGGGAGATACAGCAGTGAGCCTGCGGCCGCTCGCATGAAATGTCATTGGACTTCAGTACCAGTGTCAGCCTGCCGTGTAGGCGGCAGGGCCGCCAGGAAAAGACGTTTGCAGGACAGTCATTCCAGGGAGCTGAGCACAATCAGTTCCGTTCACAGAGAGGGCGGGGCGGGGAAACATGTGCAGAGGAGGGGTACTGGGGTTCAGCGCTGGATCCAGCGTCGCTCTTTTTGGTAGGCATCAAAAATTCTTTGCTAGTGCCGGCCAAGTAGGAAGGTGGCATGGCTGCACACGGCCGCCATACTTGTATGTCTGTGAGATCGCAGGGCCCGAGTGTGGTAAATAGAGAAGAGCGTGTGTGTAATGCCGTGATGCACCACTGTCGCCTGTCCGATAAAAATTGTGTCTTTGGCCGTGAACAGTGCGTGTGCATGATGCTGCTGCCACTGTTGGTACACGCTCCAAGCAGCCGCCAGGTAAATTTTTGTGGCTTGCCCCATCGCCTGGGTACGTTGTCTCAGCGCATATTGCAGGTATGTGTTCAAGCGTGCCCCCCAATGTGTGACAAGATGACGCCGTTCCATCGACTGTGCTGCTGCCCGCTGAAAATCGCGTACCATGACAGCCACCTCTGTGCAATGTTCAAGTAGGAGGACAGAGCGGGGGGGGGGCGTAGGAAGTGGTGGGTCGGCTCCCTGCAAGAAGTCCAACAGTTGCTGTTTGACGGTGGAGTTGCACATGTGAACGAGGCGGAGGACGCGTGACTTTCTTGCTGTGGTTAGGGGCACTTGTAGCAGCTAAGCCGCCTGTTTCTCCGGGCATCTGGTTTGTGGCGTACGCACGGGTCGCCGCTTGCGCTTTGCTTGACAGAACCGAATGCTTGACAGAACCGAACTTGCTCGCTTAAATTCTTTTCGGTAGGATTAGGTTGGATGGTCCGACCGCGGAGTTTGTGTGAGTGCAGCTGGGCTCAGCGGTGCGTATGGTGCTGTGGTGTGTCCATGTTGGTTGCGCCCGTGGCTGTTGTTACTGTGCTGTGCCGTTCGGTGTCTCTTCCTGCATTGCAGTGCTTTGGTCGGTCCCCCGTGTCACCCCCCTCCCAGTGTTGTGTGCGCCGTGTCCATGCTGAACAACACTTCCACGCACACCACGCAACTCGGCAGGTGTCGGCAGGTGTCATCAATGTTTTTGGCACGTGGTGGCAAGTGTCAACAAGTGTTTCGGCAGGTGTACGCTCAGGTATGGACTTGTCAGATTGCCCCGCCGAGGTGCCGGGGTGAGGTTTGGGCCAGCCAACTTGCTGGGCCCCATGTCAGAGCCTGATCTCAGCAGCATTTGCAAGCCCCACAACAGGCCAAACACATTTGCCCAGAAGAGGCCCACTTACCTACATTATAGACCATGCCGAATCCGCTTAAATTGATGCCCGGTCAACGGGGACCAGCTGAGGTGCCGAGATGGGGTATGGGTCCACCAACTACCCAGGCCCTATTTCAGCACCATTTGTGCGCTTCAGTGAGCATCAGTGAGCAACACACTTTTGCCCAAAATTCAAATCCAGTTTTTCCTACATCAAACTTTGTATTGTGCCCTTCTGGGTACAAATGACAGAGGAAACGTCCTCCTTTGCATATATCATTACAAAGGATATACAACCCCCTGCCGTGCATAAATGACACGAAACATCCTTCAGTGTACAAAAGATGTGCAACAATATGTTACCACCCCATGCTGGGACAGAGCGTTGTGGGGATAATGCAGGTTTCGACGGCTGGTGAGCTGGGCGACACCTGCCTGAAGTCTTTCATATTTCGGTGTAGAGGACAAGTCTTACCCACGTGAAGTGCGAAGTGCGACTGACAAGTATGCTTTTTTTTTTTGCAACAGGCCTGCGCTGAGTAGCGACAAGGCTCTCGGGTTCACAACCCGGTCTCTGCATCAGTGCTGCAGGGCGCAGTACAGTCACCCGATGTAACGTGTGGCCAGAAGGCAAACCTGGATTTGTGCCTGCAGAGAGTACTAATGCATGGTAGTGCAGCGGGTACTGCCACGCCGAAGCATCCCAGAAATGTGAAGGTTCATAAATTCATCAGTTATTCATTGGTGTGTCGACTTGTGCATTTGTTCATTCATCGGCGGCACATACATATCTATGGTCCTCTAGCTGTAAATTCAAGCAAGCGGTAGGGCAGCCCACGTGCTGGGTTAGGGTGGCACCGGTGACAGGGGACAACATACTGGTCTGACCGTCTGGTCGGCGCCCGCACGGGGGGTTTCTGGCGGCGGACTGCAGCGGCTGCGCAGCCGGCTGCAGCCCTGGAGACCCGAGTTCGATTCCTCTTCCGCAGGCAAGCGGAAGAGGAATACGAGGAGGAAATGCGCCGCCCGGCGGCCGGCGGTACCAGTGACGGAGGGCGCTGCTGCAGGTGTGCTGTGTCTGTTGCCACGTTTTTGTGAGCCAGGGTTTCATGGACGTGGATGAAAATACGAGGACGAGACACGCCACCCGGCCACCGGCGGTGCCGATGGTGGAGAGGGATGCTGAAGGGGGCGGTGGCGGGGACCTCACCGGGGGGCCCCTGGACGGACAGACGAACCGGGGTTCGAACCCCCGACGACGACGAGCGCCAACCATGGCGCATACCACTAGACCGTCCATGCCTCTTACCCCATTTGGCACAAAAATCGTTTAAAGAGACTGGACCTTTATAGGGGTTCGAACCTGACTACTCCTGTCTGTAGGGCGGGGGGTCCAAGGCAGGTGTATGACGTGAAAACAGATCAGACATCCAGAGTCCCAGCCCTAGCTCGTGCGCCCCCCAAGATGCGGCACAGATAGTACCGTCACACGGCCTCGGGCCCAACCAGCTCCATTGGAGGGGGGGAGATACAGCAGTGAGCCTGCGGCCGCTCGCGTGAAATGTCATTGGACTTCAGTACCAGTGTCAGCCTGCCGTGTAGGCGGCAGGGCCGCCAGGAAAAGACGTTTGCAGGACAGTCATTCCAGGGAGCTGAGCACAATCAGTTCCGTTCACAGAGAGGGCGGGGCGGGGAAACATGTGCAGAGGAGGGGTACTGGGGTTCAGCGCTGGATCCAGCGTCGCTCTTTTTGGTAGGCATCAAAAATTCTTTGCTAGTGCCGGCCAAGTAGGAAGGTGGCATGGCTGCACACGGCCGCCATACTTGTATGTCTGTGAGATCGCAGGGCCCGAGTGTGGTAAATAGAGAAGAGCGTGTGTGTAATGCCGTGATGCACCACTGTCGCCTGTCCGATAAAAATTGTGTCTTTGGCCGTGAACAGTGCGTGTGCATGATGCTGCTGCCACTGTTGGTACACGCTCCAAGCAGCCGCCAGGTAAATTTTTGTGGCTTGCCCCATCGCCTGGGTACGTTGTCTCAGCGCATATTGCAGGTATGTGTTCAAGCGTGCCCCCCAATGTGTGACAAGATGACGCCGTTCCATCGACTGTGCTGCTGCCCGCTGAAAATCGCGTACCATGACAGCCACCTCTGTGCAATGTTCAAGTAGGAGGACAGAGCGGGGGGGGCCCGTAGGAAGTGGTGGGTCGGCTCCCTGCAAGAAGTCCAACAGTTGCTGTTTGACGGTGGAGTTGCACATGTGAACGAGGCGGAGGACGCGTGACTTTCTTGCTGTGGTTAGGGGCACTTGTAGCAGCTAAGCCGCCTGTTTCTCCGGGCATCTGGTTTATGGCGTACGCACGGGTCGCCGCTTGCGCTTTGCTTGACAGAACCGAACTTGCTCGCTTAAATTCTTTTCAGTAGGATTAGGTTGGATGGTCCGACCGCGGAGTTTGTGTGAGTGCGGCTGGGCTCAGCGGTGCGTATGGTGCTGTGGTAGGAAGGAAATCATATTAAGGAGCAATAGTCCATGGGGCTTCTACCCATTCCAGCCCCCAGACTCACCCAAGGGGCAAGTCGCGCGGGTTTCTGGAGAGCTGCCGCCCTGTATGACAAGAGGCTCCCCCCTCCGTCCTTTAGGTTGCCTCACGTGAGGCCCGTCCATGCTTCATGAGCCCCTCCGCGCTGTTGGAAGACAGAGCACCTTCCTGCATGCTGTACAACATGGTGGAGTGTCGTGCATGGGGGTCACGAACCCATCCCTGGCCCTGTCGGGCCATGCCAGGCAATTCCGTGCAGAGACGCTGTGCTCCGCGAAGAGAGGGAAAGGTAAAGGGGTTAGGGGGCCACTCCCCCACGGAGGGTGGGGTAGAGTACTGGACTTCATACTGACCCATGTCCTCATCGCACTCACGATGAGTGCTGCCCGCTCGCGAGGCAGACATCACGCTCTCAAAAAGTGGAGCCAGCAGGGTGGGGGGCAGATCGGGGGGGGTAGAACACCGGACGGCATACTATTGCACGTCCTCATCAGACGCACTCTGAGTGCTGTCCCTTCGCGGGGTAGACATTGCGCTCTCAAATAGGGGCGCCAGCAGGACAGGGGGCAGGTGAGGTGAATCCTGCTGTCGGTTAGACCCCCCCCCTGGTGTGCATGCGGGCGACCAATGCTCCGGGGTCACGTGCCGCACGGAGTGCCAACTGGAAGTCACCGCCGGCGACCATGCCGGAGATGGCGAGAATTGCCCTGGCCTGCTCAGCACCCGCGGAGACGGGGTGCTGGTTACGTTGAACCCCATCGGGGGGCCAGGGGGCAGGACGGCGGTGCGTGAAGTCCGCTCGTTGGGCCGTGGTTCCCTTCGGGGCTGTAGCGGTTGTGGCCTTGCTGGGGGCATCCGGATCTGCTGCAACATCCTTGCTATCCCCGGGGGGATGTCGCGTCCCTTTTCGTGTGGAGGCTGCTCCGAGCTGCGTGTCGGTAGTGGGGTGCGCTGCCCCTCTGGGGTGCTTACCACCACTATGCGTGACGCACGCTCAGGAGTGTCAGCTCCTGTGAGCTGTAGGTATGAGAGCGCATGCCTGGACATGGGGAGGGGGGCTCCGGCTGGGCTCCCGTGGCGGTCTGGGGCCTCCAGGGCCGTGTGTGACCGCGCATCCCCTTGCTGTAGCTGGGGTCGCTTGCGCCGTGGGCTCCCCGGCTGTTCTGTGACCGACTGCCGCCTTTTGACCCCTCGGGGCACCCGCGCAGGTGGTGCCCTACGCCGTGACTTCCTCAGCGCCGGGTTCCCTGACCGGTGAACGGATCGGGCCCTGGGAGCGCGTGTGCGGGGCACTGCGTGTGGCGGTGAGGACCGCGCTGGGCCGCTTCTGGGCCCCGCTGTCGCCCGTCGGTAGCTTCCCTCGGTGTTGATGGGCTCAGATTCCCACGAGGACGACGAGGAGAAGACCTCCGGGGTAGAGGGCCCTTCCTATTCCATCTGCACCGGGGGCGACGGCGACGGCGGAGCCCATCCTAGAGGTGCATCCGGGAGAGTTAGCGCATCTACGCGCTGAGACAAATCGCTGGGCGCTGCCGCTCGCCCCGCCGGCAGTGCCGCTTGTGGACTCGAGCCCACTGCAGCTACATCAGGTGGAGGCGGGACCGCCTGCTTGGCAGGTCGGAGCAACCGGTAGGGCCGCGTAGGTGGAGCTCCAGGGTTGCGGTGTGCTGGAAAATAGTCAGCCGCAAACAAAGTGGTGCTCTTCTTACCTCCTCCTGTGCCGGTGAGATGCCTGGGGGTGTGCATAGCAGGCAGCAGAGACGATGTGTACTTGAGCTTGGGAATGCGCTCCCTGATGCTGGGGCTGGACTCCATCGCTTCCCGCCGTTCCTTGGCCCGCTGGGCATTTCTCCGTCTCGTGTCCGGTGAGCAGGGCGGTGCCTGTAGCACAGCCGTCCAGCGCAGCTCACAGTACTCTTGCAGGTTTTGCAGGAGTTTCAGCATGTCCAGGCGCCGTGTGAAGTATGGTCTCGCAGACACACCCACTACTGTGGGGGCCCCCAGTGGGACTAGGGAGGAGCATTTGGTAAGCACACCACCTGGTAGCACGGCCCCAGCCACGCTCAGCTTTTGCAAGGTCGCTAGGGCAAGCTTTAGGACCCTTGCCCTTTCTGGTAGCGGGAGGGCAGTCGCCCGATACACAGCCTGGGGTGAGGCCGGCAGGGTGCGCGCCGCGAAGCACTCAAAGTCCATTGCCAGCTCCATGAAGGAGACTTGCCCTTTCCCTGGTATCCAGACCAGCTCGTTGACCCATCGTAGCAGATCGTCACGAAAGTCGGAGTCCCACCGCCACTCTTGAGCTGTGGGTTGGCGAATCCGCAGCTTCTCCCTGTGCTCCGGCCGCGGTAGCGGCCCGATGAACTGCCAGAATGGGTACCCTCTGCCTTGTTTCGTCTTAGGCTGGTCAAAGAGCTGCACATCTTCCCGGTGTGCCCGCGCCCGCAGAATTTGCAGCACCATACTATGAAAACCGTACATGAAGTCGTGCACCTGACCTTTGGGGATGCCGTGCGACAGGTGTTCCGGCATCAAGCCACAGATCCGTAAGCACGTGGGCCAACTACTGATCTGGTCTGATAGCCCCAGGGCCCTCGCCGTTCTCATAAGCGAGCGCCAGGCACCGGATCGATGTATGCCCCAGGCTGGGCAGGCCCACAAGATGTGTTCGTCGTCTTCTTCTTGTTGCCGCGAGCAGTATGGGCATAGCGGTGTCGCCCTGAGGCCCCTCGCATGCGCCCTGGCAGCCGTCCATAACGCCCCTGTGAGCCAGCCCCGCAGCAGCGCCTTATCAAATTCTGTGCCCTCTGATAGAAGGACTTGACATGCCTCCCTGTCGAGGGCCCCTAAGATGCCTTGAAATTGTCGCGATCGACGATCTTCCAGCGAGAGCAGGGCCCGCCGCCTGATGGAGTCCCGCAGGATATGCTTGAATTTGTCCTCATTTATGAGCGTCATGTCTATTTCTTCGGGCACCCCGGGCACATTCCAGACCCACCAATGATCCGCCTGCCTCCAGCCAAGGCTCTCCAACTCCAGGAGGGCTCGTTGAACCGGTCCTGATGTAGTGGGTCGTACCTGTGCTTGCCGAGCTTCAATGCACGATTGCACCACAACCTGAAGGGTGCCTGGCGTGCGCGCCACCGCGAGGAGCCAACATACCCTGTCATACGTGGTTTTCATGTGAGGAGACACCCGGTGTCCCTGTACTAGCAGCACGAAGATGATCTCCTTCGCCCTACCTGGCCTCGAGGTGCCCCACAAACTGTGGAGCACTGCCGTCTCCAGACTCTGTAAATCCCTCCGGGATACCTCCGCCCCCGGGGTCCCCCATAGGGGTGCGGCTTGTACCAGAGTGGCAATGATGTGCGTTCGCCGGCTGAAGCCCCCTTGTGCACCCCTCACTCTGGACAGCAGGTGTATCCCCTTGGATGTCCTCTTTTTCAGGAGCGGGCCAGTCCCCCTGGTCAGGCTGGTACGAATACCCACCCCCAGCGAGCGGAATTCAGCTTGGAGGGGGAGTGAGATCCCTTGGAGTACCGTGTGTTTGCGGGCAATTTCCTTGGATTGTCGTACTTGTATGGACAGTGACTTCTTGGGGTTCACTTTTTGCAGGGTGAGAGCCAGCCACTCATCAGTGAGCTGCATCACCGGCGCCATGTATTGGCCCTCAGATCGCAGCGGATACGTGTCATCTGCGTAGCCCATGGACCCGACCTGGATCGTGCCCGCCTCTTGTGGCTGGGGTTGAGCACCCCTGAGCTTCACTGGGCTGTGGGGCGGGGACTCCCCCGATGCTGCCATTTCTTCTTCCACCAGCCCATCGCGTTCGGGCTCAGGTGCGGAGGAGGGGTGTGGCGGCTGCGATTGCTGAGGCGGAGGTGGAGGTCCATGGCCACATGTGCAGGGGTTGGAGTGTTCCCAATATTCAAACTGGTCAATCCCCGAGCCGAAGGTCTTCATAACGCACCTGCTCGGGGCCGGTGGTGGCCTGCGTATGGTGCTGTGGTGTGTTCATGTTGGTTGCGCCCGTGGCTGTTGTTACTGTGCTGTGCCGTTCAGTGTCTCTTCCTGCATTGCAGTGCTTTGGTCGGTCCCCCGTGTCACCCCCCTCCCAGTGTTGTGTGCGCCGTGTCCATGCTGAACAACACTTCCACGCACACCACGCAACTCGGCAGGTGTCGGCAGGTGTCATCAATGTTTTTGGCACGTGGTGGCAAGTGTCAACAAGTGTTTCGGCAGGTGTACGCTCAGGTATGGACTTGTCAGATTGCCCCGCCGAGGTGCCGGGGTGAGGTTTGGGCCAGCCAACTTGCTGGGCCCCATGTCAGAGCCTGATCTCAGCAGCATTTGCAAGCCCCACAACAGGCCAAACACATTTGCCCAGAAGAGGCCCACTTACCTACATTATAGACCATGCCGAATCCGCTTAAATTGATGCCCGGTCAACGGGGACCAGCTGAGGTGCCGAGATGGGGTATGGGTCCACCAACTACCCAGGCCCTATTTCAGCACCATTTGTGCGCTTCAGTGAGCATCAGTGAGCAACACACTTTTGCCCAAAATTCAAATCCAGTTTTTCCTACATCAAACTTTGTATTGTGCCCTTCTGGGTACAAATGACAGAGGAAACGTCCTCCTTTGCATATATCATTACAAAGGATATACAACCCCCTGCCGTGCATAAATGACACGAAACATCCTTCAGTGTACAAAAGATGTGCAACAATATGTTACCACCCCATGCTGGGACAGAGCGTTGTGGGGATAATGCAGGTTTCGACGGCTGGTGAGCTGGGCGACACCTGCCTGAAGTCTTTCATATTTCGGTGTAGAGGACAAGTCTTACCCACGTGAAGTGCGAAGTGCGACTGACGGGTATGCTATGCTCCAGTCTAGCAAAGGTCTTTGTCCGTGTATTTTGGCTATTCACCGAATCAAAGAAGCGGGCACTTTGCAGGGACTGAGAGGGGCCAGAGCCTCAAGGCCTGTGTCAAGGAGATGCCCCCAATGATCGCTCCTCAAACCATCCATCTATTCATCGCACGCGCAACTACCTCACCCCACCTCTCCATACCTTCCAGGCAGGGGTCACTTCCTGCCATAAGTGGCCACCCTGGTGTAGTTCTAGGATTGTCATGGCAGAATTTCCAAGTTTGCACTTTTCCACTGTTTCCTGCTATCCAACAGTGATATCCGGCGGCACACTGACCTGTTTGCTTCACAGGGGTATGCTTGCTGAAATACGTTCCACTGTGCAGTGAGCAGAATTCGCATTCTTGTGTCACCTGTTCTTGCGTAGCCGTGTTGTCCTTTACACTTCAGGGGACAGCCTAGTCCACCCACGGCACCCACACTAGACTGTAGGGAACGAAGCATGCGCATTTGGGTGCTTCGGCGTTGATGAGAGATGCAACACACAACCGCAAACACTGTGCAGTTGTAACAGTTTGTAACAGTATGCTCTCTTGTCTGTTTGCGCAACGAAACCTTTATGGCGAGCATGGGGCGGCGCCGCATAACCTCCAACGAGGCTAGCGTTATAGCTACCCCACCCCCTGCCCCGGGAAATACCCACCTGTGTACCCAAATACCCTGGCAAATACCCCCACGGCCAACCCCTGCTGTCGCAACCGCCAACCATACGGAGAGAAGGCACCCTGTGAAGAAAGTGCAATTGAAGTTGGACACTTTTTTCAGCCCATGACCAACTCAGAGACTGTGCAGCTCACTGGTCCAACCAGCCCCTCAAAACGGGTGCACCTCTTTTTTTGTACTGTCCGGGACCATCAAAAAACAGTGCGGCATTGTTCTGGACCTTCAGACTCATTGTCTGAGACAATACATTGCCGGCCCTGCCACCTACCCACCATTCTCACATAGAGGGGGCATAAGGTTATGGGGGTTAATTTCTCTGCCTGCCCCCCATGGGCCACTCCTGCCTAGGGGCTGGATTGATGGGGGAAATACCCCAAACCGGGTGCCTTCCTGGTCATTTTGTGGATCATATGCCCTGATGTTTGCATGTCTTGCTTCATGTCATACATCCCTTGTGCTTCCCCTCCTGCTGTATATTGGGTCTCTGAAGCGAAGAGGAGGAATGTGGCTCCAGGCACTGCATGATGGAACATTGCCCAAGCCAAAAATTAGGTAAACTACAGCATATAAATAAAAAAGCTGCATGGTGTATGCAAACCGCTCCCCCAAGTGTGCCAAAAACTACTCACCATGGCCATCATTTTCTCCAGAGGCCTTGCTGCAACCCATGCTACTAGTTTATACTCAGCTTAAATGAGGCTTGAAAATAGGGTCGGTAGGGCACTGCATGGGCAAATTATGGGCACTGTATGGGCACTGTATGCAAAAGCGTCCCCTCAAAGTGACTGGTGCTGCACCGACCCACCCTGCCGCCTGATGTATGTTCGTGTGACCTGTACGAAGGAATGGACACCTCGCGCACTGCTCTCAGTGCCGCTATTATTCGGTGCGGCCATGCAATGGCTAGAATCATGTCCCCTCAAGTGAAGCACAAGCAACTGTATTTTCAATTCTTGTTGGTGGGGAACGCAGCCCCAACAACAATACAATGTATCATTGTCTGTGGAAGAGTGGCTCCCCACCACCAACACTGACAGGCGGAAGGAGACCCAGAGGCATCTGTTGAAAAGCTCGCAAAGCAAGTGAGAGGGATTTGCATGAGGTGTCTGCAGGAAATCGCCGGCCAAAGGCCGAACAAAAATTTGCCACAGAAAAAGTGCAGAGAGAACCATGGAATTTCCAGTAAAGCAGGGGAGGGGGATTGCACTTGGTGCCCTGTCCCTCAGAGCCAAAGATGCGCTTGAGGGGGTGTGAGGCCAGAGGGAGGTTCAAAAGCAGTAACCAAAGCAGTTACTAGTGGTTTGAGAAGCGGTTAGGTGGGCAAGCTCCGGCGGTTGCTAAATGGCCACGTTGAGGGCAGACAAGTGGGCAGCCCGGAGGGTAACCCTAAACCCCCCATTTAAGCACATGCCTGCTCAGAGCTGTGCCTCAAGCAGAGCAGTGAGGCACCCCTGAGGAAGCACGGTCAGAAGAGGAAGTGATGAGTGCGTGGCCAGAGGGTGACCCTAGCGCAGGCCTTTGTACATGTGCAAATCTACTGCGTGGCTTGCAGGTGATACAGGGTATTACCCAGCCAGAGGTGCTCGTGAGTGTCAACAGCATGTGCGTGGATTCCATTGCGTGGCATTTCGCGGGCACGGAGGCCCACAACATCAAGGTGAGATTTGAGTCAATGAAGCTCTGTGGAGGTGTGTACCTGGCCCTCAATTAGCCTCAGAGGGTTCCAGCGGTCGAGCGGTCAGTGTGCCTGCCGTGTGTCTAGGACCCGCAAGTTCGATTCCCGCACAGAGGGGGAATGTTTGCCCGGCGCGCGCCCGGCGCGCTACTTTCAGACTATGTTCCCCCCGAAGAGCCCCCAAGCACACCCCTTGGAAACGCCCTTAGAATTAGGTGACCCAAACTGCCCCAGCCCAAGAAAGTTGCAAACTGGGGTACACAGTACCACTCTCGCTCCTTTAAGGGCGATCTTGGTCAACACTTTAGCAAGTTGGGAGAATGGGGGGTTAAGATAGCACAACCGCATCGATCTCCAGTAGAAGCGATAGGCGTTATTGAGGTATCGCGAACAGTAGAGCTGCATCATAACATTGGTCCCACAAGTGTGGGTGTCAATGCATTCAGTACAATAGTGCTCCTTACACTCATCACCAACTGCGACGGTGGAGCGTTCTGGCAACACAACACACACACTTCTGCCTCATCCTCTGCCTCATCTTGCGTGCCACAACCGAGCAAACAACTGCTCAATGTGTGCCCTATACCACCCGTGCACGTCATTGTAACATTGTTGGCGGGCTGTCAAAGTGCCATTCTTTCTTCCAATGAATGGCACAATGATATGAATCCGGCCCTTATAAGCACCATCATGGCCCCCAACTTCAAAATCAAAGAAATCACCTCGGGTACGAGAAGGTCCATACCCATCCCAAATCAAAACATCTGCTGATGTCCCGGGGGCCAAGGGGCAAATCCATATAATGTTGCCCAACATATCAACGGCAACAGTCCACCGGTAGGGCACGGGTCACAAAAGATGCCCGGCGCGCGCCCTGCGCGCGCCCGGCGCGCTAACGTTCCCCCAGAAATGTGTAGGTCCTCCTGGTCTAAGAATTGGTCAGGTCCCAAATAAATACAGTACACACGCCCTCTGTATCTTCAACGGGGCGTATCTTCAGTAAACTGCATCATCAAGGCACTTGGAGGCAAACCACTCCCATGTCACTTGTGTTTCATGGTCACGAACCCACAATAAAGTAAATGGGAGGCAAATGGATGCAGGATTCACAAGGGAACACTGTGACTTAACGAACAATGAAAAACGCACAGAAGCACCATTCACGGGACAGAATCGAAATGGGTCAAAAGGACGGCACATACGCCCTCCTTACCGGACACGCCGTGGACAAGGGGGGGGGGGGGCATTCCTGCCGGATTACCTCCAGTTGCCCCACGTGCCCGGCACAGGCACAGCGTCATGCGCGCTCCCAAAGATATAAAGAAAGAGAAATCGCCCTCCCATAGCGCCCCATCCCCCATACCCCCCTCATTACCCCAATTCCTCGCCCCCTCCTCCCAAGGGGCCGGCATACACGTTAGCCTGGGACCTGCATGCTGATGCGTGGTACCTCCAAAAATGGTTAAAACGGGTGCCCAGGGTTGCAACCCGCACGCTCGTTGACAGACATTACCCAACGATTGGCGGGGCTGCTACCCTGACTCCATAACGGAAAATCTAGTTCTAAAACCAAAAATCAAAAATACATATGACAAAAGATTAAAGATGAAGGTTAGTGGAACGGGGGACAGCTTGTAGAAATAATACACTCTGCCCTTGTTTTGTACTCGCTTTTGATGATCGGTGATCAGCTTTGTGCCAGCGGACCCTAACTTTCGGTGATGTCACAGAGCCGTGGAGGGATGCACTGCTCTGGAAATCTGACCATTGCAAACACCAGCTGCACTCCTTTCATCTGGTAGACCGCAACGCAGGGATGCGCCTGAAGGGGCATGAGGCTGGAAGGAGGTTATAACTGGGAACCAAAACCGCTGCTGGTGGTCACAAACACACCGTCAGCGGGCTGTCCAAGGCAGAAGCAGGTGGAGGGGCCCTCCCGCCGTTCCAGCACCTGCGCCTTGGAATATTGGATTCGATCCGGGCACATGGCAGACCGAAACCCTCGAATTGCACTGTACAATGGCGTGGGGTGCTGGCGATAGTGGGCATGGAGTTGCCCCATAGCCTACCACCCCGACTTTGTGCTGAAAACCCCCGCATCGCATGTTGTTCCTATGTACTGGACACTTGTTGCAGTACGCACAAACCAACCAGCCCTCATGGAGCCCCCCTCCCCCCAGTTAGACACCCAAGGCAACCTGATGAGCCTTCGTCCATTCGGATCACTACAGCCTTTTTCTTCAAGACACGGGGGGGGGGGGCGGGGCGACTAAAACCGGTCCTGATGCGACCCACCCCCCAGCTATCTGTCAAAACTCGGGGAGGGGGGGGTCCCAAGGTGGGGGGGCCTGCGCGTGACCCACTACTACCACATGCATACCTGCAGGGGGGAGGTGTGTCTGGGGCTATGAGGGTATGGAGGCATGTATGTGATAATAGCGCTTTCTTGTCTTTGCCTGAGGCTTCGTTTTTGATGAAAATTTCCTGCGAGTTAGAGTTGGAGGCTAAAAGAAAAAATGGCTAGATTTCTGCTTAGAGGTCCTTGAAAAGAGAGAAAGAAGGAAAGAAAGAGGAGAGAAAAAAGGAAAAGAAAAGAAAGACTGCACTGTGTAACCATCGGCGATCGCCCCTGATAGCACTGGGACTGCACTTGGGCCGGGGTGTTGCTCTGCATGCAGGATCTTCACTTCGCAACAAACGACATTTTTTTAGCGCCCCGTCTTGCTAATCTGGTGCTCAAAAGCATTGATGGTTTGATGAAAAAGAAGCATGCACAAAAAAAAGGGGGGCGCTGTTGGTGCCATGCCCCCCAAACCACTATCTCTCAAAATCCGGGGGGGGGGGGGGCTGGGGGGGGTCGCATACAAGGACCGGGGCCGGCCGCCCCCCCCCCCCCCCATGCTTCAAGAGCGAGCTTGAGGAATACCACGTCCCTTTTTTGTGTCTTTCAGTTCGGACAGCCTGAGGTTTTGGGTGGAAAGATTATGTCTGTGAAATCCTCGGGTGCACGGATTTCCCTGGGTCCCAGGCCATGTTTCAACCACCAAAACAGCGGCCACAGGCAAATGACATCTGCACTCACCTTGGTCCGTCAGACAATCATTGGGGACCTGTTGCAACCTCATTGGGGGCTCAAGGGCTGACCGACCTTTCCAGCATCAACCCCGCGCCCCACTGTCCGCGACACGGCCAGGCTCCATTCCAATACGGTGCAGACATCCGTCGTGTCTCACACCCGTCATATCTTGTGCACAGCAGTCAACACCGTATCATCGAGGCACTTGGACTGGCACCGATGCCACTTGCATGCCGTCGCCATGAACCCTCAACAAAGTGAATGGTAGCAACTGGGCAGAGGACAGTCAGCCAACTCAATATCGAACCAGTGAGACTTCATAAAACAACCAAAAATGCACACAAACCCTTGGCTCACACTCACAACTTGGGACCGCATGATATGAGGTCCGGAATTAGCACGGTACGCACCCCGTACCCTTGGGCGACGACAACGGACAGCAGAAGGCCAGAGGGTGAAGGGCAGAGGCCTGAGGGCAAGCGGTGAAGCTCAAGGGGCTGTCCCTCGTGCCAAAACAAAAAACCAGAAAAAACACCTTCCAGACTCGGTACGCCTGGACCTCAACGCTGATCGGCCAAAGCTGCGGGTCACTGGCCAACCGGCGTTCGTTGACCATCAACTGCCGTCGATTGAGTGCCAACTGCCGGCGCCCAACACCATTCTGCCACCCAAAATGCCAAAAAGAAACAAACAGAAGACACCTCTCCGTTCCCCCCTGTGGCCATTTCAGAGCCCAGCACGAAAGCGATAGGCCATGTCCAACTGCGTGGGCCTCGTTTTTGAATGCTTCCTGCTGCACAGCGACCAGGACAACAGTCGTGCCCGCGCACCGATAGCGATGGCCGAGGAACACAACATTTGTAGGGCAATTGTTCGTACAGCGCTTGCTCCCGGCGGATGGGCCTGGGAAGAAATTGGCGGGAATCCCGCAAAAAATACACTTAATTTCGAGCCAATTGCCGGCAATGCAACTGCACAACACACTTAGTGGTATGCAATGTCGGGGCAGTGTGATGCGGCGGAGAACATCTAGTCAAGAGCACAAGTCAGGCCAAAGCAACCAAACACCTTCCCCTTCGATCTCTCTCTCTCTCTCTCGCTCTCTCTCTCTGTCTCTCTCTCTCTCTGTGTGTGTGTATGGTGCCCAGTTCTTTCAACCAAAGCAATAGCGTTCGCTATGATGCCTCGCCACTCTACAGCTCTGTCCGCACTGCAGCAGTGTTTGGATAATAATGATATGAGTATGTGTGGGTGTCGTGTCTAGGATCTCCTCCCCAAGACTCTACCTCCAAGCGGCTGGTTCTTCCGCCACTGCAGGTCTATTCGGTGCGACTCACACCCAAAATGTGGCTCAGCAGAACACAATTCCAGACTCAAGAGCACCCGCCGCGTGACTCAGAAAAACTTCTGCGACTTAGCTGTGTCACTCAGTAGCAGCCTCTGTGCGACATGATCGGGCCCCCCTTGTGACTCTAGGCTAGGGTTAGGGCCACCGAGCCAGTGCAACCAGCAAAGGTGCCTCAGACCGCTGTGTCTAGGGGCGGGACAGGGGGTTCTGGACTGAGAGGTGTCCGGCCTTCTGCTGGCCGAACGACACCGGCACGTGACACATCATTTCGCATCCTTCACATCGATGCTGTTGTAATGGATCTCCGCATAGAAGGACAACCACAGCGTCTTGCTCCTCTGCACCGCCTTCCCCGACGCCGGCTCCTCCCCCTCTCCCGCATTCCACACAAGCGGCCGGATGGTGACAACCGAGCGGTTGTCCGGAAAGCTCGTGACCAGCACGATCTCCACCTCCAGGGCATCGGCGGCAACCTGCAGCGTCACGTTGTCACCCCACTCCCCGTCCTTCGCCATGCGGGCAATGTAGGCCGGGAACGCCTCGCTGGTGACGAAGGGCGCGTACTGACTCCGGTGCTGACTCATGTGCCCCACCACGAGCCTCCGGATCTCTTTGTGGAGGTTCTGGTCGTGCCACATCTGGTCGGCCAGGGACCGGAACTGGCAGTTCCCTGGGGGCAGTGGTGCACAAGACGCCATGGACCCGCTTTCCCCTGGAACAGTCCCAGCAGTGGTACCGGGGTACACCTCACGGAGGGTAGATGTAGCAGAGCAACCTGCTCTGGCCATTGTTTCTCTCATGACTGGGGTGGGGAAATGATGTTGTTGTTGCAGCACGTGCCGGGGGAGGCCATGGTTTGGGGGGGTGTTGCCGGCCGCCATCATTGCTCGTGGTGGTGGTGGTGGTGGTATGATCATTAGCGCCGTTGCCGTCGTTGGTTTTGTTGTGCGGACCGCTTTGCGCGTGTCGGGCGGTCCGAAAAACGCAAGGCATGACCCCGGGTGTCCTAAGGGACCGCCCTGTTCCCGGGGGGGGGGGGGGGTGCCATAAAGGCTGAGTGAGTATTCCCCGAGGCGTAGAAACAAGCAACGCAGACACTTGCCCCCAAAACTGGAAGACTGCGCGCACCTGCAAGTGGGGGGGCTGGGCCGTAAAGATGGAGGAGGTTTTTCGGTTGGTACTTCCGGTTCATCATATGTTTGGTGGATGCGGGTGCCTTTGGGGAGGGTGCCATAGAGGCCGAGTGCCGGTTGGTAGATGTGGATGTGCGCCCCCGACCCATGTCCAAACAACGTTAAAATTCAAAAAAAAAATTGCGGAAACTACACCTCGCATTGTTTGGACGTTGTCTATGCGCGCCCTCAGAAGACACAAGCAGTGAAAAGAAAAGGTCGAGGCATTCATGGCTGTGGAGGCTCATGCAATGTTGCTTCCTGAAATAGGCGCAACAACAATTGGTACAACATTTCCAGAAGACAACCATCCCGAGCCCCAAAATCACGGAAAATCCTAGACGATCACCACAACAAGAAAACGGAACCGCCAAACTCAACGGTTCAAAAAGTTGCGGAAACAAGACCTAATGTCGCTCTGACAATGGTGTTGTTCGGGGCTTGGGGGGGGGGGGGGTACATTGCGTACACTGGGGGGCCTGAAAGGTGTGTGGGGCTGCAGCCACGGAGCCAACACACCGTCTCCCTTCACCATGCGCTCCTGCAGTCCATAGAATGCCAACCGCACTTGCAGGCGCTGGTGGTCCTTGTCCACATATTCCGCGTTTTCGGTGTGGGCGCTGGGGGAAAACATGTCCCCAAGCGCCAAGATGGTGTCGTGCGTCCCAGACTTGATCCAATCCCAAATCCAGCGGTGCGTGTGCGGCTTCTGCGGCGACTTCTGCGGCGACTTCGGGGGGGTGCGGGAGGCCGCCCCCTGTCTGCACTGCGCCACGAGAAGGGCCTCGTGCTCCTGCGCCTGCAGCTGCCGGGCCATGGCCTCTGAGTCCTGCTCCTGCGCAGTGACGACGGCTAAGGCATGGGCAGACCGGTGCGTTTTTGGGATGCGGCAGTGACAAAGGGGGGGGGGCTGCAGCTGCTGGACGGTCCGGTGTAGACCTGCCACTGGGGCACCCACCGGCAGAACTGTGCTTGGCCATAGATCAACGATAGTCGTCACCCTCCGGAAGCACTCTGGCGTCGCAAACAGCACTTCATGTCTTAACACGGCGAAGCCGCGACACACATTGTCCGCGCAGTTCAGCAAGGCGCCGTCAGAAATAGTTCACGCTGATCAGAGGCGCGCGCGGCAGTCGCCTCCACCGATTGGATTTCATTTCAGGTCAGAACTGTGCTTGGCCATAGAACGACAATGGTTGTCACCCTCCGGAACACAGTGCGGATGTCAGTGACAGCCGGCGGCGGAAGGGCAGGAGGGTAATCAAGAGTAATCCTGACGTGGCCAAAAGGCACACACCTGATCAGAACTGTGCGTGGACATCTCTGAGATGCTATGTACGTTATGCATACATCTATGAACATAAAGGCGACTCATAGCTATATGGGCCTGAGGTAGAAACCAAAACATAACAATTTAGTTGCGGGCTTCATGGTGAAACGACAGCCCTATAATACACTCGCTGTCTACATGCATAAAACTACCGTCCTACTCAGTTTCTGTCGGTAAACCCCGGCACTCATTCGGCCATACAGTTGCTGAGTCCTAAGCTATGTCGTGTGTGTAGTGTGTAAGCTCAAAATGGGGTTGCTGTTTATGGCTGGCAGTGTGCAGTGCACGTGGCGATGCTGGCTGTAGCTTGCTTAGGGCTGGCTGCCCACAGGATAGGTTTTTGGCCATGTACTGCAGCGGCTGTGCGGCCGGCCGCAGCCCTGAAGACGCTGGTTCGAATCCCCAAGAGGGGAATACGAAGAGGAGATGCGGGCCGGTGGTGCCGGTGGCGGGGCGCGCTACTACAAGTATGCGGTGCCTGGTGCCTTATTTTTCAACAAGCAATGAATCCGGACATAAGCTACGAAGGCAAAAACTATGAGGACGAGGCACGCCACCCATCCACCGGCGGTACCGTTGGTGGAGGGGGATGCTGAAGGGGGCAGTGGCGGGGACCTCGCCAACGGGCCCCTGGACGGCCGGAGGAACCGAGGTTCGAACCCCCCATGACGACAATTGCGAGTCCATGGCGCATACTACTAGACCGTCCATGCCTCTTGCGTATAATAGCGTGAAAATGTTACAAACCCAGCGGATCTATCCCTCAGAGGGTAGCAAAACAGATAGCAATTCACGATCTGTTACCAACGTGTGGCGGTCTGAGAAGGGCGGACAGCCGTAGAAAGTTCAGGTAAAGCCGTGAGCTCACATGTAGTGCTGGGAGGGGGCCATAGGCCCAGCCACTGTGGTTTATGTGGGCCCATTGTGCCCAACAGAGTGCAGTTCACACGAACAGTCCGTTGAGCAGCTACAGCCACTATGGACACTGTCACGCGGGGACTCAGACATGGGCTGCATGCCCATAGCATCCCACAGTGCATGCGTGCTGTCGCGCGGCACGCAGGCCGGCTCGGGGGACAGAATGGCAAAGAACGAAAAGTCCAAGATTTTGGAAAGTAGTGGCGTGTGGGGGACAAGGAGGGGATCATGCTTGGCCTTTTTCACTTTAGGGGTGGCGGGTGTGGTGATGACTTGCAGTGCCGGTGTGGCCTTTGTAGGGGTTGTAAGTGGGTGGGACATGCACCCCACTTTTGAGAGTTTGTCGGCCTCCTCATTGCCAGGGACGTCGACGTGTGACGGCACCTTGACCCAGAGGATTTCCCTGTCGGGGTTGGATAATTCCTGCAGGAGGGTTTGCCAGAGGTCGACAAAGGCCACTTGGAGGCCGGGTTTTTCGTTTCCGGGGGGGGGGGGGGGTCGATAGAGCCCTCCGGCCGGACCCCCCCCCTCCCCCAAAAAGGGCTCAATTGACAGGACCCCCAAAATCCTACCGAGTCTGACCCCAGGCCTTGGAGGTGACCCGGACCCAAAAATCGGGAAAAAAAGAAAATGGGATTTTTGGAATCAGCGCGTCGAGGGGGTTCAGAAAAGTCATCATTTGCCATATATTTGGTGAAAAAAAATCGACCAATTTTGGTGCTCAAAAAAACTTTTGGCGCCTTTGGCGCCAGACTTCATAATGACTGATTAATGGTGCCTGTCAATTGAGCCCTTTTCCTGAACCCCCCCCCCCCAGTTTTCGGGGGCTCTATTACCCCCCCCCCCCCCCCTCCGAAAGTGAAAACCCGACATGCCCTTTGCCGCTGGATCCCCTCCAGCCTCGACATTGCCACCTTTTGGCCGCTCCCTGGGCACCGAGTAGGACATACTCAGAGTCAGTACGGCTATTCTGGTGTTGGATACAATTTGGAGTGCTCGGACAGCTGCGTAGAGCTCTGCCGCATTATTGGTTTGGCGGAGATGCAGTGGCACATAGTTGGTCGCTCGTATGCCACTTTCCGTGGCAATACCGTATCCAGCTATGCGACCGACTCCGGGCTCATCTTCCGAGGAGCCGTCGGTGAAAATTAGTAGATATCCCTGTGCCTGGAGCTCGTCAAGCTCCGTGTACAGTTCCTCCGCTCTCTGCAGCTTACGCAAGTGTCGGTTTGTAGGGCGTTTGGGGGGTGGAGGGGGGGTACAAGCAAAGGGGAACAGCCTTTCCGCACGAACGATCGGCGGTTGGGCGGTAGAACATCCGCCCAAAAACTCACCGAGCGTCGGTTCACATTCCGACGGGCGACTGCTGGCACCGGTCGGTCAGCCTATCAGCTGTTTTACCTGACCCTGGTTCAAATCCCAACTCCCCCCCCCCCCACCCCCGCACACCCACCCCCCTAAAACGTGGAATTTAGTTTCGGGGGGATGGTGGGCTCAATATAAAAAAATCCATTGGGGGATCGTTTTGTCGTGCAAAATAATGATTTTACAAGGGATTAGACATCCAATATCATGCCTTAGGGTATGCTACCTGAACAACAAAAAGGGGAGGTGTATGGAACAACCTCTCTTCGGGGTGATTTCATTTTTCACCCTCTGCGAATTTTGGTGAGGGGGGCACCCATGCCAAAGAAATATTCAACTTAAGGCCTGCCCGCCACGCCTGCCTACGGATGGCCGTCACCGCTCGCTCAGCCCCATCCGTCCCGCGTCGTGCATTGCTGCGCCACGTTCTGTCCCTGAACGGCTGTCTGGGATAAGACAAGTGCCTTGGTGTGAGTCCCATACTCGGAGCGCTTCGCCGTCGTCCTCTGCAGTCTGTCTCTAGTTGCCGTCCGTGTGGGCCATGGCGTACATGTCACGTCACGCGGGGCTGGGCACACGCAACCCCTTCCCCTAAAGCACAGACCCCCATCAGAGGGGGAGCTCCGCTCCTACACGACAGCAAACGCCCGGCGGAGTGGCTGATAACTCTCAGCCAGCTAACACAACAGTCGCATGCAACGGCTGGGCGCCTTTCCGAAGACTGATCGTGGCGAACAGTGCGCGGTGCCGAAATGTGGAGGCAGCACGAGTCGCGTGTGGGATATGCAGACATACATCGTCGAAAACTGTTGAAACCGCCGCGGTGCGAGAAACACTGGCGACGAACGAACGGTCGGCCATATGCCCAGTTAGACCGGGTCTGAGGGGGGCATCCGCCTTTGACGGCTGCAACTGATGGAGAAGCTGGTCAAGGTTTTCTAGTGCGCATGTGTGAGGCGTGCAGACGTGGGAGATAAAGCGTAGCGCATTGCGACCGTCAAGGCACCAAAAACGCTGGCAACGAACAAACAGACTGCGAGACGCCTGGTTGAGACGGGCCCTGGAGGCCGTATCCGCCCTGAACCGTGCTATGAAGCCAAGTCGGTTGTTAAGTGTAGCCCCAGACACACACACACGCGCGTGCACACACACACACTACGCTTCGACCAACACAGAATTGGGAAAGAGCAATTCTCCTACTCTGGAACAGATGCTCTAGAGCACAGGGGATGTGAGGTCGGCACAGCTCCCTGCACGCAGACCTGATTGTATGCCTCCACTGGCCTGCCCCCATGCGGGGGGGGAGGGGGGAGGGGTAGGATGGGTCCTAAGAGATTTTTTTTCCCGTTCATATGCAGGAGATGGAGGTCCCTTTGGAGGACCTGGGTGGTGCCATCATTTTCACTGGACTGTAGTGTCCACCTTGAATGGTCCGTGAAAGGCGCACGCACCCGTTCTACAGGGAGACAGGGGAGGGACGAGCCGTAGGACTCGTTCCTCCCGCCACCCCGCCGTACCCTGACAGCGAGTGGAGGGGCAACGGAGAGGGGGACCTGCGGCTGCAGGGGCGAGGGGCGAGACCTGCAGCTTTCGGGCAAAGGCTTCGTCAGAGTCCACTTGCAGTCCAGGGGCATCAGTCGACGCCGAGTAAGCTGCCCCGGTGGCGCAGCCCGGCAGTGGTACGACGACCTCCTCTTCCTGCAGCCGTTGTGCAAGAGCTTCATCAGGATCCAGGGCTCTCGGGGGGGCAGTGCTTGGGGAAGGGGTCCTTGCCCCTGCGCTGCTGGAACACAGGTCAAGTGCCTCCTCTTCCTGGAGCCTGTGTGCAAGGGCTTTGTCGGACTCCAGTGCAGGGGCCTGGAGGGAACTGTTCAGCACGGGGCGGCTTGCCCCAGTTGCGCCACCAGGCAGCATGACCAGCACCTCCTCTGCCTGCAGTCGCTGGGCAAATGCTTTATCGGATTCCATCAGGTGCTGCTGAGAGGCAGTGGGTGCCTCAGGGGGCGTGCATGGCTTTGGTGGCATGCTGGCTAAATCATAGTAAAGCCTGGATAGGAAGTAGGCCAAGCTGTGGGGCCATACTGTCTACCTCCACCACCCCAGGTCAGGATCAGGCAAAATGCACACTCAAACACATTCATTGAAACGATTGTTTTGAAGCACCTCTCGGGGAATATTGGTGCACGTTGTGCACACTGTGTGGGCAGTGCATGCAGATTTGGTCATACTTTCCAGACCTAGAGAGAGTAGGAAGATTGATGTGAAGGGAGCATAGGAATTGGCACAACTGTTGACTATAATTTAAGGCGAGATGGAAGATGGAGGATGTGCACAAACCCAATTCTGCCTTGCACTTGACACTAACCTCCCTCCTTGCATACGGCAAACTGCCACCACCCAATAACAATTGCTAGGGAGGAGGAGGCCTATACCAAAGCTGTTGAAGCAGCCCACTGAAAAATTGGGCTCTCAGTTACGGCTAGCTTGGGTGGTCGAGCTAGCAACAACATGCAGCTGGACCAGGATGCCATTGGTCCTCCATTATTCCCCCATTTCCCCCCACGTTCCTCTAAGCCCCCCCCCATTACCCCCATTTCCCCCTGTTTTCCCCCATTTCCCCCGATTTTTCCTAGTTTCCCATTGTTCTTCGGGAACCTTAGGGGGAACCTTCGCGGCAGCCTCGGCAGGATATTCCTCGGCATCTTCTCTTCTACCACCTATTTTTTTTTGCATGTTGTTCTGTCCCTCACCTCGGGTTTATCATGCCTTTGTCTTGGGTGCAGATGATCGATTCCAGCCATTGTGTCTATTGACGTGCAGGTTTTTTCTGCATTTAGCCCAGCCCTGCTACCCACCCACAAGATGGACATACGATTCATGACAATAACTAATGCCCTGTTGTCCATGCACAACGGGGGACTTCATGGAGGGAATGACGCCCTTTGGCCCTAGACAAACAAGCATTGTTTGAGTGGCATGCACGTGTCTTTTTCAGCACTTGGCCAAGAGGACATTTCTACATGATAGTGTTGGAAAACACTTCCACTTCCTGGACTCCATCTAATGGTTCCCATTGGATTTAGCCCAGGGGTGCCCCAAACAAAAACATGCACCCCACACATCAGTGTGAGCAGTACACAGGGCCACGACAGCCAGTTGTCAGCCTCTACAACAGTTTGACATATCAGCTCTTCAGTGTGGGTGAAGGGGGCATGAGGTGGTCAATAGATTCACAAAAAAGGGGGAAGTGTGTTTACAAAGGGGGGGTTGGTGAAAAGAGTGATTGGAACACACAATAAAGGAGGCAAAATGCCTCCAAACTAGGGTGTGAATATTTGCCACGGTGCCAAAAGAAAAAACTATGTGTGCACTGCATGCTCACTATGCCAACAGCTATGTGGACAATATTATCTCTAATTGTGGGAAAAAGAAAAGGAATGTTGCGACAGTAAAAGGAGGCAAAAGGGTGCCCAACAGCAAATCTGTGGAGAAGTAGCCAAGGTACCAAATATGGCTACCCTTCCCCCCCTTTGAAATCTCCCAACCCTTGCACCCCCCCCCCCCCCCACTTGGAGACCGTCATTTCAATGTTTTTCTTCTTCTTGCATCCCGGTTTGGCACTATTCTCCGTCTTCATACCCTCCATCCCCCTTTTGAAATCTCCCCCCGTAGTGCACAGCGGTCTCCTGGGAGGGGGGGGGGGTCTCCTGGGGGGTTGCAAGGGTATTGCAAAGCGGTGGTGTCCTCCAATGATGCAAGCAAACAGAACACGGGTGGACAGACATCCTCGGCAAGAGTGGGAGACTGGGAGCAGTTTGGGAGGCTGGAGATCCTCCACACCTTGTCCAACGGTTTGGTTGATTTGGAAATTGTCACACACTTCATAGCATGGGGTAGTGTTCAGGCTGTGTGTGCATTTGGGGTTCTGAAGCCATGCTAACGTCCGGCAACTCTGGAGACTTGGGTTATGCAACCACCACAGCCTCTAGCCTTGAGAGTTCAGTGTTCTCATGATCCATTTTGGTGCTTTGGGAGAGAGACATTTCAGCGCTTTTGGAGAGAGAATATCATAGAACACGCACAGGTGGTTGATTCGAAGTGATGGGAAACCAATGCAAGGCTGTGTGTGACAGATGGGCAACACAAACTGCCATAATTTTGATAACCAAATTGGGCCATCTGCTTTGAGAGCCAACCCATTTCCGAGCAGAAACCCATTTCCACTCTTTATCCCTGATGCTGATGTTGATGACGATGTAATGCACACCCTTAAAGGTGTGAACATCATCCATAGTACAATGATAGACGGACTGATTGACAAGCAAAGGGTGAAGGAGGCAACCATGCAACCACATAACCACAGAAGATTGGTTTTGGGAGGTCTTTCATCAACCTAGCCCCAATTTGCCACATTACACAAAGAATGTCTCTTCCTTTGCCAGTTTTCACCTGGTTTTCACCCATTCCCCCCATTTTCCCATCCCCCGCCCCATTTTCCCTCCCCTCAAAGGCTGAAAAGCCGTCCCCCAACCTACTCGCCAAAAGTGGCATTTTGGGGCCTTTCACACCGAGCTTTCCCCATTTTTCCACAACCTCCCCCAAAAAAATCTCAATGCTCCCCCCATTTTCCCTCCCCTTGGGGGGCCATTGGTGACCCCCCCTCCCCCAATCTACTCGCCAAAATGGGCATTTTTGGGCTATTCAAACTGACTGAGCTTTCCCCATTTTCCCACAAAACCCAAAAAAAATCTCAAAGCCCCCCCCCCCCCCCATTGCCCCCCACTCCCTCCCCCTCATTTTCCATCCCCTCAAAGGCCCATTAGTGACCCACCCTCCCCGAATCTACTGGCCAACAGTGGCATTCTCGGGCGTTTCACACTGGGCTTTCCCCATTTTCCCACAAAAACCACAAAAACAAAAAACTCAATGCTCCCCCCATTTCCCCCCATTTTTCGTAAATTGGTACATTTCTGAGATAATGTCCCAATAAGGTCCCGAGAGCGGGATATTCATGGCCAGTTGTAGGCACCACAGCACACCTTACCACAACACCTTACCACAGCCTTTGAGCCTGCAATGTGGCAAAAAGCAGCACCTATGTGAACCAACATACGAAAACTTTGCATGGTGTGTGCATGGTGCGTGCAACACCATCAATTACTATGGTCCCTACACCTAGTGTACCACAGACACCCTCCTCTACCTAGGCACATCCAAATCATAGAGTGGGACTATAACCTGCGTTTCGTGCCCTTGGGAGTGAAGTAGTCGAGCTGTATGTGTATGGAACGGCATTCACCACTTCACCAAAACAAGATGCAGTGCAACCTGTTCCATTCCATTTTCTGGTGAACCCACACATTTTCTTTGGAGCACACCAAGCTTCACACGAACGGGTCACAAATGGTGACATGTCATGACATTTTGAATGGGCCCTCAGGGGAAATTCACAAAAGACACGCCATGACACCCCAAAGGGGTCTTTTGCATGATCTGCAGAACCCGGCAAAGTGTGGCTCACCTTCCTTGCCTTTCCTTTCTTCACGATGCCTATGCCCACCCCTCAAATAGCGGACAAGCAACCCCCCATTTGGACTCTGATGCATCCACCCTTTCTGCTATGGAGACAGTCACCTGGGGCAAACCCCAGCACGACAAATCTGCAACTCGTATTTGTGATGTGTATTTGCACGTGCTCTTGGAGGCTGGCCAGAGGGTCTGCTGAATAATTTCCAGGACCTTTGCTCCTTCCGGCACATGCGGCATGCTCACATATCACACAGAGACAAATCGAAGCAATGAAGACTGGTGAATGCTTTTTTACTTTGTTTTGAAATCTGAAGCACACAGCACTTGGACGCCGTTGTTGAACCACCAGAGTTGAAATGTTGGTAGGGAGCTGTGATGGGCAGGCCCTTTCCCCGTTTGGGGCTCTTTCCACGAGTTCCTTAATCTCTTACCCACGGACGTACGCGCATTGTGGCGGGGGTTTTAATTTGAAAGTGTCGCGCTTTTTTTCCTGATGGATGTGGCGACGGACACGGATTGGGGGCGGATTGGGGGCGGGGGCAGGTCTGGCCAAAGGGAACAGAAAGCCCACAGAGCCAATAAATCTTTGCGATGATGGTAGATGCATTTGGAATTGACAATCCCTGTGCTTGTGCACTTGGTCCGCCAATCAAATGGCCTTCTGGCTTCATTAGTCCACATTGCTCCAAATACCCTGACCCAACATGCGCTTCACCTTCAATGCGCCCCTGCTCAGCCCTCCAGACCCCTCCCCACAACCCTCCGAAAGACATGGGGGTGTCTCAACTTTTGAATAGATATATCTTAATAGGGTGCTACCGACTGTTATATGCATGGGTTTGCACTGCTGCATGCACCAATACTTTTTATGAGGCGTGCAATGCTGCACCATCCACACGCTGCGCCAAAAAGAGGGCCTTCATGGCTCAGCACCCCCCCTCAAGCCCCCCGCCACAAATGGCCTCGATCAACACAAGCAGGTCATACAGAAGACCTCGGACTGCACACCGGTACAGGAACACCACACTCCAAACCGACTCTTGTTCACTCTAATGCCTCTTGAGGGGGCAGGGTCATACTCAACCCCCCAAATGTGCAACGACAGGGAATGTCGTTGGGGTCGTTGGCGTCGTTGGGCAGTGTTCATGAGGTTGTAAAAAGGCCCTGCTTGACCACCGGATGGTCCTTGGACAAGACCGTGGTTTAACAAAGAGCGTCAAAAAAAAGCGTCGTTTGACCAATGGGTGATCATTGCGCAAAAAGGATGGGTGGGTGCCGTGATGCATCTGGGCAGGAAAAGCAAGAGCTGGCGCACACACCACAGACACCATATGCGCAGCCCCCCTCATACCAAAAAGGATACCACGTGCCAGGGCTCAAAGGGACTGTGGCAGACAAGAGGGGGCCTGCACCGCAACTGGTGACGCTGCACATGCTGCCGTTGCGATGGTGGGATTTTAGGGGCAGAAGTCAAGGTCAGACGATATGCGGTCTAGAGGGCTCTGTGTTGGTTGCATTATGGAGTAGGCGAGTGCTCGTGACGGCGGGTCATGGGCGCACGAACATACAACACGTGAATGAAAATCGTTACGAGCAAAACACTGAGCACACACGCGTGTGCACGCACGCACACACACGTGCGCGAGCACGCACACACGCATGCACACGCACACACGCGCGCGCGCGCACACACACACACACACACAAACACACAAACACACGCACACACACATGCACACACGCACACAACTGGGGGTGGCGGGGGGCAATCCAATGGCAGTTGATGTCTGTGGATTGCTCTGTACGTTCCCGCCGTTTCCCGTCAGTCCAGCCCGAGCACGCTCATGCACCGGTGGGGCAGCCCTCCTTGTTAGGTGGCCAGGCGTGTGCGGAACTGTGGAGCCTATGTAACCATAACAGTACCACAGCACTATGTTCATGGCCTTGTTCCAATTCAAGTTCTTTGCTACCCAGTAGAAGTCCAATCCTGCTCACTAAGACGTTGTCATCCTAACAAATCAATCATGATCAATTCAATTGAACATTCAAAATGTGATCATTCAAGAGAACTGGTTTAGTGCCAGCTCTTGAAAAGAAATCTTATCCTTGCCTGTGCCACCCTCTATGCTCGCCATGATCACTCATACTTTATGCACATGGTAATCATCACGTCTCAACAGTGTTGTTGCCCATGCTCAATAACATAATAATACATCACCTAAATCAGAGAATCACATACTTGCTGATGGAACCCATCAATCCCTCATGGGGCAAGAACCACTCCTAGGAACTGACGCTCTCTGAGAGAACCGAAACAGACCAACTTTTGGGAGACGAATTTCTCCAGACAACGTATCACATCCCCAACCCTCTACCCTCAGTCTCATCGAACAGAAGCCACATCTCTCACCCTACCACAGGGGGGCTTATTTGAGGGTTTTTTGTGGGGGGAGGACTAAAATTAGGGGGGGAAATTGGGGAACTGGTCCTTAGAAATGAAGCAAATTTTGGTATAAGGCCCCTTGCTGTTGCTTCCTAGTGGATGGTTGCTGTTATTTCCTAGTGCGTGCTGGATGGTCCATCTGCACACGACTCTCCTTCTGCTGGGAACTCCGGCAGTCTTGAGGATCTACAGAGAACACAGTGTCAGTTGACACTGCGTCTCATCTCTATGTTGCGCATTCACATTGCATGCAGCGCGCAGAAAACCCACCCCTCCTGCAACCCGTGCCTTGTGCTTACATTTGGCACATCGCATCCTTAAAATTGAAGGAAAAATTTGGTACGAGGTAGGTCTTCCAAATTTGTCCACATCAATTTTGTCCGTTTCTAAAACCCCCCCCCCCCCCGGTATGATACCTAAATATAACTAAACATAAATAAAGAAATCAATAAAGAACCGAATGGCCAGTAGCATACAGAATCACATCACAAGCCTCCTCAAAGAAAACTAAGGAACTCAATGAACCTTCTCTCACATGGAAGGCACCTCAGCCCCATGTCACTTCCTTCCAATCATCAATATGCTATCGTCAGTGGACTCAGCATGCCACAACCGCCCTCCCCGACACTGCCGCCATTTCAGGACAACCCCTTCATGAACGACGACAACGAATGGGTCATGAATCCCTAGAATCCGCAGTCCTCATGAGGGCATGACGAACTACACACAGTCATGCCGCTATACATGAGGTGACTGCCATACTCCCTGGGGAAACACTCCCCCGAATATACAGCGCCCAGCCAATACTAATACCAATACACACACGCGTGCTTGTGCGCACGCACACACACACACTTCGTGCGGGAAAACCAGTGGGGACCAAACGCGGGGCACAACGTCAGTGAAGACGAAAGCAGGCGAAGGCAGAGCACTGGTCACCGAGACAATTTCATCAGGCCATTAACAAAAAGGTAGGCAAGGTCCTTTCTGAGACAGGAGTGACGGTGTACAGGAGTTTGTTCTCACAGTGCAAGTTGCGCTGATCACTACAGACCCTGCCCACTGCCCGGCCCTGTCTAGCCAATGATTGTATGATCTGTTGAAAACCGCAGAACACAAAAACACACACACACACACACACACATGCTGCAGACCCAATACCACGATCCGGTAGAGCCGCTGTTTTGGGAGGTGATGGACATGCATGCGTGCAGCACTTCCCCATGGGTGTTGGACTGACACACGTCGAGTTCCACGCCCCTGGCACCGCAGCTGCAGGGACGTGCAGGGTAGGGGTAGGGGATGGGGTCCCTCACTGTCGATGGCAACCACACATGTCGTGATGTGCCGGCAACCGAGCCTAAAGAATCAGGGCGACCAATCTGAAGGGGTATCCGATGCTCAGGAGCCCGACACCAACTTGTCCAGCACATCGTCCAGCTCATTCTGCGACATCGATAGACCTGCATCGCCCGAATCCGCCGTGGCCAACCACTGCTCAATTGCGGACTGCGCCTCGCCATCATCCCCTGCGTCACGAACAGACTTCGTTTTTAAGAGGGGGGGGGGGGTCAGAGGGTTTTTGAGGCACCCACCCACCCAAGATTAAGGCACCCACCCAGACCCCCCCCATAAACATTTCAGGGGGCCTCCCAGGGTGAGCATTTGTCTTCTTGTTTGTGCATGAAAAAATCAATTTTAAATCCTGTTAACCACTCCAGTGCTGGTTTTACAGATGATACCAGTGGTATTTGAATCAGCATCATTCATTTGCAAGGGTAGTACTCTAACCATTGGGTCACTGACTGTGACTGACACAATGTAGCTCAAGGAGCATATATAGACTGAATTGTGAATTTTTTTGGAAATTGCTCTGTGACCACCTACCCAAGCGGGAATTATTAGTAAAAGGGGGGGCCCTAGACTGCAGACCCACCCACCCAGGCCATAATCATAAAGGGGGGGTCCTGGCCACCCAGGCTGGGGCACCCACCCAGACCCCTCCCCTGTTTGGCGTCAATTCCTTATAAACGAAGCTTGATCGCGAAACGGTGGCTGCATGCACCATCATCGATGACAGCGACGGCTTTCTTGCACAATAATGGAGCAAACTCGGGCCTTTCCGGCACCATATTGAGACAAATGTCCACCAGCCCCTTCCGCGCTGCTGATGTGGAGGGGTGCACCATTCCCTTCGAGGTTACAATTTGTTACACCCCAACCACTGCTTCTCTCATCTCCAACGTCCCAGGAACCATCTCACTGACCTTGCCCCCCTACCACTTTTCAAACCACCACCAACCGCCCTTGTAACCATTTTCGAAACCCCCCTCACGCCCAACCCCCAACCCCGGCCCCACCGCCCCCTTCCTGAGTACACCGTGACCAGAGCAGGTAAATAGAGGAGGGCTGCTTTGGTCAGCCTCACCACAGGGCCCAGGCATAGCACTGCTGGTGCTGCGTTCTAACAGTGTCCGGTGTATGTGTCCTGCGGACACCAAAAACCAAGGGTGCCCCCCCCCCCCTCCAGCTACTTGGGCTTCTCTCAACCTTAACCCCCCCCCAGGGCATCAAACAATCCAATCAGATACCGAGGCCTCGTGCCAAACCCCCCCCAGGGCATGCGCTTGAGGGGGTGGCAGTCCGATTCGGATTGGGATTGGAGCTTGGTGCTTTATCCCTGGGTCGTGGGCCATGCGGTCAACTAGGCCCATGTCTCTGACATACGAATGGCCCTCAATGCCCAGCAGCGCAAAGTATTCGCTGCACGGAACCAATCCCAAACTAATGCAATCTCTGCTCAGCTCAAGAAGGCTCGGGCCCAGAATAGGAACCCTGTGAAGAAGAAGCCCAGAGCACGCGCCCCTATGCCACACAGGTACCTGAGGCCAAACTCAGACCCAAGGGGGGAGGGAGGAGCCCAACCAGGACCCCAGAAATGAGGGAGGAAGAGACCGGGGGTGGAGAGGGTTCTATCAGGTACAAAGGGCGGTAGAGGGGTGGGATTTGGGGGGCTGTGTGGTCCCCATTACCGAATGTGCAGTCCCTTTACCTCTTTCGCGCATTGTCCCTGCTGCGTTGCATGCCCTGAAGTGGCATGCACCATGCCACGGCCTCAGCGGTGATCACCTGCTGTGCATGCGCCCCTCAATAGAAAGAAAGAAGTGCGGTGGTTGAAAAAAATTGCAACTGTCAGCGACAGCATGTCACAGCATTCCTTGTCTCCCAACACCATGAGATGACTGCAGAACATTTCATTTGCTCAGCGGAAAATTCTCGCAGTGCATTGTCCGAGACGTCTTGTCGCAGGTGGCTTTATGCTACGGAATGCCCAGCATACAGTATGAAAGGGACTGGGGCGAACACCTGCCCTCCCCTTCAAGCCAAGGCCTTGGGTCCAGACCCTCACCACAAACAAACCTGATGCATACAGCTTGATCCAGGGGTGCTCCAGCAGGTCGCCGGCGGAGGCACGCTTCTCCTTCTCCTTGAACAGGCACTGGCTCACAAAATCCTTAAACTCTGCCGAGAAGTTGCCCTGAGGTGTGGGCGCTGGCCGCTCCTTCAAATGTGTAACGAGGGTCCAGAACTTCATCTCCGTCTCTTGCGAGGCCGTCATGCCTTCGTATGGGTGCTCCCCGGTTGCCAACTGGATCAGGGAGATGCCCAGGCCCCAGATGTCTGCCGAGAAGGAGTACTGCTGCCCATCCAACCGCTCTGGAGACATGTACGTCACGGTCCCGACAAAGCTGTCGGTACCCGCCTTTGTGCTCTCTAACTCTGAGCACACCCCGAAATCCGTCACCTGTTTGGAGGGGTGCAGGGTGTTGGTCAGTGTTTGTAAGGGCTGAAGAGCAGAGCACTGCCTGAGTCAAAAGAAGGAAAGTGGATGATGAGAGACGCAGTCATATTCAAGCAGTGGCTGACGGCAGTTGGATGGTAACTGAAAGTGGTTGGCCGATAACCAGCAGCCTTCGAGCAATTATTTTGGACTCTCCCTGAGGCAATGTTGTTGAACTGCATGTTCACTGCGTGCACATGGCTTGCAAATTTGGGAAATCCCACCAAATAGGAAACCCACCAAAACCCACCCAGCACCTCTGTACAACAGGGCAAAGCAGCGAGGGAAACAAGCATAATACGCTGCGGTCTCCAACCTTGTACCCCCCCCCCCCCTTGTATAAGCTATACAAAAGTACCAAATTAATACGGTCCCTACGCCTACTGTAGCTTGGACAAGGCCGTAGACCCCCAGGTTCAAAAAGAGAAGATTGCATGGTGAGCTGGTGCAAGAAAGGGGAATATAATGCACAAATATCCCCCAAAATCAGAGCTATGTGGGTTCAAGTGGGCTAACACTCACAACAGATGTGTCCATGACCCTATGTGACTGGCAAATGTGTCACCAAACCCATGTCTTATGTGGCCACACTACATTTGTACTGAATCAAATTAGGTACCAAATTAATACGGTCCCTACACCCGCTGTAGCTTGGACAAGGGCGTAGCTTGTCTGCAGAGCGGTGGAGTGTCCAGCAATACGTCCCCACCGACAGACGTATGCCCTCAACAAGTATCGTGCGGCGCAGCCGCTGGCAAATGTCGGAGACGGCGCCGTCAGGCGCCAACACAATGTGCTCAGAGTCCCAGAAAGGCGCCGCCAGGCGCCAGCACAGATGGTTCGGCCCTCCTGCCCCTCTTCCTGGGATTATCACCGACATCCGTACTGTAATCCTCGCTGTCCACCCACCCCTGTGAGTCCAAACTCGCAGACGTCCCTGACGAATCCTCCTCCCCAAGCAGGCTCCCCGTGCTAAACGAATAGCCGCTGTCGCTGGCTTCCCCCTCCCCTGAAGACATCTCCTCGAGCCCCAACTCCTCCCACTGCTGCTCCAGGCGACGTCGTTTCGGGGGGGACTCTTCATTATAGGGATGCAGCAGCCTCCCTTGCTCTGCCAGCTGATCGGCTTCTTCATTCCCCGCCACCCCCAAGTGGGACGGCACCCACCGCACCTGGAGTCGATCCCCTGCGAGCTCCCGCTCTGCCAGGACCGCCATCCATAGTTCCTTGTGCTCTACCTCCCTCCCTGAGACCCTCCACTGGTGGCGCTGCCATTTGCTGGACCACTGCGTGATCCCTTTGAAAACGTACTCTGAATCCAATACCACTACCATGCGCTCCTCCCACTTTCGATGGCGGACAGCGTGCAGAACTCCCCTGAGTTCTGCCCTGCTCACACTTTGCTTCTCCCCCAGGGGGACGAAAGCTGAGGCGTTTCGCAGCGAATTTGGTCCGTACCAGGCCCCAAACCCTGCCTGCGCCCGGCCCCTGACCACTTTCGCTGACCCGTCTGTGTACACTACCGTCCACCCCTCCCCTGCCATAGTCTCCAGCTCTGCCACCACCTTGGTTTTGTACGCACCCCACTTCGCCTCTTTAGCCTGTAGCTTATCCACCTGAGGCCTCCCTCCAACTGTGGTTGGCTGCTGGGGTGGCCCCTGAAAGATCCTCGGCATTGCCAGGTTGTCAAACCATCCATCCAGGACTTTGATGAATAAAAACATATCACGCCGAGGCACAGACATGTTGGATTCGGCGCGCCAGCGCCGCAGAACCCCTGCCCACCCTGCAATAAACTCGTCCAGCGTCGCTGGCTGGTGCTGGTATTTCGCCCTGCACCGAAGGTTCCATTGAGCCTTTAATCCCGCCCACAGCAACAAACCCTGGGTGGAGGTTAAAGAGAGCAGTGGGAAATCCCTCAGCAATCGACTGGGCTCCACCTTCACCCCTCCCGATTCCACCAGCCCAAACGCCTTTCGCACTGTACTCTGCATAAAGGCGCCGAACATACAATGGCGGAAAACGTGTTCGTGGTCTTCCACCCTCCCATCCAGCGGGCACAGCTTGCCCCCCAGCCTTTCCATGCGCGTTCCCAGCGGTAGTTTTCGCCATAGGGCGCGGCGTACAAAATCCCGGTCCCATTTTGGCAAAAACAGTTGCCCAAACGTCTGCCACACTTCCGGTGGCTGTCGCGGCTCATGCCGCCGCTTGTGCTGCATATACAACAGCATTTTTCGCGTAACCCAATTGTGCATCCATCGCCCCAACTCTGGACCCACGTACTGCGGCTGGGCCGCCGGAGGCGGCGAGAACAGTCGGTGTACTCCCTCAAAGTACACCCCCTGCCATGTGGGCGCAATGCAGTCATACAAGCTCAGGGGTATGCCCCCCCCCTCCACCAGATCCACCCACCGCAGCACTCCTTTTTTCAGCAGAGCCGGACAATGGTACGTCAGATGGAAGGAGTTTGCAAACAGGGAATTATGCCAAACCGGCATCAGGGGCAGCCTCGCCGTGGGGGGGGGGGGGGGGACAGCTCCCCCCCACCTTCGTACCGCCGAATAACTCTTCAGCGAACCCTGCAAAAAGGAGGGCACCGACAGCGGCAGCGGGCTCATCTGAAAAAACGGCAGGAATTCCTCATCAAACAGCATCCCCTGCGCCCCCGCCCACCTGCGGAAAGGCCCCACGTGTCGCTCTGGAAAACGTGATGGTCTTGCACATACTGAGCGAAAGTGTGGCCGTGGGTCCACTGCGCGTACGAGGACAGGCTCGCCTGCCCCAAACCCCCCTCCCGGGGGGGCCGCACCAAAACCAAAACCAAGGGCGTAGCTTATACAGGGGTGGGGGGGCGGGTACCTGAAAGTACTTGTAAACAATCAAATTAGGCACCCAAATACAACTATGCAATGGCACACAGTATGTACACATGTTCAAGTAGCAAGTGCAACACTGAGCATGTTACCCACATGGTGCACACACAAATGGCAGCAAACACCCTTACCACTTTCTTTATCCTCTACAAAGGCCTCCTTTGCATTTGGGCTATTGTTGCAGTGCGTCACAAGACAGGTGAAATATAAGTGACAAACCACTGATGGGTAACTTAACAATATCCAGAATTTGCTGGCCCTGAGTTACACTTCGCAGATCAGACGTGGTGGAGAACATCCTCCGACTTCACGGTCTTGGGAATGACTGCATGTGATGCCTTTGCATGTGATGCCTTTGCTGGTGGGCACCACTAAGAAAATGATGCTCCAACAGTGGGTGATGGGGCAAACTTTTTCATGTCATTTGATCCACAAAAAATTTGCACTTTTCTGCCCCAACTCCTAATATACACCTTTGGCCTGAAATAGCACAAGCAGGTCACACAAAAAAAAAACGACACAAAAAACATTGGACACTGGTTGTGCTACATGTTAACCAACCGGCCTATATGGACCAATGCCCTCACCCTCTCTCTCACCTCCAAATTGTGCTTGTAGTTGTATCAGGTCCGCCTAATGAAGATTTGTTGATTCTGGATTAAATGAAAGTGGTCGATGATGGTTGTATGGGGTTGGGCACGGAAACTAGGCCAGCCTCCACTACCCTCATCACCATTTGACCAGCCCTCACAAACCCTCAATAGCAACCACCCCTCTGTTTGAGAGTTCTTAAGGGTTGGCACATGTCAACAAAACACACAAACACAAACAAAACGCCCACCGTCTCCAAATATCAATAGGCTCCACAACTTTGCTAACCACCAAAATCAAATGTGCATTCTCTAAACACAACATCTGCATCCGATCCAAGTTTTCCATAGGGTTTGAGTAGCGGCCGATGAAGCTCTCTATGCTGCACTTTGCAAAGTTGATATTGCAGCTTGTGGAGCTTGCAAGTTGTGTGAATAATGTCAACAGCCCCCTTCATCCCTTGTAAAATAGTGAGGCGACAACCGCAATGATGTGCAAGATCCACTTTTGCTGAACAGCAATGTGGGCTTTGGCCCACCTTTCGCATTGAAGGTGGGTGCACATGTTGTGCTATCTATGTGGGTCTCATTTTGTCCTGAGGAACAATCTTTCCGACCACCAAGAATCTCATCTTACAAAGCAATCAAATTGCTGCACAACATTTCGCATATAAGCATCCTTGGAGCAGTCTGAACGTGAAATATACACATATACACATATACACATGTGCCAAAGGAAAAATGTGGGATTGAAGCATATGAAATGGCTACGTAGCCACTTGCCATCTCGGGGAGAAATGGAACAGGTGCATAACCCTTGCGGTTGTGGGAGAAATGAAATGGCTATATACATATACACATGTGCCAAAGAAATAATGTGGGATTGAAATATATGAAATGGCTACGTAGCCCCTGCCATCTTGGGGAGAAATGGAATGGGTGTGTACCCCTTGCCGTTGTGGGGATAAATGAAAAGGCTACGTAACCCATGCCATCTCAAGGAGAAGAGCAATGGCTACGCAACGCTGCCATCTGAAGTAACTATGTAACCCCATTAGTCTCAAAGGAAAATGAAATGGCTACAGAAGCCAAGCAAAAAGGAAATGGCTTTGTACCCGGCTACGTAACCTCTGCCATCTTAGGAAAAGTGAAATGGTTGCCCAACCCCTACTATATCGGGGAGAAATGAAATGGCTACACAACCCCTGCTATCTTGGGGAACTCCACGGCACAGACAAGTGAAATGGCTTCATAACCCTTGCCTTCAAGGCAGAGAGAAGTGAATGCACTAGTCATCAGGTGATTCCCAAGTCATTATTCAATATCCACTTGTGTACGTTGTGTGGGCCAAATCCCTCAAACACAACCAGACACCCTTTCTATGCCCCTTAATTCCAATGAATGTCATCAATAGATTTAAAGTCATTTTCCAACCCCTCAAACTAGGTAATTTGTAGAAAAGGGCCAAAAACAATGGTTTGAGCTGTTGGCGACGTACAAAAATTTGCACTACGTGTCCATTAAGTGAACAACATTCCCTAAGGTGCTTCTTAGCAGAGAAAAAGGAGACAGTGTGATAAAGCAACAGGAAAAAAGAGAGTGTGATACAGCAGCACCCTACTGAAGATGGTTGCAAAGGTAGGGGGTTGGTGAGGGCTGAGGATGGGGGGGGGGGGGGTTGTGAAGGTTAGTAGGGGGAAAAGGTCGAAACAGTCAATGACATTGTGAATAGCTGAAATGACGTGCATGCCTGTGCACCTGTTCCCCACAGTGAGTCCACACCGCTCTGAGTCTTCCACGGATGCTAATTGCAGGACATGCTCGCTGGCAAAGCCCCCCGTGCCTAAGGCATGCAACCATGGTCCAGGATATCGAACATATTTGCTGAGGTGGGGCATGGATGGTTGGTCAGAAGGGGATCAACCTTCACAGTCCCATCCTTTTTGTACAGCAGATTCTGGGGCTTGATGTCTCGGTGCACCAGCTTCCGGGTTTTGTGGAGGTAGTTGAGCCCCTTAAGCACTGCCCGGGTGATGTACGCGAGGGGGATCTCGGGAACGCCCTTCTTGGGATGCACAAGGTCCATGAGGGAGCCATCCATTGCCTCCAAAGCGATGAACACGGAGCCGTCCATTGAGTAGGCACCCTTGAAGACAATAATATACGGGGACACATTGCCCTCGGCCTCGTTGCCGTACAGCGTCGACAGCTCCTTCGAGATCTCGTCCAAATGGCGGTCTCCCCCGAGTTTGATCTCTTTGATGGCAAAGATTTGCTGCGTCTGTCGGTGCTGCACCTGAGGGGCATTGTGCCGGCGGGGCCTTCTCTGCCAAAGCTTCAGACAAATGGCACTGTGTGCACCCTTGCAGTGTGGCCATTAGCTGAAGGGTACCTCTGCCCACTGCACCCCTTCAGTGTGGCAATGCACTGGCGCGTACCACTGGCCACTACACCCAGTGGGGCGGTCTGAAGACGGATGCACCGCTCACTACCCCCGTGCAGTGTGGCAGTCTGTTGAAGGACGTGAGGAGATCAAGCGCATAGCGGAAGCAAAATGGAAAGCATGCGGCTAGGCGCCTTTCTGCAGTACAACAGAGTCATCACCAGGAGCACCGGCTGGTGGGGCGGTCCACGTATCGTGTCCACCCCTGCAGGCAAGAAACAGCATGAAACAGGCCCTGTGCACTGTCCCCTCTGTACCCCTGCCCCGTGCCCAGTCAGAGCCCGCAAGCAACAGTCCGGAGTAGTACCCGGACGATCCGGAAATTGAGAACCTGGACGTACCACCCGTCACTGGGTGGACACACACACACACACACACACACACACACACACACACACACACACACACACACACACACACACACACACCCGATTGTCCCTGATTCCCCAGCCCTGCTTGTCTTCCTTGACCCTCCCACACCCCCTCCCTCCCTCCCGCCCTCCTTCCTTCCCTCCTTTCCTCTCTCAAGGGGTTCCACACCTTCTTGACACTGCCGCTGCTGCCTTTGCCAAACCGACCAATCTCTATCAAATCTTCGACGCTGAGCGAGAGGAGCTGCTTGTCATTGCTTCCTTTGATCCCCTTCTGGTTGACAGCAAACCCCTTCGCCAGATGGAGGGATCCCCCCACGCTCACGTAGTCGCTCAGTGGCTTCTCCTCCTCCTCAGTGGCAACCGCCAGTCCGCCAAATTTCTTCCCAGGCATATCAGGCAACAATGAAAACGCTGTGTGTGAGCAATGGATGCCACGATTCCTTGTACTCCTCATCCTCCCCACCCCAGCTCTGGGTCCGACAAACAGACAGGTACCCTGTCCCCTGTGTGACATTCCGTCGGGTTGCTGTTTCTTTACCGGCCCTGGAGAGTCACCTGTTCTTCCCTTCGCATGCTGTGTCGGGTGGTTGCGTTCTGCCGGCAGCTGCGGCCTGTGTTCCTGCTGGTGTCATTTCGCGTTGCAGAGCCCAGTAGTTAGCGTACTGGGGTTGTGCTGATTGCTGCGAGGGTCGTTTCTGGGCCTTTGCTGCCCACTCCCCTCCGCATTCTGGTCGTCCACCTGCCCCACTGTGTTTCTGCGGGCATGTGGTCTGTCCAGTTGCTGTTTCTTCACAGGGCCTTGGACGGTCACCCATTCTTCCCTGCGCATGCTGTGTTGGGTCGCTATATTCTGACGGCCGCTTCGGTCTGTGTTCCTGCTGCTGTCATTTCCGCGTCTGCGGAGCCCAGTAGTTGGCACACCCCGGGGTTGTGCTGGTTGGTAAGGTGGTTGGTGTGGTGGTTGTTTTATGGTTTCTGCTGCCCACTCCCCTCCACACTCAGGTCGTCCAGCACATGCCTCGCCCCATTTCCGTGTGCTTGCAGCCCAACACTTCCACACCTCCGTCCGGCATCCTGGGGGCCCACCATGTGCCTCCCCACCACGTTGGCCTGCGTGTGGGGCACAAGCCCCCCCCCCCCCCCCGCCAACACAGACACACGATTGAGGTAACACGTCCCGAGCCACCCCTAGCACAGACAGGCAATGGATGGTGGATGAATATCGTCATCTGCAGACAGTCACAGAAAAGTCATTTTCTGTGGGAAGCAGGCACACAAGTATTCAAAGTTCCATCCGCACGCTGGGCCTAAGGCAAAGACAGAAGCACTGTGCTGGCCCTGTGGCACTGCAGGCTATCAGGACACAGAATTAGCACACTCTAGTGTGGACAGATGCATCCTGGTGGCAAGCTGCGCGTACCGAGGCTTGTATGCACTATGCCACATACACCCCCTCCCCCTAGTCCTGCCGGAAGACGGTCCCCCGCCATCCCCCAGGGGAGGGTTGCCAAGTGACGGTCCCCCATCCCCCCAATGGTCATTGTGAATATACACAAGTGGGGGTGGGTTTTCAAAAAAATTTTGCCCATCAACTCAGGCTCCCATCAGCCAAAGTCCGACCCAAAGGTTGGGTCGGGGTCAAAAGGTTTTTCGTGTTCTTCACCCATTTTTCAAGTCTCCACAAAATCCTGAGTATTTTGAGTATAGATACATAGGGTCAAAAAAAAAGTTTCCCCGTATCGTATGCCTAAAACAAAATCTCCAGCGCCTCTGGCGCCCACAAAACCCATTGTTCCGTACAACCATTTTGGGGTCTGTAGACCCCCCCCCCTGGGGGTTGGGTCCTAGCTACCCCCCCCCCCCCCCCCATTGACATGGAGGGAGAGGGGGGGGGGGGAGCAGTAGGGCAAAAAACAGCATCCCTCCCGCGATTTTGACATGGATGCGGCACTGGCAAGGGGGTGCAGGGGCAAATAATTTTTTTTCTCAATTTTTTTCGGAACCCATTTTGCAAAGGGCATGAAGCCGAAAATTAATTATATTTATTTTTTTGTGCTTTGTGTCGGGAATTAATGATTTCCGCAAATAATTAGGATGAGCACGGTATTCATGTTCATCTGGCACACGAATATGGGCCTAGCCCTATTGACTCTTGAGTCCCCCTAGACTTGTTATAATTGATTTGAAACCCTCTAACAATGCTACAGTTTCATAAACAGGCTAACCCTGTGCAACCTGGCTGTGCCCCTTCAACGGAGGATCCCTCCTCGGCCAAAACGAATGACCAAAGCCCAAAACCATTGGGCTATTGTGAGTGTGCAATTTTGGGTTGGCCATCGGTAAACAAAACATTCATGTGCATGTTGCTCTCAAGCACTTGATGAAGAGGTTCTCATCTACTGCCCATCAGAATCATTTGTCATACCTCATCCCCCCCTGAGCCCCAAACCCAGCCCAAAGCACGAGGCCTTGCAACACCTGGGGCCCAACATGTTAACAGTCACTATGTGGCTCAACCACTTGGTCACTCTCATCCACACTAAAGGACTAGCGTATGTAAAATGGGGTCGTACTTCATGTACCCATTTCAACAAAATTCACTGTGGCATTGCCTGCCTGTGCCAACCCATCACAACCAAATACCCATGCTCATCCATCCTATTGTTGCCAGACATTGGCAAAGGTATAGGGGTTGGGATTGCTGCCGATATGGCCATGTGGCTGCTTCTTGACCACAGCCAAAATGAATTTTTAAAGATGAGAATTTGAAATGACACGGATGTGAGCCCATTGCCTTTGCCAAAATGGGGCTTGGTCACTCCTGTGACGGACATTCCACACACAATGGCAAGAAATCTCACATTATGACACATGCAAACGGGTCATGCTCCTTCCCGAGGCTAAGCTATGATTCCATTCATTCATTTGTTTGGTTGGAGCCTCTGCTTGGGCATGTTCGAGCATGGAGAGCAAATGAGCAAATATCTTGGATGGGCATCTCACACACGGAACAGACTTCACTGAACACAGTAGTTGAGAGACTCCCATTGTCACATATATTTATTCCCTGCTCAGGGCAGCGTTTGAATTCCAAGAACGTTTGGTTGAATGTAGCGGAGCAGTTGCCTCCTAGTGTTGGTGCACAGCACAGGGAACATTTTGTCGAACAACACACTATATCTAGCATGCAACTTCCCTGGCATGTCCTCCCTGCAACGGTCTACAAACGCCACATCAATGGCCTCATCACGTTTGAGTTGAATAACGTTCAGCATGTTGGGCAGCATCCTTGCCCACTCTTCCTCCTCCGTGGCCAACGGCATGGCCACACCTACTACATATGTTGGCCCGTTAGGGAACATGTGCCTTTTAGTTTTAGAGAAATTGGCGGAAATTACAGTACAAGTGCATTGCTCCCTCCGGGTACGGAAAAATGTTTGGCGCCCACGTCCACCACTAGAATCCCCGTTGCAACTCATCGACAAACCGAAAGACATTTGGCGGCTCTATCCTGAATGTGGAATTGCATGTCAGCACCCACTTATGTTGTTGGATCCCTATGGGCGTCTGTTAATGGGCTTGAGCAGCCGCTTGCGCCAAGGCGTCGAGAGTTTAATGCTTTACAAGCGGAGGTGGAGGGCATCTGCAAGAGTCAAGAGGAATGGGAATGCCTAGCTATTAGTGGCACTCACTTTCACACAAGGTGTAATGTGCTTGGTGGTAACAGCAATAAGTTTTTCCCAATGTTGGTGTCTAAAGAGTTCACAAATGAGCGTGGGCCCAATAGATCCATATTCATTGATTCGGATCCATTTTCCGAAAGTACTTCTTCTTTGCATGGAGGGAAAGTGCACACACTGCTACAGGGGAAGGGGTTTCTGCGAGAGGCCAGATACTACGGTTTGCCGGAGTTTGGTGATGCAAAGTGCTCCTGGTGATTCTACCGTGGGATGGTAGCGCTACACATGTGTATGACGGTGTGGGATGGCAGCGGCTCCCGTCCCTTGCAGTGCCACTCCCAAAGGATACTGCATGTGTAACGTATTGGTGTGGCCGCTTGACAGCCCTTGTGTTGATGTTCTAGGTCCGATATCAGGAACACGCAAGACGGAATTTATTGCCCCCGATTGCAAAGGTCCGTGGCGGTTTAATGCAATTATAGCTGTGGCATCTCAGTTGTGCGGCAACTCCGATTCAAGTGGATGCATTGCAGCATACGAGGCCGATGGGCAATGGCATGTGCTGCCTAGAATGACAGAAACCCACCGTTGCCGATACACAGGTTGTGGGGAAGCCATCCCAAAACACATTCTTCCACGATGCAATCACCTTCATCATCATAACCGAACACAATGAGCCCACCGGCATACACAATTGAATACAATGCCAATACAGAATAGTGGAGCATTATGCATTGTTCAAAGGCAATGGGTTTGTATCCGCGGTTTCTCTGCCCCGGTGGTTGTGGATATATTGATATATTGGATATATTGGGGGGACAAACAGTGTTCCTATTGTGCAACATTTTTTGTTTGGTTGCGGGCAACTCTATAGCTTTTTTGTGTTTGTCGAGTGTGGGGACAATGCCAGCCCATTTGAAGACATCACGAACCCAAGAAATTGTCTTTTTCAAACCGTTTGAATCCGTGGAGGGTCAATTCAGAATGCTCATTCGAAGGCGATGGTACCCACAGTTACCAGCCCCTCGTGAGCTTGACAGGGATTGGCAACATGGGCCGTGGCCATGGACGTTCGGATGTGCAGCGCACTGGGCACTTGGGCACATCAACATCACTTTGTGCATAAGCCATCTGAGGGAAATGCAGGGACTAGGAAGGAGGGCACTCATTGTGGACGGCATCGGTGGTGGTATTCAAGAGCTCAATACAAACAACATACCCCCCCCCCCCCCCCGCCCTACTCAACCACAATGCCCACAGCCATTTTTTTGCCGTGGGGAGCTTGTCACAAGATAAGGGCCCAAATTACCAATGCTTTCTTGAGAGGGGGGAGCGGTAAACGCCGTGTTTGATAACAGGGGGTGTTCAATGGATAGGGCAGTCATCGCACAAAGGGGCGGGAGAAGAAGAACTACATGGACTTTGGCTACACAAAGATATACCTGGTCGAACTGATGGACACGTCGTGTGTTCAATGTGGGATTTTGTTTTCCCTTACTCCCCTTTGTGTCGAACATGGGCTCATGGGATGTCCCCCCATCGAAACACGTCTCATTTCCCACACCAAACTCTCCGGGCAGCTGCAATGACACAGAGCTTCTCATCATTCATCACATCCTGCTCACGCTTGATCATGCGGTTATCGTGGTATGGCCACTTTTCAGTGGTCAATCTATGAACCAAAAGGAGTTGCGGTGTTTGCCCTTGTGTACCAACACTTGGCTTTAGGGAGACCATGGTGTTTGCCATTGTGCACCAACACTTGCTTTTAGGGCCACCTTGCTCCCCGCACAGCCTCCACCATCTTGTCATGCATGTTCCCACTCGGTCACCCATTCCCCATTCTGACCCCATAAGCTAGTTTGCAAAATACATCATGCATGTTCACGTTCGCTATGTTGGAAAGGGTGGCAGAAAGCAGAGACTAGGCCGGTGTGCAACAGCCCCAACAAAGGCAACCACATAAGAGGTTGCCCTGCTGCATGAGGCACCTAATGGAGTGCTGTCCAGCCACACCCAGAACCTCTCGGTCACCCTGTGTACCCTCCAGTACAGCTGTGGGCCCGAGGGCTGTTGGGAAGCAACCTCACTGGAGCCAGTCTGTGGCATAACAATCTTCTATGCACTCTGCGCCACGCCAGCAATGCCCCTATGGAGCAATCAAAGAGCGATTAGGACCGCTCATCCTAGGCACAACCCCATGCACCCATCTGGGGTACAATTGTGCACCATGCCACCAATGCCCCTCGAGGGCAATCAAGGAGTGCTTCAGACCAATCACCCCAGGCATAGCGCCATGCACCAATCTGGGGCACAGTCGCGGGCCACAGGAGGCTGAGCGGTGAAAAATGTAAGTCGTGTACCAAAAAACCGTATAGTCGTGTAATTTTTTTTTTGCTGTAAATGCGTGTAATTTTTTTTTTGCTGTAAGTCGTGTGAATTATAAAAAAAAATTGAATTTTTTAATTTTTGCGGTAAGTCGTGTAATTTTTTTTTTTTGCTGTAAGTCGTGTAAATTATAAAAAAAATTGAAAAATTGAAAGAAATCCAACCTTTGCAATACATGCGCAATATGTACAGCTGCCGGTTCCGTACGGCACCCCATAGCGACCTTAACGATGGGGCGCCGAGTCCACAAAGCACATAGTACTCTGCGTGGCCACCAATTAGTTGGGACTCGGCCAATATAACATAGTTTCACATGTTGTCATTGGCACTAGACTCAAAATCAGGCCCAAGAGAAGAGTCCTGACAGGGCCATGGCCAACATCCAGTGTGCCTGCACTGGGAACAAAATTAGGCTCAAGAAAAAGAGTCCCGACAGGGCCATGGCCAACGCTACTGCCACCATTATAGGCCACCAAGGCACTGGCATGGGGCCAATATTATAGCAATCTTATACGCTCCACCATTGGTACACCAAACGGCGGAGGAAAATATAGCCCACAAAACATGCACCCGCTACAAGTAGTTGCAGAATGCACGCTTGTAGATCAAGTCCGTTTTTGTGTCACCGGACTTGGGCTTTGCACCAGGATTGGCGTTAAGCTGACAAGCGGCGCGCAACTCTGGAACTACCTGCTTGCACAGGTCATCAATGAAAAGCTGGTCACGCTCCAGCTGGCCAGATGCATCTGCTGGGTAGCCATCCGGCACCTTGCGCCACTCTCCACGGATGAGGACCTTGGGACGGGTGTCCTCCTCCTCGGTGGGAGTGTCCACGGAAGGTTGCGGCCTGGCCTCCGGGCTTTCCACGCTCTGCTCGGCGGAGGCCTCCTTGCCTTCGAGTGGGGTGGGGGTGGCCTTGTCGGTCAACCAATCTCCCACCCCCAAAGGGGTTGTTTCGCTCGGAATGGTGCTCCGAGTACGCCTTTGGGGATTGGGAGGGTCGATAGGGGGTGCCTTGGGCAAGACCTTCTTTCCCTTCGCCTTCTTCTTTGGCACAGGGGCCGTAGGGGGAGGCGCAAAGAGGTCCACCTCTGAATCAGATGACTGGACCTCTTTTTTCTTCACCTCCTTACCTGGGGGAGAAGCCAATAGAGGATTAGAAAGGACGTCCAACTCCTCGTCACCGGACACGGGCTCGTTGGGGAGGGTGGCGGTCAAAACCTCCTCAACGTCTACCTCCTGACACCACTTTTGAAAGAGCCACTTGTCCGTGCTGGGGTGGGCCCTTCCACGAACTGGACACTCCAAAGTGTGTAGGCAAAAGCCACACCCCTCACAATGCATGCACCACAGGTACACGGTCTTGTGACATTGGCCACACACATAAGGTGGCCGAAAGAGATTAAGGCAATGCCAAGTTCTCCGATGCACCTCCATGGGTGCAGCAACGGTAGTAGACGTAGACTCATCGGCACTGGGTGCGTTCAGAGCAAGCGTGGAAACATTAGCGTCGCTATCGGTATCGCTACCGGCCACCACCTTCCTGCGGCGTTTTGCAAGTGCCTTTTTCTTCCTCACCCCTGCCGTATCGGGGATCCCCACCGCTTCAGAGCGGGGGGCAAAATCAGAAGTGGCCCACAAGTGGGCAAAGTGGCTACCTCACCCCTGCCGTATCGGGGAGCCCCACCGCTTCAGAGCGGGGGGCAAAATCAGAAGTGGCCCACAAGTGGGCAAATTGGCTACCTCACCCCTGCCGTATCGGGGAGCCCCACCGCCTCAGAGCGGGGGGCAAAATCAGAAGTGGCCCACAAGTGGGCAAATTGGCTACCTCACCCCTGCCGTATCGGGGAGCCCCACCGCTTCAGAGCGGGGGGCAAAATCAGAAGTGGCCCACAAGTGGGCAAAGTGGCTACCTCACCCCTGCCGTATCGGGGAGCCCCACCGCTTCAGAGCGGGGGGCAAAATCAGAAGTGGCCCACAAGTGGGCAAATTGGCTACCTCACCCCTGCCGTATCGGGGAGCCCCACCGCCTCAGAGCGGGGGGCAAAATCAGAAGTGGCCCACAAGTGGGCAAATTGGCTACCTCACCCCTGCCGTATCGGGGAGCCCCACCGCTTCAGAGCGGGGGGCAAAATCAGAAGTGGCCCACAAGTGGGCAAATTGGCTACCTCACCCCTGCCGTATCGGGGATCCCCACCGCTTCAGAGCGGGGGGCAAAATCAGAAGTGGCCCACAAGTGGGCAAAGTGGCTACCTCACCCCTGCCGTATCGGGGAGCCCCACCGCTTCAGAGCGGGGGGCAAAATCAGAAGTGGCCCACAAGTGGGCAAATTGGCTACCTCAGCCCTGCGGTATCGGGGATCCCCACCGCTTCAGAGCGGGGGGCAAAATCAGAAGTGGTGCCCAAAAGAGGGCCCGGGGGGTAGACATGGCCCACGTTCGGCCGGGGCAAAAAGGCCTCTAGGGGCTGTCCTTAAGGGCTGTCCTTAACAAAAAAAAATCTCGTCCCTTAAGGACGGCCCTGCCTAGGGGATCCCCTCCGCTTCAGAGCGGGGGGCAGAATCAGAAGTGGCCCACTTGTGGGCAAGGTGGCTACATAACCCCTACCGCCTCGGGGGTCCCCTCCGCTTCAGAGCGGGGGGCAGAATCAGAAGTGGCCCACAAGTGGGCAAGGTGGCTACATAACCCCTGCCGCCTAGGGGGTCCCCACCGCTTCAGAGCGGGGGGCAGAATCAGAAGTGGCCCACAAGTGGGCAAGGTGGCTACATCACCCCTGCCGCCTAGGGGGTCCCCACCGCTTCAGAGCGGGGGGCAGAATCAGAAGTGGCCCACAAGTGGGCAAGGCCGCCTTTTTTTTCTGCTGTAAATGTGTGTAACAAAAAACCGTCAGGTCGTGTAATTTTTTTTTTTTGCTGTAAGTCGTGTAATTTTTTTTTTCTGCTGTAAATGCGTGTAACAAAAAAACCGTCAGGATGTGTATTTTTTTTTTTTTGCTGTAAGTCGTGTAAGCCGGCTTACACGACTTACAGCGGGGAAAAAAAATTACACGACTATACGGTTTTTTTGTTACGCGCATTTACAGCGGGAAAAAAAAAATTACACGAATTACAACATACACGCCACCTCACGCCCGACCCACCATCGCCACCTGCGGTCTCACACCAATCTACCAGAGTCGTGCTTCTGTGTGTCGCTGTGTGCTCATGTCCTGATGGGTTCCATTGGGCTTGCGGCACCACCCACAAGCTTTTTGTGAACTGCGAGAGGGTTCTGCCAGGCATACTGCACCGCACAAAGGTGCTGTGTGCCATGTGTGCTGTAGGGTGTGCTGCAGGAGGGGAGGGATGGGGAATAGGCAAGAGAGTAGCTAAGTAGCTGCGATTGCAAGCCATCACTGGTATCTTTCTTTCGGTCTGTGTCACCCACTGGCCACTGGTCCACCATGTTTCACCTCGTGGCTGCTGTGGCCCGCCTTACAGCAGGAGGGGGAGGGGGAAGAGGAAAAAAGGAGCGGATCCAAGCAGCTGTAATCGCTGGAGCTATCACTGGGTGGGGCACACACAGACACACACACACACACGGACACACACACACACCCACCCACCCACTGACACACACACATACACACATACAGGCAGACAGACACAAACCAACAGACACAGACAATCACACACACACACACACACACACACACATACACGGGGTTCCCACGTGCACGCACACGCACGTACCCACGCACGCGCAACAGCAATGGGTGTACTCGTGGAAGTTCTGGCCACACACAGAGGCACATACACACACCAAACACCAAGGCACACATGCGCGCGCGCATCAGCACACACACAAACGCGCGCCCGTGTGCGCACACACACACATGCACACACACGCACGCACACACGCAATCACTCACGCACACGCACACACACACTGACATGCAAAGGCACAACGCACAATCGATATTCGCCAAATTCGGTCCTCTCGCGCCTTTTGCAGTACTCATACCATACCTCATACACTTCGCAAATAGGGCATTGACCGGCTAATGTTGCAGATCACACAAGAACCAAAAGAATGAATGTTGCAAACCAGAAAGGCAGGATCTTCGATAGAAGGGAAGAGACCACACTAAGATGGTCATGGAGGTGTGCAACATGTGGATGTCGGGGTTAGAGTGTAATGTTGTGTATGTATGTGTGTGTGACGCCGCGTTTGTGCACAGCACCCATGATTGGGGTGATTTCTGGGACCAACACCAAGGCCTAGCATGCGCAGGTCCAAAATTGCAGTTGAAATCTCATGTATTGCGCATGACACCCCATCGCACATCGCACTGCTCATTTGGAACACCCATTGCATGACCTGCTTTTGAACTCGCACTGAGAAAATGCATTGGTCCATTTATACATGTTTTTTGTCGAGGTTCCGCGGAAAGGCCGCCATGCGTTCCCACTTATGTGGCAGGGTGCGCATCCCTCATGTGGTGGCCTCGCGGTACTGCTTAGGATGCCCATGTAGAAGCCATAGGCGACATGCAATGCATCACATTCCAGTGGCATGCGACGATTCGGCTGCCCGCCAGGTCTCATTGGCATACAACGCAAGTGCATGATGAGTTGGCGGGCGGTGTTCCATGAAGGCTGGTTGGATACCATGTAATACAACTGGCGTCCAGTCCCATGCCCGTCGTGTGACCTGCCTTTTGTTGATCGGGACCATTTGTGTGTACTTTTGTGGGCAAGAGTGCAATGCTTAGGTGTGGGGGGGAGGGGGCAGTCATGCAGGGTCGAACAGACCACTACTTTGCAATTGAGGACGTCGCGGTTCGACGCAGGCGAGGCTTTGCAGGGCGATGCCTGTTCCCTGACATGTCGTCGTGATTTAGCTTCGTGGTGATGTATTGCTCAGTAGAGCCTCAGGGACGCATCCTCCCGCTTGCAAAACTGCCATCAGAGCCCCAACTTCTGCTACCCGACCCCCTATTCATACAAGAAATCGGACCCAGTGGGTACAGCCGTCAGCGTACCCGCTGTGTGTCCAGAAACCCCGGGAAACCCAGGGAGGGAGCACAGGTTGTACTACGGTGAGTCCGCGACAAATGCCTTGAAGTGACAGACGTTTGGAAGTTGGGGGGTGATGGTTCGGATACGAGGGAGGTGCCTAGGAACTCCCTTGAATGTGGAGCCTGCAAACGCCCAGGCTCACAACCACCAAAACTACCCCGCCGCACAACAACAGCCTCGCAGTTCGGCACTTCGGGGGGGTTTGGGCGGCTGCGACTAAATTTCTGAAAGTATCCCACCAGCACCCGCCAGCAACGGCCAGCGTCAGACGGGACGCACCGGGCAAAATGCCACCCAATGAAAAAAAAATCGACCAAATCGCACGGGCTGGGCCTCTGCTTCAGCAGACTTCCCACCAGCGTCCGCCAGGTCACGCGTGATCAGAAGGAGCTGGATCCTACTGAGTCGCACAAAGGGCATTACTGAGTGGCACATGCTACGGAGCTGAATCCTGAGGGAAATCAGACATGGTGGCATGTCGTCAGGAGATGAGGCGGCATCCCAAGCCGCGGTGGTAAGGGGGGGGGGGGGGTGTCGGTTTACGAACCGGACACCAGCTTGTCCAACACGTCATCCAGCTCGTTCTGTGACATGGAGATATTCTCTTGGATCTGCGGCACGGCCACCAGCCACTGCTCGATGCTGGACTTGGCCTCGTCTTCGTCTCCGGTGGCATACAGCTTGATCCACGGGTGCTCCAGCAGGTCCCCGGCGGACGCCCGGTTCTCCATCTCCTTGTGGAGCATGGACCCCACGAAGTCCTTGAATTCCTTGGGGAAGGAGACAGGGCCTCGGGAACGCATTACTCCCGCTTTGGCAACCTGCCATCGAACCCCCTCCTTCCGCTACCTGAACCCCCAACTGCCCCAGCAACTGCAAGTGTCCCAGTGGCACAACGGTCAGCGTGCGTGCCCTGTGTCCCGGAATTTCGATTGCAGGAAGGAGGAGGGGGGGCAGAGCCCCCTGGCCGGACCCCCTCCCTGTCCCGGGCTCCAGTGACCTGACCCCCTTAAAAGCGCCTGGGGGATGGCCCAGAGGTGACCCTGGACCCCACAATTCAGATAAAATGAATATGGCTGCGGAATCAGCGCGAGGAGGGGCTCCGCATCATTCGTTTGGGGTCATGTTAAAAAAAAGTGACCATTTTTGACCCAAAATGTTTCTGATGCCTGAATGGTCCCCGTCAAATGAGCCCCTGGCCCCGACCCCAACCCCCCTCCAAACTCTTGGAGGGCCCTGTTGAACCCCCTCCCCTGGACCACACGCAACTCAAAGTCCGACTTCCCCAGAGTCCAGAGTCGGAACACACATCGTACACAAATCTGGGGGCGCCCAAATGTGCCAAATGGAAAGGGGGGGGGGGGCAACAAAAACGGGTCAGCAGACCCGGAAAGAGGTGGGCAGAGAGGGGGGCGCACCCGACTTATGGATTCGTTAGCACAGACCACCGCAGACCACCGCCCCGTACGGTGCAGCTATTCATCGTGAAAACTGAGCGGTGTATGCAACGCAATCCCCTCCCCCTTGCGGAAACACAGCCGGCGTCAGGGAAAACGATGATCACACGGGGATCCCGCGCTTAGACAAGGCCGTGCTTGTGGGCGCCCCATAGGCAAATCGGGGGCGTTTGGGCCCAAGCGCGGCATCACACACGTGTGACCCCGCCCCTCTTTCCCACTAAACCGACTTCACAAACATGCGGAAGCAATGGAAGGAAACAAATGACAACTGTGAGACATGTGACAGACATTCTACTCTAACCCACGAAACTGCACGACTAAACCTCCCTCCCCGACCCCAGCTTTCTGGTATTCCCCCCCCCTTCAGCCACAGTCCGCAGGGACCCCTCCACAAAACACAAACAAGGGAGGTGGCAACTGACAAACCTGCACCGCCTTTATGGCAACCCCCAGCACTGTTACGTCCACAACACTGCCAATTTCATTCGCATGCACTGCGGTGCATTCCCACCCTGTCATCAGCACGTCCACGCCCCCTGCACAATCTCTCGGGGTTCAACAAGACACCGTATGCAGGCAGAACCACAGATATCGTGTCGTTGTTCCATTGCGTGTGTACATGCGTGGCCGACAGACCAAATCACGTCATATCATCCGCCAGCGAATTGGTGGAATTTTGTACACAAGTGCATGGGGCTGGAAACCTCTTCCCTTGAATCAGGGGGTTTGCCATAAAAGGTCGTGCGCACTGATTTGAGTTTTCAGGAGGAAATTGTCCACATTGTTTATCTACAGGCGGTGAGGTTTGGTCTGCGGTGGTGCCCCCTTCGCTTGGCGACAGTCCTCCCCGGCGCAAGGGGGGGGGGGGGGGTAGGACAAAGTGGCTGGGGGGCACAAAATAGCGACGCATGGCAAGAGCCAAGGGTGCAGAGCAAGCGGCAGGATGAGGAGGGATAGCAAAAGGACGGCGGGGAGAACGTGTCCCCCTGCTCACAGGTGCTGCTTCTGCCCTTTGGCCATTCCCACGCCAGTGCCCGGCATGCCTCTCCTCCACTGTGGGAAAGGATGGGGGTGCCGTTTTGTGGGTGAGAGTGAAACAGTGAGAGGAAAGGGGGGAAGCGCGAGTGGGAGGGGGGGGGTGTTGCAGCTTGTTGCCTCCGGCACCACAGACCTTTGAGAAGTCGCCCTCGAGAGACGGCGGGGGCTGCTCCTTCAAATGCGTGACGAGGGTCCAGAATTTCATCTCCGTCTCTTGCGAGGCCGTCAGACTCTCATACGGGTGCTCCCCAGTGGCCAACTGGATCAGGGAGATGCCCAGGCCCCAGATATCCGCCGAGAAGGAGTACTGCCTGCCGTCCAGACGCTCCGGAGACATGTACGTCACGGTCCCGACGAAGCTGTTGGCGCCGGCCTTGGTGTTCTCCAGCTCCGAACAAACCCCGAAATCCGTCACCTTTGGGAGGGAGGTGGGGTTTGAAGGTTTTCGTCCACGTTTTTTGCCCTTGGCACAATCCTGAAACCGGATTGACAGCCTTCCCCAAGCTCTCCATTGCTTCACATCCCTGCGGCCCTCTCCAACCCTCTCCAACCCTCTCCAACCCTCTCCAACCCTCCAATGTCACAACCCTCCAATGCCACCCTTGATTACTACCGCCAGTTGATGGGGTTTTGTTGTTCAGGACAACTTCGAGGGCAACATTCAGCATCAGGAGACTCCCGGCTCCACAGGCCTATACCCAACTGGTCTGCACTATCCTGGGGCCTGGAGGACCTTCCACAGGGGGTGTGTCTGGGGTGGGGGAGCCGCTGGCCCCGGCAAAAAGCGGGGGGTCGAGTGGCCAACGCCTCTCGTCTCCTGACTCTGCAGACGAGGAGGAGGAGGAGGAGGAGGAGGAGGATGGAGAACCCCCCGAAAGGGGCAGGAAGCAAACAACCCCTGCTGTCTGGGGGATCCCCAAAAGGGGGAGGCAGCCAAAAGGCTACATGACCCCCGCCGTCTCGGGGTCCCCACGTTGGGGAAGAGGTGGCTCGAAGGTCTCGGCCAAGTGGCACTATCCTGGCCCCAGATGGCCCTTCGGCAGGGGTGGGGGAATGGGGCTGGGTCCTTGGGTTGCCTGAACCGGAACTCCCGTGGTTTCGCATGGACGTCAGCATAACTGGCGGCACTGGTGACGCCCGCCATGTCACTGCTCTGTGTATCGTGCAAAGGATAGGTGACCAACACCGTGACTGTGGTGCCCTTGAGCGAAAAGATCCAACGAGGTGGTCTTGCACTCTCAAGGAGAGGTGGGCGTTAAGCGACAGAGAATCAGGTGACGTCAGGAAGAAGCCGGAAGAAAGCGTGTCACAAAGCACCCCAGCACCTAAAAGCTGACAACCTTTGCCGACATTACGACAGGCACCTCGGTCTACCACTTTCCCGAGGATGAAGCGCCACTGCAATGCGATAAAAATGAACCGGTCGCCTTGACTGTTTGGCAATCTGTCGGTAAGCAATTAGGAACGATAGACTGTCGAAAGGACTTAGGACTCACTGCGCTATACACTGCCCTACAGACGGCCCGAATGTGCTAGGGGGGGGGGGGGCATGGATGGTTGGTCAGAAGGGGATCAACCTTCACAGTCCCATCCTTTTTGTACAGCAGATTCTGGGGCTTGATGTCTCGGTGCACCAGCTTCCGGGTTTTGTGGAGGTAGTTGAGCCCCTTAAGCACTGCCCGGGTGATGTACGCGAGAGGGATCTCGGGAACGCCCTTATTGGGAAGGACCAAATCCATGAGGGAGCCATCCATTGCCTCCAAAGCGATGAACACGGAGCCATCCATTGAGTAGGCACCCTTGAAATCGATGATATACGGGGACACATTGCCCTCGGCCTCGTTGCCGTACAGCGTCGACAGCTCCTTCGAGATCTCGTCCAAATGGCGGTCTCCCCCGAGTTTGATCTCTTTGATGGCAAAGATCTGCTGCGTGTGGATGTGTTGCACCTGTAGCAAAGGCAGGGAGAAGGCAAGGGCAATTGCATGGAGGGCAGGGACAGGGGTAGTGGCAACGGCAAGGTCTGCAGTGTCTACGTGCTGCACCTTCAATCTCTTGACACCAGGTGGGGTGGATAATGAACCAAATTCACTGGAGCGTAAGAAAATGGCAGACAACGCACTATACCACGGCACGTGCATTTTGAAAAGGAGGGGGATGAGCCGGGGTGGATGGCATTACCGTTGCATCGCCAGAAGCGAGGGATGTCAGGGAGGGGGATTTCCTTGTTTCTGTTCTGGTTGAGAAAAAATATGAAGAAAAAGAGGAGATATGGAGAGATACAGACAGATACTATGAAAATTGAGCAGAGGTGAAGGTGTACTTAGAGTTCTTGAGAGATATTAAGAGACAATTTGGTATTCACAGAGACATTGAGATAATCAGGTCAAATGGTGCTCGAAGATTAAAGGACAACAAAACAAAAATTAACAGGAGACATTCAGAGGCATGACAACTGCAGAAGGGGGGGATTAAAAGTTGCTTTCATCGTACCATTCCTGGTTGCCTCTTCATCCCTGCAATTGTTTGCCCTTGATTATATTATACTGAGAGATATACAGACGCCTGGGCGGAAGAAAGCACCATGCCCAAGACAAATGATGTGTCCATAGCATTCACTGTCCAATGATAGGCAGCCTTCGATGGTGCATGAGGGGATATACAGATAACAAGAGATGTTCAGGGGCATTCGGAAGTAATTAGAGATACGAACACATGTGTGTGATTGCCAACAAGCATAAAAGCACCCCCCGTGGTGTTCCACTCTCCTGCCCCGCCCTGCACAGCAGTGTACTACTGGCTTCCCCTCACCTGCACAGATGCCGCACCTTCTTGACACTGCCACTGCTGCCTTTGCCAAAGCGCCCGATCTCCTTCAAATCTTCAACGCTGAGTGAGAGGATCTCATTGTCGCTTGACTTGATACCTGTTTGTCCCACGGCAAGTCCTGTTTTGGCCAAGTGAAGAGATCCACCCACACTCACGTAATCGCTCAGGGGCTTCTTCTGGTCATCCTCACAGGAAACTTGCAGCAGTGGCTTTGGCATAGTGGATGGGCAGAAAAACAGACTCTACAGCGCAAAGCATAAATAAATGAATGACTTTTGTGACCCTGCAGAATCCATCGCAACTGCTCTGCGTGTTTCTCCCTTTCTCCTTCCCTGTTGATATTATCTTTCTGTATATATCACTACACCCCTCTTCCAATGTTGTGGCCTTTACAGTGATATTAGTGCTGGTGCCTGGGAATTTGCGTAGTAGCCCCATAGACCTGGGAACAAAACACAAACTTACTCTATAAACGGGGCACACAGTGCGATGTTCGCACTTCTGGTATAGCACTGTGCTGCACATCCATAATTTATGGTAACTTGTTGGGTATGCTTTACGCTAAATCGAGTCAGGCAAAAAAAAAGCATGTCCACAAGCCATAACTCTGTCCTATTGTTGATGTTTTATCCTACCACTGCAATCTTGTGCATTTACAGGTGCCTTTCCCAAATCACGCCAAAGACCAAACAACGGTGACCCAGGCCATGGGCCGCAACGTTGCAGGTAAGTACCCAATGGGTCAAAAATGGGCTGAAAATGACTTTGTCCAACGATGACCCCGGACCGCTTGGTATGGCTGTGTTAAGCCTCTTTTAGCCTGCTTTTGAGCCTCACAAAATCCCCAATTTGCCCAAAATGGACCATTGTGTGATAAAAAATGGGTCAAAATTCAAAGGGGGGGGTTTCACTTCAATTCCGGACCCCCCCCCCCCCCAGTGTCCAACGGACTGATCAATCAATGGGGGCTATGCAGCTAGTTCATTCCATCGGACCTTGCAGGGCCTTCCGAAAAAAGGGATAGTTTTGGCGGGGGCATCGTTCTCCCTCCCTAAGGTACATGATTACAGGTCTACTTGGTAGTTGCGCGATGAACTGGGGCTCCTAGAGATGGAGGAGCCTGAAGAACTGTAGGAGGACTGGGGGGGGGGGGGGGGGGCTGATGCCAGGGGTGATGCCAGTCACATCAGCATGAGGACCTGACTGATGGAACCCTGGAAAATGACATGGACCGTGACAGTGGCGGGTGCTAGGTGAAACAAAGGCATCATCGGTGGTGTTGTGATCAATACTGTTACTAAGGCATTGAGAGTACACCATACCACATGGCGCATGGTGTATAATAACTTGAACATGCAATTCATCCCTTTGGAAGTAATTGCAATGAGTTGCCCGGTTCGCAGTTGGTTAGATTTGCATGAACTACCGAAAGCAGACTCGTTCGGTGCAGAGAGAACGATGTGCTCGCAACACTTCGGCACAGGTGAATGATTCATTGCTCCCTCCTCCAAAGCCCCTGGTTCAGGTTGTGCACCCCGTCCCCCCGTGTCTAACGAACACTTCCGTTCGGACCGTACTTTTTAATGACCTGATTAATTAGGTATTTGATTAGGTACCAGGCTCCACAAGTGCAGTTTCAAGGTAAAGGTTTGGGGAAATGAGGGGCTGTAGGGTTTGCCTACCATTTGGTTCCATTGAAGGAGCGCACTACTTCATGAAGGGAAAAGAATGTTGACGAAACACCAAAAAATTCCCAAACCTGCCCAAATTTGCACTGCCTTGTGTGCCCTTTTTGCAGGATCAGTACCATAGTATGCGATATCCACTTGAGAGTGCTTTGAAACAATTCCTTACTGTCCGCCACTCTATCCATAACATAGAAAATATAGTGGATGTGGTGGAAATGAGCAAAGTGGAAATGGGTAAAACTGGGTGAGAATCCAAAAAGGCCATATCCCCAATGTGAAAGAAGCATCAAAACCTACTCTCAAACAACAATGGTGCCCCTAGTACCACAAAGTATGGGTCTCTAGTACGGCCAAACTGCGCTAAATGCACCCCACTGAACCCTAACCAGGATTGAATATTGGGACCGAGTTGGTGGGGGAAGGAACATCATCTAGGAGACTTCAACGAAAAAAAAGGTACGCACTGGAAAGTGGATGAAAGCAACTCAAATGGGGCTCAAAATGAGGTGTATCCATCCGTTTGGGCACCACAACTGGACTGGGTTCATTTTTCCAAAACAACGGGGGGGTCTGGAACCCAAAAATAGCCCAAATCATTATTTTCTTTTGTAAATTTCATTTTTTTTTTGATCAAAAAGGCCAGTTCATAAGTGCCAGGGGCCACAGTGGACCAAGTTCGAAGTAAGATACAGATTTCGGCGAAGCCAGGGTATGCATACGGGCTGCAGCTCGTGACTGTGCCCCCATGGTTTCCCATTGAGGTTGGTGTAGTCATGTCAGTGGTACTTCCCACTCATTTGGGTCCCAGTGCGTTTTGTGGCGTTTCGGTAGCGGTTGTAACGGGACTTCCCACAAGGTGGGGTCCCAGTGCTCCCGCGGCCGCTTCCGTATCAGGTATATCGTCTGTCGGGCTGGTCGGATTGTTTGCCAGTATTGTGTTGTCTTGTGTTTGCAGGCGTCTTGGTAGTACTGTGCCATGGCAGTCAGGTGTGTCTGCTGCTGCCACATGTAGGTCGCTTGTTGATGGTGCAGGTCAAGTAGCTTGGCAGTGCCTGCGCTCAGCCTCCAGTAGCGGTCGTTGACCATCAGTAGCAGTTTTGCGTCAGTGTACCACATCCTTGTGTCGTCCTTCGCTTGTTCGTATCATTGCCTACGTATTTGGTATAGGTGTGCATGTGTGTCGTGCAGTCGTTGTATTTGTCTCTGTTGGTCGACTAGTTTTATGACAAGCCTGTGGTAGTATGTTTTAGCCGTCAGTGCGTTGGTGTAGCCCATGTGTAGGGTGTGCAGGTGTTGTCTCGCCATCGCCTCCATGTGTGCTTTGTGGTATATGTCCCGTGCTTGCTGAGCGTGTTCATTTGCCAGCCTGTCTGTGGTCGTCTTGTACTGTTCCCACCGCTGTGTGTCAACGTTGAGGCGCTGACGTTTCTTTATGTGGTCGTCTGCCCCTGTGTTAGTGGCTCGTGCGACGAACCATGCCACTGCCTCACTATCGCCCGCGTTGCGTGCATCTTGTAACCATTGGCCGGGATCGATTGGGTCAGCCGTTGCGACCTCGGCCTTACATTTGCGTTTCGCGCCGCACCACGTGGGCGCCCCGACTTGGTTCCGTAGGTTTTGGGGCGTTTCTCGCGGCGGAAGTGCCTGTGCCATGTATTTGGTGAGCCACAGGGGCGACGGTGGTTGTTGTGGTGTTGGGTCGGCGTACTTCCGTCTTAGTGTTTGGACGGACTGTATCATGCGAAACTGGAACAGGCCCACCTCCGTTCGCAGTTTGTGTCGTTCCGCAGTGGGTATGGCGTCGACGAGGGATAGTGGTATGAGCAGCCTGACACAGAGCCATAGTTCTTGGTTGTCGGCCGCTTGCAGCCATTGGTGCGTGTATGGGGCCCAATCAGTCCAGCTCTTGCGCCACAGGTCCCAGAAGTCGCTCCAGGCAGGACAGTAAGCCAGTTTTGACTGCACCGATGCTCCGTGTTGGTGGCCACACTGGGAGCAGAGGCGGGGTGTCCGTTCCCAGGGGGCGCCCATTCCCCACCATCGCACTTGCCCCCACAGCCAGGGTGTCCACGCGTTCCGTCTGTAGTGTTTCATGGGGAGCCAGCTCACCCAGTGTACGTCTGGTGTTTGTTTTTGTTCCATGGGCAGGTTGTCGCCCATATTGGCGAGGACGTCAGAGTGGTTGTTCCCCTGTATGTCCTGGTAGTCTTTATACGTGGTGGCTTGTTCTAGATTGCGGTGCCCTGGTGTCCATCGGATCGTCAGTCGTTTCATGGTGGAGTTGAGGTACCCTATGTCGCGGTAGTCCTGGTCCTTGACCACTCCTTTGCGTTTTATAGGTGTGGCCTTCACCACACTCTGGTTGTCTAGTATAATGTCGTCTCCTGGCTTGGCCAGCTCTGAAGCTAAGGCGCAAGCGATTGTTTCGGCCCGATAAACCTGTTGTGGCCCGTGCACCCGGAAGGCCGCACGGTATGTTCCGTTGTAGATGCCCCCTCCCGCTCGTCCGTGTCGTTTCGACCCGTCTGTGTACCACCGGGTGGTGGTGGGTTCTCCTGTGTAGTGTATGGTGATTCCGTGGAGTTTTTGCTGGTGGGGGAGTGCCTGACAAACCTCCTGGGTTTCCTCAGGGGTTGGCTCCTCTGGAGGGTTCATCCAGCTGTAGTCTAAGCGGTTGGTATATGGCCGTGTCTTCCCTGCATGCGTCTCCTGGTCCTCCTCTGAGCTCTCCGAGTCGTAGAGTCCCGCGGACAAGGGTCGGTGTTGTCGGGGTTGGGATATACGCTGACCCACCGTGCCCCCTAGGGCTCGGATGGCGTCTATGTATTTATATTGGGTTGCGGTGAGTTGTTGTGTAGGGCCGGTGCGCTGCAGTTCCTGTTGGCCAATTGTGACCCACCGGGTGATGTAGGACCACCACAGCTGGCGTAGGCCAAGTCCCCCGTGACTGAGGTTGGTAGTCAGCCGGTGTTTGTTCATTTGTTGTTCTACCCCGGGTGTATCCCTGATGAACTGCAGCAGTATGTCGTCCCAGTGCGCCATTCGTGTCCTATTTCCGAGGAACAGTCCCCTGTACGTCCAACGGGGGATAAGGACGGCGTTGATGATAGCCACCTTTTCGTAGGCGTTGAGCGGCAGGGTCCTGTATGCCGCTACGTCGTGGTGTAGCTGTGTAGTGACCATGTCCCATGCTGTGTCTTCTTGTGTGGGGTGGGCTAGCACATGCCCCAGGTATGTCATTATAGGTGGCCGCACGGGGATGAGCTGATGCCGCCACGTGATGGGCGTTAGGTCGTAGTCCTTAGCCCAGTGGCACACTTCAGTTTTGTCCTTGTTGAAGCGTAACCCCATTGTGTGGGCCACGTCGTGGAGGGTATCCAGGGTGTGCAGCAATGCTTCCTTCGTGGGCGCACGCACAGCTATGTCGTCAACGAACACGTACAGTCGGGCTCCCGGGCATCGTTCCATGGTTTCACGTAATAGTATGTCGTAGTATAGGAGAAATAGTGTTGGGGAGAGGGGGCACCCCTCCTTCATTCCCCTGGTGGGTCGTATGGGTAGGTCCTTTCCGTGTAGGGTTAGTACGGCAGGTGTATGCTGATATATTTCCCCCAACATCCGTATGATGTTTTCTGGTGCCCCTGCCTCCTTGACGATCCCAGTCAGCATGGGTCGGGGGACTGAAGGAAAAGCTTTGGCCACATCAAGTAGGGCCACGTACCCGTCCTCAACGTGCAGCTCGTTTAATAGTTTCGTGGCTAACGTTGTGGTGTTTCGGCCCTGTGTGGCGCCGTGTTGTATGTCCAATAGTCCCGGGGTCAAGGCTCCCGATATACGCGTCAGGAGGAGGCGTGTGAGTATACTATATATGGCCGTGGATACGTAGATTGGCCGGTAGTTTCGTGGGTCCTGGGGATCCTTCTTCTTATAGATGAGCACTACCCTGGACTGCAGCCAAGCCACTGGGATGTGCTGTCCGTTCCAGACTGCAACGATTGCCAGGTATAGTTGCCGCTGCACGTGGTCCGGTAGGTGCCGGAGCAGGTGTGGGGGGACACCGTCAGGTCCGGCAGATTTGTTCTTTGGTGCCCGAAGGCACCGCAAGTACTCCTCGTATGTGGGGGTCGTTGTGTTCCACGTGCGGTGCCGTACATGTTTCCGTATGAGTTGCCGGCACGCGTCTTCGTCGTATGTTGGGTCGCCCGCAAAGTGGTTGAGTACGTACTGTGTTCCTCCTATTGGGGGCTGCGGTGTGTCCTGGGCTATGAGTCCAGTGCGCCATCTCTTGACCATTTTATAAAAATAGCCCGATTTGTGCACTGCCGCTCGGCGCAGTTTGCCGATTTGTCTCCGTATGTGTTGCTCTTGTATTTCCCCGTACTCTCGTAACCGTGTTGTGGGGTCCGTGGTTTCCGACCAGCTTGCGGTGGTCGCTGTCTTTGCGCGCGTGGGTCGTCGTGGTCGCGCCGCGTGCGCTATAGCTGACAGGATCCGTCGTGCCGTGTGTAGGGGTGGGTCGTTGTTTGTTATGGGTAGTGTGGATATGGTGTTAGTAAACCGTTGAAATTGTTTTGTATACCACTTCGCGACTGTGGGCTGTGGTTTTCTGCGTGGTGGGTCGGGGACCCCTATCCTCCATCGGACCCCAAGCAGGACCAAAGCATGATCCGATATGGGCATTTGTATGGTGTCATAGTAGGTCCAGGGTATGTTCGGTATTTGTTGCCTAATCAAGATGGCGTCTAGTCGACGTGGGCGTCCATGCCTAGGGATGCGGGTATAGTATTGCCGGGGGTCCGGGGGTTGGCTGCTAGCGTGCAAAGGGTCCAGGAACACTCCGCTGGCCAGGTCTTCCTGCCACGGGCATGTCGGGTTGGGTGACCAAATGTCATCGTTGTAGTCCCCCATAATGATGTCGTATGGTCTCAGGGACTGCAGAAATAGGTCTACCTCTTGTTTGTCCTGTTGGTTGAATTTGGAGTACACACACGCAATGGTGCGGCGGGGGCTGTTTGGGAGCTGTATCCTGATGGCCCCTGCCAAACCGTTGGGTGAGTATAACGTTTCGAGTATGTGGGGGACCACAGCGTTGCGGACAATGAAAGCTATCCGTGGTTCGTTCCCAGGCGCAGCGTAGCACTTGTAGTCGTTGTTGAGTGCTGTTGTGGCTGCCTCTGGTTTAGGGAAACCTGGGTGATACTCCTGGATGCCGCATAGGTCGATACGGCACTGGCTGATTAGGTGGAGGGTATTGGCCCATCGTTGTAGGCTGACGGATCCCTGTGCTCCTTGTATGTTCCAGGAGGCCAGTTTCATGTCGTGGTCCTTCGCGGTGGTTGCGTCGTCTAGACTGTCATACCGTCGATTGGTGTTGACCACCAGGTGTTGAGCATACTCCTCAATGTCAAGCAACGGTATGGGGGGTCCCCGCACATCCCGGCATCCCCGCCGGAGCTGATATATCCTACGGTGCCCGGGGTTGGGGTGCACATCTCCGCATTGGAGGACCCAGTTGGTGTTATACCGCGTGTTATATGGGCTGGTTACCGTGGTGATCGTGACAGGTGCATGGTAGCGGCATGGCGCTGCCGTGAATGGGGCGGTCGGGGTGTGGAAGAAACAGACGATATAGAGGAGGAGTAGGCCTGGCTGCCATATACGGTAACTATGGGGGTTGGGGCCCCGTGCGTAACCGTGCCGGTGCCGTAACGGCGGGGTATATCGTCTGCGGACTCTCCGGTTCACGGGGAGTAGATATACCGGCCCCTCAGTATGCGTGGGGGCCAGGAGTAGGAGGAGGGCCATAATGGCGATGCAGGGCATGAGGAACAGGCACCTCACTTTTTCCCTTTGCCCTGCGGGTTTTTTGGCGGCCCCTTTCCTTTCCCCTTGTGTCTGTTGTCCACGGTGAAGGCAGCCGTACTGTCTGCTTGTTGTGTGGATTGCGGCGATGCAGGTGCTGCCTTCTTCTTTTTTGGTGGTGGCGTTGTTTTTGTGGGCGTTTTCTGTGGTGTCTTGTTGTGGGCCTTGGTTTTCTGTGCTGGGTGTGACTGCCGTGCGTGTGTTGTGGTTAATTTTGCCGGGTTGTCTGGTTGCTGGACGGGGGTTTCATCCGTGTCCATGGTGGCCATATTTGGGTGGGTGTCTGATGGGGTGTCGTCGTTGGTGGCATGGCCGAGTTCGTTCAGGATGGCCTCGTCCCAGTCTGCCACGTTGATGGGTTCCGGCTCTGCGAACAGCTGCTTTTCCCTGTTGATTTCCTTGATGACGCGTTCAGTCATCATGTCTGAGCCCAGTTGCTTCCCTGCCTTCATTCGTCTCCTGAAGGCCGCGTCGTCGCCCGTTTCCTGCGGCATTTTGTGCGCGAGCATCTGGTCGATGCGCTCTGCCGCCTGTGTGCCGCCCTTCCTCCTAGGGGGAATCCTTGCATTGCGCGCGCACTGCGCACACTGCGCGCTACTTTTCGACTATGTTCCCCCCGAAGAGCCCCTAGGCACGCCCCTTGGAAACACCCTTAGAATTAGGCGACCCAAAGTGGACTGGAGGGGACCTTGAGGGGGACCTTCCCGGTTCTTGTGGCAGTGGTGAAGGACCAGGGGCCTTTGGGGGGGAACTTGACTGTGTGTTGGGCAGCGGAGATGGAGGGCAGTCAGGTGGCAAGTCTGAACTTGGGATGGCAAAGGAGATGGACTCCATCTTGCATTGCTGATTCACCACTCTCAACGCATCTTGGTAGTATTCCAAGTGGAGGAGTCCGTCTTCAGCCGTCCCAACCACCGTGGCAGGAGGTCGCAGGCCATTGGAGCGGGTGCAGAACACCCTATCCCCAATTTTGAGATCAATGGAGAAAGCAGGGCTGTCCTTAACGCAAAAAAAAAAAAATCCCGTCCAGAACGGGGTAATTTCAAAAGAGCCCGCGGACAGTACATGTCTTCACCCCGGTGTTCGCAATTGTTCAACCATGAGTCCCTAGCCCCAAATTGGTCTCAGCACATAACCATATGATCCTAGCCCCACATGTGTTGCATGACCCTACCTCACACCCTGCACAATTCAACATGAAGAAGAGCAATACTTTTTTTTATCAAATATAGTGATGCAGCGTTCGACCACCCGAATGTTCCATCGCCGGTGGCACAGCTGGAAACAAACTCCCTACTGCTGGTACAACCTCTGGAAGTGCACCCTGACACGCTCCATAAGCTCACCCTTCCCCCCTCTCACACTCAAACCATGCTTCCTACAAATGGCCTTAAACTCAACCTTAGTCCACTCATGCAACCCCCCCCTCTCCATTGCGTTCAACACCGCCTCATCCACATCATACCGAAACACCAACTGCGCGGCAGGGTTAGAAGAGGTGGAGGGGACAGGTGATGGGTTACGAAGGTCAGAAGAGGAGCTACTGGCAACTGCATCTGCTTGCTCCATATCCTCGTCCTCACTGTCTTCGTCCTCACCCTCCAACTCAACCCCATACACATCGCCAATGTCGGCGTCACGTGTCGCCCTCTTGGGGACAACCCACAAATCTCGAATGTCTAATGGAACCTCCGCCTCACCATCCTCTTCCAAAGAAACTGCCAAATCCTTGAAAGCCGCAAACCCAAGCAAACCACCATCTTCCACCTCAACCGCATGCCCTTGCTTCCGTTTGCGCGGGCGGAAAGGGGTCTTCCGAAGGTCCTCAAAAACCTCAAAGGGCCCCCAATCCTCTGGTGCCTCCCCATTGCACCTTACCCACAGCGTCTCACACATGCGCTCCGTGGTTTGGCCAAAGTCCGTAGCCGTCACGTAGCTGAAAACTCTCTCCCACGAACACAAGCTTGCCTCAACCCAATCCTCCAGGTTAGCACTACCATCCCACTCAGCTCGCTTGAATCGTGTCTGCACGTCCTCAATCAAACTGCGAAGAAACTTCATCCGGCTACCCTTGATGACGCTACTCCCTACGTCAACACCCAACGATTCCTCCCACCCCCCTGGAATGACATGACGCATGGTGTGCAACAGCTGTGTGCACATCACGTTCATCAAACCCTGGACGGCGGCGACCCGTGCCCCCCTGGTCGCTTGAACTTTCTTGCTTGTGGCACAAACCACAGCAAAAACATCGCAAAAAAAGGCTGCCGTCAACTTGAAGAGGGGGTGTGAAAGTGCATCGAACAAGCCCTGGGCCTTCTCCCTCCGCCCCAGGTCAGCCTCATGACTAATGTACTCGGGCAAGTGTTCCACAACAGCAGGCAAATTCTCTAGCACAATATCAAGCTCGTGGAACATTGCTTCCACCCAACGCACACCAGTGCGGCAGGAGAAACAAAACTTCCCCCCCTTGCGCCACAACCCCCGCATGCGCTTCGAGCTGGTCCTGTAGAAGCAGGCCAGGAAGGACACCAGATCATCCAGTGCATCGTACCACAGCTTGACCTTTCCTCTTGCAGTGCTGATCGCTCGCATCAGGCAATGTGCCGCATCCTTCACCCAACCAATGAGTTCCCTCCCCCCTTTCTCCCTTACATTGTTCAGCAGACCCACATAGGCACCCATAGTGCCGGCACCATCCGAGACCACTGCGATGATGCGCTCCTCAATCACCTTCCACTCAATGCCCAGCTGGTCAAACACCTTCCGGACGGTGTCATCATACAGCTGAGCATTTGCCGCATCAGGGTCATCATCGGCGGTTTCACTCCCTTCCCCCCCCTCCCTCCCCTGGGCTCGCACCATGTCAGCAAGGCCGACAAAAATTTCCTCTGCTGGAGTGCGCACAAAAACTGCAAGTGGCTCACTCTTGGCCCCCCTTCGAGCGCCAGCATCCAGCACAATTGCAACCTTCCGTGCTCTCAACACACGGTTCCTTGTTCGCCGGCGACCTTGTCCGACGATCAAGGCACGTAGTCGTTGGTAGGCCGACCCGCTGCTGTAGTTGCGCTGCCCATCTTTGGCCTTGATGCCATCTAGGTGGCACAACCGGCTGTAAAAGGCTCGGCCTTTGCCTGCGTGCAACGTCACATAGCAGTTCACCGTGGCCCTTTGCACGGGCGCTGGGATGCAACGCGGGGGTTCTTGGGCAGGGGAATTGTCTGCGCGTGCAACAGGGTCAGCGGGGGGCAACCAGCGCGGATGCGTGGCACTTGCCGCGTGGGCATCAATGACATGCCGCTCTTTTGGGGCGGAGCCTGCGCACCAGGGACCCCATTCTAAGGGGGGGTGCCAATTGGCGGCGCATATTGCACACTTGGACCCGGAAATGGTGGTCCGGTGCCATGGGTGGATAGCGGCTATGGGAAGTAGATGGCGAAGGGAAGGGGTGAGTTTTGCCGCATTGAACGCCTGCAAATGCTTGCCGTGCTTAACGTGCTGCTCCGCCTCGCCACGCTTCCGTGATGGGGAAGCAGTGCCCAATGCCCATTTGGACGAATTGATGGCCTCATCGGAGGACCCATTGCACAAAAGGCATTGCAAACCCATGGGGGAGCGCACAATGTACGGCATGGTGCTACCTCACCCCTGCCGTATCGGGGAGCCCCACCGCCTCAGAGCGGGGGGCAAAATCAGAAGTGGCCCACAAGTGGGCAAATTGGCTACCTCAACCCTGCCGTATCGGGGATCCCCACCGCCTCAGAGCGGGGGGCAAAATCAGAAGTGGCCCACAAGTGGACAAATTGGCTACCTCACCCCTGCCGTATCGGGGAGCCCCACCGCCTCAGAGCGGGGGGCAAAATCAGAAGTGGCCCACAAGTGGGCAAATTGGCTACCTCACCCCTGCCGTATCGGGGATCCCCACCGCCTCAAAGCGGGGGGCAAAATCAGAAGTGGCCCACAAGTGGGCAAATTGGCTACCTCACCCCTGCCGTATCGGGGATCCCCACCGCCTCAGAGCGGGGGGCAAAATCAGAAGTGGCCCACAAGTGGGCAAATTGGCTACCTCACCCCTACCGTATCGGGGATCCCCACCGCCTCAGAGCGGGGGGCAAAATCAGAAGTGGCCCACAAGTGGGCAAATTGGCTACCTCACCCCTGCCGTATCGGGGATCCCCACCGCCTCAGAGCGGGGGGCAAAATCAGAAGTGGCCCACAAGTGGGCAAATTGGCTACCTCACCCCTGCCGTATCGGGGATCCCCACCGCCTCAGAGCGGGGGGCAAAATCAGAAGTGGCCCACAAGTGGGCAAATTGGCTACCTCACCCCTGCCGTATCGGGGAGCCCCACCGCCTCAGAGCGGGGGGCAAAATCAGAAGTGGCCCACAAGTGGGCAAATTGGCTACCTCACCCCTGCGGTATCGGGGATCCCCACCGCCTCAGAGCGGGGGGCAAAATCAGAAGTGGTGCCCAAAAGAGGGCGGCGGGGGGGGTAGACATGGCCCGCGTTCGGTCGGGGGAAAAAGGCCTCTAGGGGCTGTCCTTAAGGGCTGTCCTTAACAACAAAAAAAAAATCTCGTCCCTTAAGGACAGCCTTGGGAGAAAGTGGGCCTGAGAAATGAGGAGGGAAGTATGAGGTCCTGTAGCAGGCACCCTCAAAGTGTATCACCATATCAATCAACCGAGAAAAACAGTAGATGTGGTGGAAATGGGCAAAAAATGTGTGCAAAAAAGTAGAAATGGGTGAAACAGGGTGAACATCCAAAAATGCCAGATCCCCAATGCATCAAAACCTACTAACAAACAACAATGATGCCCAAAGTACCACAAAGTATGGGTTTCTACTACGGCCAGACACCCAAATAGTTGCACTACGCGCGCACTGCACGCACACTGCGCTTAAGGCGCCCCCCTATGGTTGTCAGCCGTTCTAATACATCCTTGGTCGTCCCCAAATGCAGTAAAAGTCCCCCACCCCTGTGCCGCGCAACCCACCCCTTGGGTAAACCCAACGACCTCAAAGGATTGTATTGATTACCTGTGGCCATAAATCGTGGATGGTCGTCACCCTCCAGAGTCACTCTGGCATCCACTGCAGTAGTTCTGTTCTCAACCCTTGGTTGGGTGGACCGGTTACTTCGATTGTAGCTTTCATGTCAATTTTGTGAGGGGGCATGATCTGCCTCGGTGTTTCGAGGCGTTTCTCAGCATGCTGCCATCATGTTTGACTCCACTGCTACCACTGCCCCATTCCATCCCACCCCACCCCACTAATGCCAAAGATCTGTTCAAAAGAGGCAGCACCATCCTCCTCCATTCTTTGCCACCAATCTGCCCATGTCTTCCACCACCATACGTTTGGTCAGTCAACAGATACACTTGTACACCAACACATACATGCAGACAAGAGACTTGATGATGATGAAGATGATTACGTGTTGCAGATGGATGATGGCTCCCTCGGCACACACTGGTGATGAGACCCCGCGAAGACCGCACAACATTTGCATCTGCGAAACGCCGGCCAAATCCCACATTGCAGCTCAGCAGAAATGGACCCTGCACATTGTTGCAGTTGTCACCTCGCTATTTTACAGGGGATGAAGGGGGCTATTGACATTATCCACACAAACTGCAAGCTCCAAAAGCTGCAGTATCACCTCTGCACACTGCAGCACAGAGAGCCTTGTCGGCAGTGACCTGAATCCCCATGGAAATCTGGATTGGACGCGGATGTTGTGATTAGAGGTGTTGGTAAAGTTCTGGGGGGTGATTGACATTTGGAGACGATTTTGGGTGCGTTCTGACGACAGACCCTTTGAGAACTGTCAAGCAGAGGGGCTGCTGCTGCTGAGGGGTTGTTAGGGCTGTTCACCGGGGGGCAACTACAATCGATCCGGATGCGACCCACCCTGCAGCTATCTGTCAAAACTTGCGGGGGGGGGCAATTGGGGCGGGGCGGGGTGGGGTGGGGGGGTCGGCGGGAGGGTGGGGGGGCGGGCTATTGGCAGCTCGGCCGGGGGTGGGTCCCAGGGGGGGGGGGGGGCTGCGTGCGACCCACTACTACCATATGCATACCTCAAGGGTGTGTGTGTGTCTGGGGGCATGGGGGTATAGAGGTATGTATGCGATGCTAGTGATTTCTTGGCTTTGCCAGGAAGAAAGTCTTAAGGGTCTTAACGACCAAAGGCATAGTACCCCTTCAACTAAGCATGGGACAACAAATTTGGCGCTGTTGGCGCCACATGGCCCTCGCACCGCTATCTTTCAAAACTCGGGGGGGGGGGGGTCGCATACAAGGACCCCCCCCCATGGGGCTGTTCAAATGCTGAGGGTAGCGGAAGCTGGCCTTCGGGTTCCCTGCACAATCCTATACAGCCAGCATCGACCACCCTTAGAGAACCCACAATCAACGAATCTTTTGTCGGCAGCAGCATGGTAATCTACAAATGTGCCATAATGAAGGGTGTGTGCCATATAAGCTAAACAAATATGACAAGGGGGGGGGGGGGCTGGCCCCCGCCAGAACACATCCAATCCACAGCACATAGAAAAATTGTTCAAAAATAACCTGTTCAGCACATTGAAATGTCATGTTGCCAGCAGTAAAGAAATCAACATCTTCATTCTGGGCCAATTCAGGGTTCCCCCACCAACCTAACACACAACAACGGGGGAACTTATGCACCGTGTGCACTGCGCACTGCACTGTGTGTGCATTTTTCGCAGCCCTTCTTTCCGTGTCTTGTATTGTGAGGGTGGGATGGACGCGCTGGCCTAAGGGGTCAGCATACAACAACCTGGTGGTTGTCAGGAAAGGGCCGTAGGAACAGGAAGAAGAATTCTCTGGTGCGGCCGCTCAGACCTAAGGGCCCGTGCCCCACAGGGTGCTCAAGCCTGTGCCCAAGCCGATTCGGATGTTTTACGCTTTCAGTGTGCCCAATTCTGTAACGCACTTGTTTTGCTTTCACAACGCTGCCTCACGGGGTGCCCATTCCCATGAGGCAACCGTGTACTGCAACACTACACCATGTACGGCAATGCTGGGCGTCAATGGCATGGGGGGGGGGGTTATGTGGGGGGGTGCAGAAGGTCGGGGGGCCAGCACTATGGGTGTGATAGCACTCTTTGCCCGGTCTATGCATGGCGTTGGCGGGAAGAGGGCTAGCATACTGGTCCTGATGAGTGATGCTGGCGTGAAGCGTGGTGGGGTCGGCGAGGCCAACTTCATATTTGCGTGCTGTGGTGTGGGTGTTTGGGATTCCATGTGGGCTGGAACGAAAAAAGCAGAATCCGGGGGGGGGGGGGGTCAACAGTGGGAAATATACCCGTGGCACAACTGCAAGCACATTTTGGAGGTTGGAGAGAAGATAGGGGCGTCGTTCCCTGAAGGCTGGTTGGTTACCATGTAGCACAACCAGTGTCCAATGCTTTGTCTGCCTCTCTCTTGTGTGACCTGCTTATGCTGTTTCAGGCCATTTGTGTATATCAGTATATCAGGAGTGGTAGCCCCCCCGCGGGGGTAACACTTGGTGATCCGGACCATGCCGGCCCTGTATTACACTTCCCACATTAGATTTGGTGGCGAACACCATCTGACCTTCATGGTCCTGAGAATGACTGCATGTGATGCCTCTGCCAGTGGGCAATGGGGATAATGATGCTGCAATGGTGAGCAGTGGGGCGAACATTTTTGTGTTATCTGATCCACAACACTGTACGTTTCCTCCCCTGCAGCATTTCCAGGCATTTTGCAAATTATGGCCACTTGCAAATGAACCCCTACAGCCTTGCAAGGTCCACGCGCGTTGTGTTGGATCTGATGCCCCACCCCCATGCCACTCTCCTGTGTGGTTGGCTGCGTGTCCCTCGTTCTGCCTGAGAGCCGAGGATCCATGGACCTTGCAGCCTGCCAGGTCAAAACATGAGTGATGGGAGGGGAGGAGGTTCCATGCTGGTCGGTTACTGTGTGGTACAACTGGTGTTCAGTGCCACGTCTTTTGTATGATTTGTTGGTCATGGTCAGCCAGCGTGTGTTGGAGGGGCGGGGGGTTGCCATATGGGCAAACAAAGTGTGCTGGTTGATACTTCCAGGTGTGTGTGCGCGCTGCCCAATTTTTGAAACAGGATCATAGCGTTCGCTATCATACATCACATCTACAGCTCTACAGCTGTAGATGTGTGCGTTGGGCGGTTGTAGTCTGATGGAGGGTGGAATGCCTGTCCCACAGCTCAAAATTACAGCCATCTGCCCATGTGATCTGATGTTGGAATTGTGACAAACGGCCTGGGGAATCCAGACCACCAAGTGTTGCACATGGGTGCGCCGCAGATGTTTTGCCCGCGGCGTTGCAAGTGGACTGTGCCCCAGCCAGGCGGTTTCTTGGGTAAAGGTAAATGTAAAGTGCTCGGGCGCTCTCCGAACTCCAGCGTATCCGTGATCCCTACCTGTCCCTCGCAGCAACCCTTCCGGCTCGCGGGGTCACCGACAGCCTAGCGCCTAGGACACTGCGTTTCAACCCCACCGGGATTCGAACCGAGCACCTCTAGTTCAGGTGTGACGTGCATGACCGCTGAACTACGCGACCTTCTCAGGTGGTTTCTTGGGGTTCTATGCTCGGGCTCAGGGTCGGTGGAGCCTGGAGCCCAATTGCACAGGGGGGGGGGGGGGTTAGCACGTTGCAAAGAGAGTGCTGAGGGCTGGTGGTTAGAGCTTGGTGTCAAAGGTGCAGAAAGGACTTTGTGGTCGTACCTGATGCAGCTGCAAGCGGGGGAAACGTGAATGTTCCTTGCGAAGACAAAAACTATGTCCCCAAGTGGTGGCCTTGCGATGGGTCAACAAATACACAAGCTGAGTAACGAACCAATTCAGATTTACTGAGGAAAATTGAATGAAACTGATTAGAGACTAACACCTCCAACACCCGATTGGAAAAATAATGCACTATATAGACGTCCTGGCGAGCACCCACCAGGTCACAATGGGTTACTGAGTACTATTGCGGACAACATCCTTGGAATCACTTTGAGATACCCACAGGGTTGCTGTAGGAATAGCGAGCATAAAACTGGACAAGACTATGGATGAAATTAATGGGGCCAACACTCCACGCTGCATTCAATGGATCTTTCATCATTGCAATTGGAGGTTTGCTATGATTGGAGATTGACGCAATACGCTTTGTTGCATTGGCAAGTGCGTGTTAACTTTATCAATACCCATGACCTCCCTTATTTCCAGTCAAGTAATTTAGAAGAAGTAAGCGAGGTTGCTTACAAGGGTTCATGAAAGCTGCAACAAAAGCGCCTCCCTGTATGATCCATATTGCGTTTCAGGGTTGTAACTGAACAAAACAATGTGCCCAATTCATTTTCCGTCGGTGTTCTTGGCCAATCACTCCTTTCCATTCGTCATCTTGTTGACCAACACCGTGCATGTGCCCACCTGCAGTTGCGCAATTGGGCAGTAACAAATTGCCGTTGAGGTGATAATCCGATTTATGAATACATTTTTGCTGCTGGCAGCCCTTGGGTGGCAAGAGACTGTCCCAGAGAGTGTGATCCTGCGAAGTCAATCCCATGTCAAAGCCATCTGCCTTTGCAATGCCGCAATCTGCACGCAGCCCACACTCTCCACATGCTCTGCTGCAGCTGTAGGCCGTGCTGCAGGTTCCCGAAACCCTGCACCCGAAGTGGGCTCCCGCTCCAGCTGCGCTTCCGGCCCCAGCCTGCTGAGCCACTCCGGTAGTGGAACCTGTGTCTTTGGATGAATACACGCAAAAAAAAAGAGAGGTGAGGTTGGACGGAATTCCACCCCACGGTTAAGAAAGCGTCTATGGTTCACCGCCAACAACCGTCAGTTGCATTGCAGCCGCCACCCTGGGCTGCCAACGAAGGCCGTCAAATCGTCAAACACCGTCGTTTGGCCACAAAATGCCAAAAAAAAATCATGACGCTGAATAGAGGCCTGACGGCCAGTGAGACTGAGGCACCACCATCGCCTCTCCATCGCAGTCTCAGCACGTCTGCCTTCCACTTCGAACGCGCTGTCCCAGATGATGAGCGCGTGAGCCAACTCGACCACAACTCGCACGGATCGAGCGGGGCACACAACCGACACAAAGACTGCACCGCATGCCCCCGAAGTCCCGAATCTCTGGACGCAGTTCCGGAGGTCTTGGCGGCGACTTCCGCATCACAGCCCGGGCCCTGTGCCGGGCACGGAGGCCGCGCCTTATGCGGATGTCACCAACGAGGCATCGGTGGAGTGCGCGCAGGGCACGTGCATGTCACCCGAGCGGACGGCCCCGTCGGTGCTCGCAGCCACTGAGATGCGGCCGTCCCGCAGTCCCGATGAGGGCGTCCTGTTCTCTGAGGCCGTGAAGGGAAGGAGAGGCAGGAGATAAGAGTGGGCGTGCCACTCTAATACCTCATCCAATTGCTGAAGCGGCGGTAGTTAGAAAAGCGGTTACCACTCAGTGCAGCATATTGACGTGTTTGGCCGGGGCCGGGGCTGGGGCTGCAGACAACCGATGGTTGTGTTGGGAGGCGGAGTTGGTTCCCCCTTCCACAGCTCCCTGCCGTTCCCCCTCCGCCAGAACTGGTGATGACGGGGAGAAAACCTTCCACGCGACTGTAACGCGGCGCTGTGTTGCGCCAAACAGGCCGAAGTAGCCCATTGGGCACCACAACGGCGGGTCGCCCGGGCGCCAGTGCCCCCCACTCTCTGCGACATAAGCCATTGCGTTCAGGTAACAGACAGGAGTGCCGTCGGAGGATAAGCCAGTAAACCAACGGCGCCCCCCCCCCCCCCGTGTGACATTCCGTCGGGTTGCGGTTTCTTTACGGGGCCCTGGACAGTCACTCGTCCTTCCCTTTGTGTGCTGCGTCAGGTCACTGTGTTTTGAAGGCCGCTGCGGCCGGTGTTCCTTGTGGGGTGGTTTCCGCGTTCGTGGGGCCCACTGGTTGGCGCACTGGGGGTGTGCTGGTTGTTGCGGGAGTCGACGGTTTTTGCTGCCCAATTCCCTCTAAGTCGTCCACCGCATGCCTCGCTGGGTTTCCGTGTGCGCCCCATTCCTCCCATCCCCCCAGGCACCGTCCCAGTAACTCACCGCCCACTGAACAACGCCGCATCACAGTTCATAGGCTGGAAATGCAGACACCCCTGGTTGCAGGAGGTCCAGGTAGAAGCAGATCAGCCCTGCAGACCCCTCCATCAGGCTCCAGGGGGAGTCTGGGACCCCGCGCACTTTCCGCTGGGGGTCTGCAGTGTCACCAATGGCCTTCAGCACCTCCGGATGCCACGTCGCCTCGCAGAACCGCCAGGCGCGGTACAAGTGCTGCACGTCCTGGGACTGGCGGTACAGCGCGAGGAACGCATAGGCGTTGCCGGCGATGCCGTGGCACAGCCCGAGGCCCTTGCGGAGGAGGCCCTTGTGCCAGATGGTGTCGCCCGCGCGGAGGGCGGCCTGCAGGAACTGGGGGTCGCGAAGGACGCCGTGCGCCTTCAGCAGGAATGACACAAAGCCCGGGGCGCCGTGGCACCAATGGACGTGCTGCGGAGAAGGCGCGGTGGGCGTCTAGATGGGGTTGTACACAGGGGACGCAGGTTGGGAGAGCGGGGGACTGGGTCACACGGTGGATTGGGATGCGCAGTGGCAGGTGGACGGCGAATCAGGGGTGGCTTGGTGTGTTCATGATGGAGGGAGGGGCGTGAGACCTAAGTAAGGTGAGCTAAGCAAAGGCGTATCTGGGACCTTTGGGGGGGTGTCCTGGCACAGCACAGCACGCGCACAGCGCACACATGGCATGGAGAGTTTCAGCACGGGTTAGCAGCTGACTCTCGTTTTTCTTGACGAGATGGGATCTGAAGATGGGACTGATAGTCCCATCAGGCTGGATGAAGGCTGACATGGGTTCCCAGGTCGCTTCACAAAGCCCATAGCCATCCCTTAGGGTTGGGAAATTCCATCCTTGCTTGTACTCGTGGCGAGCAATACGTGCAACCACGTAGCAACCATCAACTCCCATCTCCTCGGTAGTAATTTCTTCCATATTATCCGCTTCTTCGGGTGAGACTGCTTTCTCGAGGTCAAATCTTCTCAACCTGTTTATCGCTCATACGCCACTCATCTCATGTTAGCTCATCGGGGGCGTGGCAGTGCCTCAATTGCTTAGGGGCACAAAGTATTTCCGGAAAGGGTACCCAAATGTATCACCATAGCACCAAAACAGGTAACCTTTTTTGAGTAACATGCACAACACACACAAATGCACTTGAAATGAGGGCAAGGCATGCGAGCTACTCATGTAAATGAATAACAAGGCTCATTGTTACTGGCACTAGGCACTACTATGGTTGGGTATGGTCTTGTACAAACTTTGTGCATAGCACGCACACAGTGCGCAAGACGCCCCCTTACGCTGTTTAGCACCGACACCTCCCTCAAGAGAGAGCGCGTGGGGGGGGGGGGGGGGGGCTCCGGAAAGTTTCATTTGAGCCAACTGCTGTCTTTGTGGAACAGTCCCCAATTCGCTGAAGGGAAGGGGCTGTAAAGTGGTGGTTGGAAAAGCGCATATTACTCAACAGTGAAGCAGTGGGAGGTGGTTTTGGCGGTTATAGATGCGATTGGCCAAGTTGGGGTTGCAGACCAGCGCCGTTTTGGATGTAGAGATAAAGGAGGATGGTCCAGCAGTCGCTATGTTGCTACGCCAAATGTTCATGGGACCTGGAAGTTTTTGAAGTTTGGCAAAAAATAGGGCCATCTAGGAGTCAGCCCTACGCATGTGCACACGGAGAACAGGAGAACAGGAGAGCAGGGGTAGGCGGGCTTTCAAATGGGGGGGGGGGGTCCATAGAGCCCCATGGCTAGAGCCCCCTCCAAAAGGGGCTCAATTGACGGGACCCCCAAAATCCTACCGAGACTAACCCCCGGGCCTCGGAGGTGACCCAGACCCAAAAAATTGGCAAAAAAAGAAAATGGGATTTTTGGAATTAGCGCGTCGAGAGGGTTCAGAAAAGTGGTCATTTGCCATATACTTGGTGGAAAAAAAATTTGACCCTTTTAAATGCCCCAAAAAATTTTCAGCGCCTTTGGCGCCAGAGTTCATAAAGACTGATTAATGGTCCTGTCAATTGAGCCCTTTTCCCGACCCCCCCACCCGTCTTGGGGGGCTCTATTGACCCCCTAGTTGAAGCCCTACTGCCCCGGTAGTCCCTTCACCTGGTATCCCCCAGAGGCTAATGCTAGCCGTTCTTGAGCCAACCCACAACGGCTGAGGGCCAACCCAACAAAGCGCCCCCTGTGTGTATGGGACATGGTGGTACGAGAAGCAGATTTAGAGCCTGAATCAGTTGCATGCAACGCAGACCTTTGCACGCTCACCCAGTACTGCAGGGTAGTTCGCCTCGGCCTCCAAAGCTAGTGCCTGGAAGCAGCAGGCGCGGACCAATGACTGCTGCTCCACCGTCAGCACGTGCCAAACGTGCAGCAGCATGTACAGAATGCCCGCAACCCCATGGGCAGCCCCGAGGTACGGCTCATTGAAGCAATACCACATCAGTGGCCACCCGAACTGTCGGCCTCTCAGCCCTGACTGAATCAGGTGGTGCGCGACGAACTGAAGGGTCTCAGGGGGAATCTTGAATGCGGTGTGGCGCTCGGCAAACAACAGACTGTAGATGTACCCGGCGCGGCCAAACAGGATCTCATCGGCGGTATCTGCGGGGGGCATGACCAAGAGGGGGGGCCGCAAGCGGCTGTGTCTGGTGGTGGGCGTTGGGCATTGTCGTTAGGGCTAGGGGCATTCGAAGACAGGCTCATGCAGTTTGTGTTGCCATGGGCAACGAGGTGCACCTGAACTGGTCTGGCAAAAAATTGGGCCGGTGAGGGCCCAGCGGGGGCTTAGGCCTATGCGGCGGGCGTGACCCAATGCCTGGGCATGCCACGGGGCGCGCAGGCCACGCCCCCCCACCCCACCCCCACCACTGCAGGAGGCCTCTCACACACACACACACACACACACACACACACACACACACACACACACACACACACACACACACACACACACACACACACACACACACACACACACACACACACACACACACACACACACACACACACACACACACACACACACACACACACACACACACACACACACACACACACACACACACACACACACACACACACACACACACACACACACACACACACACACACACACACACACACACACACACACACACACACACACACACACACACACACACACACACACACACACACACACACACACACACACACACACACACACACACACACACACACACACACACACACACACACACACACACACACACACACACACACACACACACACACACACACACACACACACACACACACACACACACACACACACACACACACACACACACACACACACACACACACACACACGGTAGACGCAACAAACAGGGCACTGAGCAAAGCGGCCCTGGCCGCAATGTGCAGCAAACACCACCCCGAGTTGCGAACTTTGTGTTTGAGTCATTGACAGGAGCCCGAGCGGCAGGCATTAGAAGTCGGGGAGGCAACCCCCCCACACACACTCCATAGTACCAACCGGCAAAGCAACATGCTCATCTCCCCGTGCCCTGTGGCCCCCTGTGTGATGGGAGGAGGGAAGGAGGGAGGGTGGGTTCGTGGAAATTTGGGAAGCCCAACCTCAGGGGCTCCGGAAGGGGACAGTAATGAGGCAACCCCCAGTCTCCAGTTCCCTCATCCGACCTCCGCACCTCACGAACCCACCCCACAACACCTGGATGGGCGCACACCGGCGCCATGTCCAGCAGCTTGGCCATGTACGCCTGAGCCTGGGCATCGGCCCCCTGTGCGTGCAGCACCGCCGCACTCAGCGCCAGGATACCACTGTTGCTGCAGTAAAACGCCACCATGTCATCGCTGGGGGGCAGCTGTTGAAGGCAGATCTCGAGCCGCTGCCAGCACTTCTGCAGTGCCTGTGCGGCCTCGCCATGGCGCTGTCCCCTCTTCAGGGCCATGTACATGTGGAAGTACAGGTAGGCCACGCCCCCCAGGCCTGTGTACACAGTGGGGTCGCGCTTCGGGCGGCCCCGGCTGTCAGGGATGCGGTCCGCGGTCACGGGCACGGCCCTCTCCAGCTCCGACAGTTGGCGCTGGGCCTCACCCCAAACGGCGTCCGACTGCCCCTCGACGTGCTGCTGCCCCGTGTAGGGGGGGCTTGTGTTGGGCAGGAAGCGGTGTGACATGATCAGACGCTCTACAACCGCATCCGCAGTGCAGGAGTATGTGTGACGGAGGGCGAGGGTTGCAACTCGGTCCCCAGGGCGATCTGGCATTTTGTGCAAGTGCAATTCTCATAACTCCGCTTGCTATTCAGCCAATATGGCATGTTGTGTGCAGGGTTATGGGCACAAAATGCCATACCACGCCTAGGCACAGCCTTGTCTACGCCATTTCCCCCGACTTCGGCGGTGCTTGCGCAAATGAGGGGGGGGGGGGGGACAGCGGACAGACGGGGTTGTGCGGGGTCGGACGGGGTTGGACGGGGTTAGCCAGGGTTAGATCAGGTTGGACAGGGTAACACACAGCGTTGGCGAGGCTGAAGATCTCAGAATGCTTTTGCCTGCAATATGATGGTTTTATATCAAAAAAATGGCAGATTTGACGCTGGGGTGTGCCACACAAACACCCCCCCCAAGGAGTGCCCAGGTACTGTTCTCATGCCTGCGATTCAGCTATCAGTGTCAGTTTGGGATGAACTCTGAAAAAGATCAAATGCCCCCCCCCCAATCCAAGATGGGCGCCAAACGAATATGCACGTATGCACCTGAGCATCCGGTGGACTGCACACACTATCAATAGACACAAACCTGCACACACTGCCAGACTTTCTGTCATTTCAGCCCACATCCATGCTAGAAGCCCCACGCTTCTGTGCCTAATGGGAGCCAACTGAAAACACCACCAATACTGGATATCTAAGACCAGCTCCACTGATGCAGGTTTGGTATATACAACATGAAATGCGATAGATCTGTGGATGGGATATGTTGTGGATGTTGTGGGCGGCGTCCGTCCGAAGGGCTGTTTGCAGGTAGGAGGGAGGGCGTGCTCCCTTTGAAATTGACGGCCAGGAAGGAACATGTTAACCTGCCGCCTCCTGTGAACTTGCAGCGAAAATCCATTTGACACAATGTTTTGATTGCATGCCCCAAGGGGAATCTGCCTTAGTTGAAGGGACCTTGCAGCGCCCCACAGCCGAATGATGGCCATGAGTCTGATGATGATTGTCACCTTACACAATCCCTTGGGTGCCGGGAGCTGTGCAAGCTTTCACAGCGGCCAGCAAACATTCAGTCTGAATTGCTGATGATGTGGTCGCTCGGTCTGAGGAACATGTACATCCCTGAGTTTTACTTCGTTGAATCTGTGTTCCTGGTGGTCGCTTTCCATAGCCCAATGGAATCCTGCGGTGGCGGACCTCAGTTGTTTCTGGTCTGTGGCCTGGTTGCATGTGCACTGTGTCTGTGTGAGTCAGGTCACACTCTGGTCTGCGTTTGATGGACTTGAGGTGACACCTGCAGTGTCTGCCTCGGGTCTCATGGGGTCTCACTTTGTGGACTTGGGACATCGCTGGCCCGAAATGCGATGGTGACCTGCTAGGTCTGACCTTATGCCCATGTGCAATGAGGCCAATGCACTGAACTGTTTCACAGCGCAAATATGAAGGGCATGCCTGATTGTAATGCAGTCTGTAGAGTTCGTTCAGCAACCCTGCCAGGAGAAGAGTACTTTTGGGACTGAATTGCACTGTTAGATTTCGCAAATCTGTCCTCCATCGTGCTGATGACGTGAAACTCATCGCCTGGAGGCCCATGTCATGAAATTGAGCGCGGCATCAGACAATGACTCCTCAACACTGACTTCCGGATTTCTAAGCACACAGGCAAACATGACGGTTGAACCCCCCCCCCCCCCGCCCGCCCGCCTTTGTTCGTTGAAGATGTGAGAAGCAAGAAACGAATGGCACAAGAGTAGAGGTCAATTAGACTGCGGGTATGGCAGTTCGGTGATGGCGATTTCTACTGATCTTCTTCGCATATTCTGCGCGCGCGCGCGCGCGTGTGTGTGTGGAAGGCAATTAACTCTGTCCATGAACAACAGGCCTCTGGTGACAGCAGTCCCCCGCAACGCCCCATTTCCCACAGGCAGTCCCACGTGCATCAGTGACTGAAGCAAAGCCTCTGTGGTGTGTGCTTTCTGTGTGTCTTTGGACTTCCTGCCTTGACAGTTTTGACAGTACCCAATGGCAGGCAAATGAAACGAATCCTGGAAATTGGGTGGATGGACCTTGCCTGCGGAAACCAAACGTAGAGTCTGGGGCTCCATGACAGCCTTTAACAGGCCTGTCATACCAACATACACAGATCCCAAACCTCCAGGCCTGCCGCAGGGTCTGCTCCTGCCTTGCCAACCGGGGTCCCCATCGCTGGGGTAAAAGCCGGGGGGGGGGGGGGATGCAGTTCCGGACCCCAATCCCCGCCGCGTGGGCAGGGGAGGGTGCCATAAAAGCTGAAAGAGCATGCCAGTTGGCACTTCCGGGGGTACGTACGTGTTCGGTTCGCCTTTTGAGGAGGGAATCCTCCACTCCTGGATGGGGGGGGGGGTTGCGGGCTGGGGGGGGGGGGGGGGGTGAAGAGGGTGGATTGAGAGATGGGCGGCCTGCTGGGGAACGGAGGGGGGGGGGGGGTTGGCACAAGGCCTTGGTGTTGGTTGGTTTGGGGGGGGGGGGGGGCAATTGTTGTTTCGGGTTTTGGAAGCATTTTTGATTTTCCTGTTTCATTCTGAGCATTTTGAATGTACACCAGTCAGGGGGTAAAACCCCCTTTTGCCATTCACCACAAATGGGGGGAAATGGGGGTAATTGGGGAGGGGGGGATTCTGTGCCCCGGTCCACAGAGGCCAAAAACCTTTGCCGGGTGCTGCTGGCGCCCAAGCTGGTTGTTCCTCGCTGTTCAACGTTGGGGGGGCGGGGTCTGGCCCGACGTGTGAGCCCCCCCTGGGATGCCCCAGGGATGCATTACAAGGGAAGGGACCTCAGTGGCGGTCCCAGAAGCGGTTCAATAGGCGGTTGGAGCACGTTCCCAAAGCGGTTGGGGGCGTTTGATGTCAGTTACAAATCCATTGAAGCTAGCACTTGCCGTCAGGGAGACAGTTGGGCTGGGCCTATGCTGGGCACCCTGGAGGGGGGGGTACCTCCCACCCTTCTAATGCATCCCTGCCCCCCGCCCCCCCGACCCCTCGGGATAATAAGGCACGGTATGGTGGCACGGATTTTGCTCTGGCCTTAGGTTCAGCTTCTGGGCATGACTGCCGCGTTCGTATTGCCAGGACATTCCGTTGTGTTGGTCGCTCCCTCCCCTCGCTGCCTCAGCAGATGCAGGTTCGGGCACAGGCAAAGAGCGACAGCTCAACACCGACAGAATTCATATCAAATGGGAATGGGCCCGTCCGCCATTTGGGGGGAATGCTGCCCCCAACCAATCTCTAATCGGACCCCCCCCCCTCTCCCCCCGCCCACACAAAGCAGTGCGGCACAAGCAGGGCTGCGGTTCCTGTACAATGGATATGGTGGGTGACCTCATTGCGGTCTCTCTCGGGCATGGGAAGCCAGCAACGCCCCCCCCCCCTCCCCCGTGTCCAGCGAGCAACGAAATCCTCCAAAAATACGGTCCGAACAGGTGTGTTTGTTGGACACCCCGTTCAGTACTTAATCAATCCGGTACCTAAACCCGGTGCCTCATCATTTCGGCCACCAAAAAAATACAAAAAATACGGTCCGAACGGAAGTGTTCGTTGGACAAGGCATTCGTTGGACACCGTTTGTTGGACCAGGGGGGGGAGCTGTTCCCCCCCACCCCTGTGATGGCACTATCCTCAAGTCAGCCAAGGGCTGAGGCCCCTCAGTGAGTTTCCCCCTGTGGGGCTCGGTGACCCCCCCCCCCCGTCTAAGCTGCACACCTGTGGGACGTGTGGGAACAGATTCTTTGGGAACGAGAGAGGGCAGGTGAGGATCTTCATATTTACTGGGTGCCTTCTCACCTTGGGGTGGAGGGCAGCATGGGGGGCGGATCAGTCGGTGGAGCAGGGGAGATTGACCCACCCGAACAATTTGCAGCCGCTGCCGAAGAGGCCGTGGACAGTGGGATTGGGATCGCCGTATTCATGACTGTGAACTGAGAGATTTCCCGGAGTGTTTCCGGAGGGTGACAACCATCGTCGTTCTACGGCTAAGCTACACAAAAGTACGGAATCAATACGGTCCCGTGTCCATGACTCCATGTAATTGGCAGAGTTGTCACCAAAACCATGTCTTATGCGGTTGCACTACATTTCGTACCGAATTGGATTAGGTAGGGAATTAACACGGTCCCTACACCCGCTGTAGCATAGAGTTAGACAAGGCCGTAGCTTAGAGAAGGGGGGGGGGGGGGTAACCATTGCCTAAAGTGCCCTGCTGCTGCGCTCGACCAGCTGCTGGGCAGCTGCAGCCACTCGGCAGCCAACGGCCTCCCCTGATTCAAGAGCCCCAAGCACTGACAAAGGGTGATTCACTGCCGCATGTTCCCCACAAATCCACAGACTGCCGTTGTTCATGGGCTGCGCCAGCGCCTCCAGATCGGCAGCACGGCCACCAGGGGCAACTGCACAGTGGGTCCCCCGACACAAGGGGTCTGCCGCCCAGTGGGTGATGTAATACGCAGTGAGCCGTGTGCAGGCATCGCCCCACGTGGCCGCAACGACCTCCAGCATTCGAGCGAGGATGAACGATTCGTCCGCCTCCCAGAGGCCCATTGAGGCTGGCAGGACATCGGCCATCAGCACGCGGTCCTCCCTGAACACACGGCCATTGACAAAGATCACATGCCAATCGCTGGCCATCGGGAAGAACACGTCCGTGTCTGGGCTCCAGAACGCAGACTCAAACTGCATGAAGACCTTTTCACGGGAGAAGGCGTGCAGCGCAGCCAGGGCCTTGTGCTGAGGGGCGGGCACGATCGACGGCGGATGGAAAGTGATCTCCCCCGCCTTCAATACCCCCACCGGCACTGCCAGCACCACCACGTCGGCACTAAACTGCGTGCCGTCGACACAAAGCACAGTGTATTGGGCGGCCTCCGCGCACCACAGCACACGGGCCACGACGCGGCCGCAAAGGATTGGGCATTGCACATCCTGCAACAGAACGTCCGCGAGCTGGCGGCAGCCCTGGTCCACGATTCCCAGTGCGGTGCAGCACCCCTCACACTGCTCCACGGCGGCCGGAGGAGGGGGGGGTCGCGTGAATGAGTGCGGGTGCATTGCCAAATGGTAGGCAGCAGATGTCTGTTCTGGAGGTCCCAACGTGTGAAAATGCCATGCATCCAGTGCTGCTGCAACATCGCTCCCATCAGGACCCAACGCATTCTGAGCCTGCACATGTGCCTCTTGCACGGTGCCCATCGGATGGACGCTGGCCCATTCCGCCATTTCAAGCCGCAGCTGTTGGTGCTGCGGAGTCCATTGCCGCATTGCACAAAAACGTGATTCATCTCGGAATGCCATTCGCAAGGGACGTGCTGCCTTGCATTCAGTGGTCCCCAGCATGCGCCAAAGATGATTGTGCCGGCTGCACCCACGGAGAAACAAGGGCTCTGGGCAGCAGAGTGCACGACTTCCATTGAGCTGGAAGATTCGGGCTGCACGCCCCCCTGGGAAAGTTGGGTGCCCCTCTAACACAGCAGTGGCGCAAAAGGTACTTTGTGATAACACTCGGGCACATGCAAGACCTGCGAGGCCACCCCCAATGATAAGAACGCGTGGCTTTGCAGGAGGCACATGGTCCATGTTGCAGCCAAAAGCTGGACACAAGGAGGGTTGTGTGGGTCAGCAACAAGAATGGTGGAATATCGGCGGAAGAAGGTCAATCAAATTACAATCGAAGCAATGTGCCTGAGCAAACAAACCGAAAATGCACGCTGATTGATCACCTTTCTTCACCTTTGCAAGTCGAAACTGGCGTTCACAGTCCGACATGTTCACACACATTGGAGCGCAAATACGTCGCCAACAAGTGCCGTGGTTTGTCCCTGTCACCGCTAGGCGCTTGGATTACGCCAAGTCTTGCCTCCCTTGTACTTCCCCTATTCACACAAGCACAACGGGACCCACCAGAGGAACAGGTCCTCTCTTGCCCACTTTTGCTCCCAGGTGCTGGCCTCCCATAGATCTCTGTTCCTTTGTTTCCACAATTGGTCTCCTGTGGTGGGTTCTCCAAAATCAGGCATTTTTTGTTTTTGGTGGCAACAACAGATGTACTGCACGGTGCAGACGCATGCCCTTGGTGGAAAAGCATCCAGTATTGTTGTTGGTTGGTATGTCTCTAAAACAACTGAGTATATAATTTGAGTATCACTTTTCTAATGAGCTTTTTGGGATGGTGTTCATGTGTGCTTCGGATCACACCGCCCCAGCATGAGGCGCATTTCATTTCTGCTGGACTTCCCATCTGTGTGTGGGGACCCCTAGGAATTTCGTGGCGTTGATGGTTCGGAAACCCTATGTGGCATAGTGGGCCATGGCAGTATGAGGGTTAGCAAAATTGTCGCAGTCGGAGTTTACCCCCCTCCCCATCTTGTATTTGTTCTTGCCGGGGGTCTCGGGGAAGGGGGCACAGCCAGACCCACGAGGGGCACGCCTCCTCAGTTGGGACCCCCCATCGAACCCCAATCCCCCCCCCCCACACAGCCAACTCACTCATTCAGCCTTCACTCAGCCGCCATGGCGAACCCCCCGCCAAGGGGCAGAAGCCTCCGACTCCCACCCACCAAAAATGCCTTTTCCCAGTGGCTTCGGACAGGCAAACCAGTGCGTACACCCTCAAGTAGCAGCACACACTTACTGAGCCTTTATGGCACCCCCCCCGCTGCCCTTGACCCCAGGATATGTACCTTTGAATCATCAGCGCTATGGGGAGATCATTTTTGAGGTTTGTATGTTAGGAGGCCCCCTGCCCCCCCAGTGGGCCTTACTGAGGTGCGCGGATTCGCTTAAGTGGAAGCGTGTACATAGGCCCTAGAAGCCTCTCGAGCTGCCGTGAGTACCGATTGTCCCCCTAGTGGGCCAGGATGCAGAAGGATGCCCGTCACCCACTAAAATGAACATGTATCCATATTGACACCTTGTGGTTATCCACCAAGACAAAATTGTCCTTCCTGCATCTTCAGTGCCAATGGGTATGTCAGGCTGAACCCTGGCGACCGTTGGCATCTACGTGTGGCCAGAGGCCAGGTGGGGGGGGGGGGGGGGGGGTGGATGGATGGATGGATGGATGGTGCGACATTTTGGGGCGCAACTCCCTGGGACACGGGCCAACAGCTCCGATCTCTCGCAGTCCCTGCCAGCAACGCTTTTTGAATTCGAGCTTAGCTGACCCACGGAATTTAGGCTCTTGTGTGATAGAGCTCGTGACCCGTCAGCTTATGGGGCCCCCCTATGGTGGGCAACTTTGGGCAGCCCAGGCCCCCCTGCCGTAGACCGTCAACGCATTCGAAGCACCCAGCCCCGTGAGTGCCCATGGGCAGATAGGAGGGATGAGGCGTGGGGATGAGGGAGGGATCTACTAATGTACACACACCCTGTCTGGGTGCCTCTCTTGCTCTGCAGCACCCCAGGCTACTCCCCTCGGGGCAACTCAACTAGGGGCAACGCACTAAGGGTGCCGCAGGGCAACAGGGCAACCGGGTGCAGAGAAGTGGGGAGGGGGTTATGGAGGAGAGGAGGAGGCACGTACAGGCAACCCCTGCACTCCGAAGCCCGGCTGGGCAGCACCACAGGCCTCATCGGCCCACAGGCAGTTGGGCTGGCAGCGACAGCGACAGCAGAAAACATGCAGCCCCTGCATACCGAATCCCGGCTGGGCAGTGTCACAGGTCCCAGCGGTCCAAGGGCAGTCGGGCTGGCATCGTCAAGCAACTTAAGGCAATCAGGCCCCCCCCTGAGCGCCGTCTGCTGGGCAACTTTAATGAGCCAGTGCCCCCTTGGCCGCCACAACCCTCTTTTCTGGTCTGTTCGCTGTGCGATGGCCAGAGCCATTCGGGCCCCCACACCATGATGAGGTCACCGGCCCCGGGTTTCCCTGGGCGTGGGGGTGGGTGGGGTTTACCATAAAGAGGGGGGGGGGGGGGTACCCAGACCAAGGAGGCAGGCCCCGCCCCCTCCACACACCCATCACAGCAATGTGAAGGCCAGCTCAGACCCTTGGCCGGCTGCAGAGCTCCGAGTTGAATCTCTGGTCCGTATCACCCCTACCCCATGTGTGGCAAGAAGCAATCCGACACGCAACAATGAGAGGCTGAGCACAGGATGGGGTTGCTCCTCCATAAACACCAATCTTCTTCCAACACTGTGCTTCTCTGTAGTTCCTGCAGTGGGTTCCAGTAGTGGTATCAGGTGCTGTGTCCTTCAGGATAGAAATTCCTCCTGATGTTGATGATGTGCCAGGGAAGCAAGACCCTTGACCTACAAGACCCGAAAAGACAGCAGAGCTTTTGTGGCAGACCCTAAGCTCCTGCGATTGGGTTCCATGCAGAATATTTTCAATGGTGCTGCTTGCAACGTCCCTGCAACATCAAATTTCTTACACTGCACAGTCCCCAATGTCGTAGGAGACAGTGCAAAGGCATGTTTTTGTTTTTGCAATTTCAGGGCTTTCGGGCGGCCCATGGCCCGGGCTACATGGGCTAAGAGGGCTGAGAGCATTTCCGAGCCTTTGGTTGAGGACGTTACTTTCCTCGCTGGTCCTTGAGTGAAGACCCAAATGCTGAAGCCGCATGTGCAGTGATACACATCCTGGAATTTTTGACAGCGGGTGGGCTTTGCCTCTCATCGACTTCGGCTGCATCGTCAGTCTGGTTGCAGCGGCTCGTGATTTGAATCCAGTGCTGTTCTTCAGTCAAAGCCCTTCAGTCACCTTCGTAGGCACAGCTGTCTGGGCCTTGATGATGCATTGCTTTGCTGCTGATGCCTTTTCACGGTTCACGCATGGGGCGGGGCGGGGTCCTGGGTACCCCATCATATATACCTCAAAAATGATCGCCATAACATGCTAATCATGTTGAGGTATATATCATGGAGAAAATTTTTCCAATTTTTTTTTCGTACGGACCGCTCAGACTGCCAATTGGAAAGGGTTCTGTCACGGGAGCCCCTTTCCCTCACATCCCCCCCCCCCCTGGGTTCAGGGGCTCGAACAATCCCCCACCACAACAAACCTTTTTCGCACCTCCTTGTTCCGACAGAGGCGTTGTTCTCCCCAATGGGGGGGGGGGGGGCAGCTGAACAGCGGTGGACGGATCCTTGTTTGAACTTCCTTGTGTTTTGCCCTCTGCCGTGTGCCCAATGATGATTGCTATCTTGGACGATTGCGAAATGAAAGTCCCGTGGGCTTCGTTCTTACCTGCTACATGTTTACCATCCTCTTAACGCAGAAATTAACACTCGACGCCTGCAAAGTGGTTGCCATGAGGCGGGAATGTTTAGAAATCTCTCGACCTTGCCCTTGTAAGTGCCTCAGCTTCATGAAGAAATTTCAGGAGGAGGAATTTTCGGGGTGTTGGGATGTCCGCGAGTCGTGCCATCGGAACAGCCAAGACCGAGGAGGCCATCTTGATCACGCGATTGCTGCGTGTGTTCCATGCAGACCTGATCACCGCCTGATTGCTGTTTACCGGTGAAACACTACAGCCTAACAGCATAGGTACAGTGCACAATGCCGAAATGGAGCACTGCCATTGGAGCTGGTGTTTGCAAAGGCCTGCCCCGGTGCATGAATACACATATTCCACGTTCCATATTCCACCAAACGCTGTAGAGCGGCACTGCAGCTATCTCGCGAAAGCCCGTCTCAAAGAAGAAATGCAATCTATGGCACAGCTAACGCAGGGGTGCGGTAATGGAAGGTGACTGGAGGCGGCTCAACCGAGGGCTGTGGCCGCTTGGTGGATGGCAGTGCAGTGGCAACGGCATCGATTGTAGGGATTTGTGGGCACGGTCACCTTTCAGCTGTTGTTTCGCCGCATGAAAAGACAACAAATCGCGTACGTACGCCGCAGCGCCAGAACGACACAATCACAAGGCACAGCCTCGGGAACAGGTGGAGCCGAACATATGGTGTCGGCACATACCCCTGTTGTCCAGAACGGAGCCCCTGATGGTGCAACACATGTCCTTCGCAGGCTACCATGTCCCTGAGGTGCCCATTTCCAGGTTTCAGCAGATACATGCTTTAAGATGTCACCACCGAACCCTTGGCATGGCACAGCGAACCTACCGGCGTCGGGGGACAAGCCCACGGTCCTGTACAACGCACAGAAGAATGCCCCAGAGGTCGTGGGTTCAAACCCGGGGTCTCACGCCGACGGCTGCAGCCTTGCACGCGTCGTACCAGAGTCGCCTCGTCCAGACGGTGCGAGAGGTGGAGATGCAGCTGCGCACGTCCACGTCGGTGGCCTTGCATGTTCCGGTGGAGAGTCCCGTCGAAGGGGCCTCCTTCGTATTGGGGCCCTCGTCGTCCTCAGCGCACTTAATGTGGTGCTGGACGCGGCACTGATTGCCGTCCCACGCAGCCCATCCGGGTGCAAGTGTATGGGCGACTCGTTCAAGGATGGCATGTCGTACACGGGCCATGCCCTTCACGGTACGTATGAGTGTGCGGAACAATCCGTCCGCCCCAGTGGTATCGACTGCGGCCCCCGCAGCGGCATTGGGCATGCTTTTAGCCGCACTTTCGACTGCCTGCCGGGGCGGTTCCTACTGATACGGTGTGTACACGCGGTGCAGACTCTCCCCTGGTTATCCGATCAACGTCTGGCGACACGTGGTGTTCAGTAGCCCTTATCGAAGTCCACCCTGAACTCCAGAGCATCGTCAGCCATGAAGCGCTTCAGATTCTCCATGAATGCCTCAGCAACTCCCTCTGGGGGCGACTTTGCAGCTACGTGGGGAGTGATGGTCACCCGGTCGTGGTCCCACAAACGCGAATCGTCCGGCAAAGGCTCCTCGGCAAACACGTCCAAGTAGCACTCGCTGAGGCAACCAGCGTCCAGCGCCCACAACAGCGTCTCCTCGTCTGTGATACTCCCGCGGCCCACGTTTACAAAGACGGCCCCGGGCTTGCACTGCTGCCACACTGCCTGCCCACACAGCATCCCCCTCGTCTCTGCAGTGGATGGCAGCGTGTTGACGATGTAATCCAGCCCCGAGAGGAACGGTTCCAGACCACCTGCATCGGCAATGATGGACGACCTTTGGGGCCAAGGCCTGGGAGCGGGTGAATGGTCAGCCAAACATCGCAATTTTTCGGTAACCTGTGCTGGCCCAAAACAGGCCCCCACACGGGGGTGCTGGCCAGGGGTGTCTGGAGATAGGACCCTGAGCCCAGCTGTTGGTTTGGTTGGGGGCAAGCATGTGCGGTCCCTTGGAAAAAGTTCTTATGCTGCGGCATGCTTCTACCTGCACATGTCGTACCTACGCATCTGTGGGAAATTGAACTCACAAACAAGAGACAACATGCACAACACTGTTGGGCCGAATTAACCACTTTCACCATCCGGATCGTCTGTAGTGGGTTTGTATACATCATAGCCAAATGGGGCAAAGTGTTGTTGCCCATATCTCTTGGGGACGTTGGGGAATATGCCAACTTTGTGGGTTTTTGGGGGTCGGTGCCATTGTTGCCTCATTTGTGCCAACTGAGTGTTCCAGAGGTAGGGGTATGTGGGGTATATTCGGAAAGCCCTTGAAAAGGGCTATTTGGAACACCCCAGGTCTGCATGCTGGACTGACGACATGTCTGAGATTTTCGTCCGTTTTGGACGATGCTTGCGTTGTTTGCTGCCTCTTTATGTCAACAGGCAGCTGCCATGTCTTCATACAAATTCACACCACGGGCTGTTGCTTCCCCCGACTGGCTGGACTTTGGCAGCACACCTGACCCAGTGAATCTGCAGCCCCATCCTGGTTATGTATGGTTGAAATCAGGATATAGTGAGGCTATTCCCTGGCGCAAGGTGGGGTTGACCAAACAACGAAACGTGGACCTCACAACCGATGGCCTGTGGGCCATGCCCCTTAACGAAGGTTGGGTGCCAGTGAAGGCACGGAGGTTGCAGGATTGGCAAAAATTGAAGAAATATGTCCCTGTCCACAAACAGGGGGATGTCTGCCCTAATGGGGTCCCAGTCCTGCCTGAAAAAGGGAATGCTGACGATGACAGTGATTCAGAATAAAAATGGATGAGCGGTGCAGTGCCATGTTTGTGTGCACCGTCCGATGTATTGTGCTATGCTGAAAAATGTGACCCCCCCAACCCAACCCATACATTTCTGAAATGGCGTTTTCTTGCAGATTTCAAAAAGTATACACATACCCTCCCCTACGTGACGACATGTTTGCACATGGAAGCAAAACTTGTGGAAAATGCCGAAAAGTGCCAAAACCCACAAAGTTGGCATATTATGAATGTCCCAGAGAGATATGCAAACGGTCCTTTGTCTGGATGTGGCCCATCAAACTGAACGTTCGCTCAACAGGCAGGCAGGCAGAATGTCTCCGGTGCAAACAGAGCAGGAGCAGGCAGACAGACACATGAACCCAAAAAATTGGATGCTGCAGCATGCTGCGGCTGCACATGCTTGGTTGGGGGTCAAGAGACTGAAAACAGTGCCTTGGGCCTAGGTCTGGATCAATGCAAAGCAGCCGCAATCCGTGTTTGCCCAGTTTGCCCAGACACTGTGTTTTCAGGTCCCCAATCAAAAACTTAATTGGCGAACGAGGCCCCCCCTCCTCCGCACCCGAAAATACCACTTGACCAAGTGGAACTGCGAATGAAGATTGAGTGCAGAGACAGCAGCGGTGTGTGAATGAACTCTGTGGTGGAGGTAAGCCCTGCGGCCCTCCAAGCGGCTTGCACCTGCCAGAAATTGCATCCTAGCTGCTGCTCCAACCGCGGATACCTGCTTTTACAACCAGTCTTGAACCCCCTTTGACCCTCATCATGCCCGTCCCTTGAAGCGTGTGGACAAGCGTCGAGAATTGGCCACACGCGGGAGACAACACCTCGTTGGCTGCTGAAGGTCCGCGCCGCGCCGGCGCACTCCGCATCCGCCAGGCGAAACGCCCAGCACTCCATTCCGAAGGCCTCCAAGGCGACCCTCATGACATCGGCCCCGATGGCCCCACACCCCATAACCCCCAGCACCTGCCCCCGCAGCGTGGGCCGCTGCGGGCGCGCCTCGTCGGCGCTGACCCACGTGTGGGTCTGCTGCGCGGCGCGCAGCAGGCGCGTGCGGCGGTGCGCAGACAGGACGGCGTGCAGGCAGTACTCTGCAATGGGCTGCCCGAAGATGCCACCGGTGCGCGTGAGCACCGGTAAGTGGTCCGGTAGCACCCCATGGGCGCGCACGCCCGCAACCAGCGACTCCACGCCAGCCCACGTGCACTGCATCCAGCGCACGCCCGGGGGGCGGTCCGGGCAGTGGCTGGCGTGGAGGCTGAGCAGGTCCGCGAGCGCCGAGGGTGCAGCGAGGACGATGTCAGCCGGCAGTGGCACGGTCGCCGGGTCGAGGTCGTCGAGCGTCAGGAAGGTGGTGGGGGCCGGTAGGGCCGGCGCGCGCTGCAGCACCTCGCGCACCTCCGGGGCGCTGGCTGGGAAATGGAGGAGGACGGTCAGCGCACGCGACATTTTGTTGGGGTCCCCTTGCGGGCCGTAGATCCCGACAATCTGCAGGGTAGCAGTTGTGTGCAGGTCCTGATCCCTTGGAGGGTGCTCAAAGGGCCGCCTATCTGTGGAGCCCCACCCCACCCTCTCCAAACTGACAAGCACTACCAAGCATCATCAATACCAGAGTGCGAAGTTTCGGAGCGTGCTCTTGGTATCACCACACATGACGCTACCATACTCAACCGAATCCGTACACAGCTGCTCATTGTTGAGGTAAAACTTACTTTGTGACACCAGTGTTCAAGGAGGAATTAATTGTAGGCCATACGAATATAAGCAGTGTTTATGTGTTGATTTTTCAAAATCATTGGTTTTTGGGCAATTGGTTGTTCATATGTGTGTATTGGTGTTTGTTGGTCTTTCCTGATTTTGTGCATTGTTTGATGAAGGTTTTGGGCATCCTTGCAGTGCATTTATGTGCTTTTCGTCATTTGGGGAACATTTGAGAAACTCACTTGGCACTTGCAGCTTGGATGCAGTTCTTTGGTGTTTGCAGGCCCTCTGCGTGAAAAATGTAAGTCGTGTACAAGAAAACCGTCTAGTCGTGTAATTTTTTTTTTGCTGTAAATGTGTGTATTTTTTTCATTTTTGCCGTAAGTCGTGTGAATTATAAAAAAAAATTGAATTTTTTTATTTTTGCGGTAAGGGAGTGTAATTTTTTTATTTTTGCGGTAAGTCGTGTAAATTATAAAAAAAAATTGAAAAATTGAAAGAAATGCAACCTTTGCAATACATGCGCAATATGTACAGCAGCCGGTTCCGTATGGCACCCCATAGCGACCTTAACGATGGGGCGCCGTGTCCACAAAGCACATAGTACTTTGTGTGGCCACCAATTAGTTGGGACTCGGCCAATACAACATAGTTTCACATGGAGTCATTGGCACTAGACACAAAATCAGGCCAAAGAAAAGAGTCCTGACAGGGCCATGGCAGGATTGTGTATAAAGTCTGATGTCTCATGTGGCATGTTGTTTTTGCAGTGTATACAACAAGATGTGTGATGTGTCTGATATAGATCTGATGCTTGGAGGAAGGGGGGGGGGGGGGTTGGTGTCCAAATGGATGTGCAAAAAGTTGATGCCCCCCACCCCATAGGTCCCCATAGGCCCCGATAGGTCCCCGTAGGTCCCCATAGGTGCCAATGGGTCTCCAAAGGTCCCCATAGGCTCCCATAGGTCCCCATAGGGGCCGATAGGTCCCCATAGGCCCCCATAGGTGCCCACCGGCCCCAGAGGTCCCCATAGGTGCCAATGGGTCCCCAAATGTCCCCATAGATGCCAATGAGTCCCCATAGGCCCCCATAGGCCCCCATAGGTCCACAGAGGTGCCCATAGGTGGCAACAGGTGCCCATAGGTCCCCATAGGCCCCCATAGGTCCCCACAGGCCCCGATAGGTCCCCATGGGCCCCGATAGGTCCCCATAGGTCCCCATAGGCCCCCTAGGCCCCCATAGGTCCCCATAGGTCCCCATAGGCCCCCACAAGTCCCCATTGGCCCCGATAGGTCCCCATAGGTCCCCACAGGCCCCCATAGGTCCCCATAGGCCCCCATAGGTCCCCACAGGCCCCGATAGGTCCCCATAGGTCCCCACGGGCCCCCATAGGTCCCCATAGGCCCCCATAGGCTCCCATAGGTCCCCACAGGTCCCCATAGGTCCCCATAGGCCCCCATAGGCCCCCATAGGTCCCCATAGGTCCCCATAGGCCCTGATAGGTCCCCATAGGTCCCCATAGGCCCCCATAGGTCCCCATAGGTCCCCATAGGCCCCCACAAGTCCCCATTGGCCCCGATAGGTCCCCATAGGCCCCCATAGGTCCCCATAGGCTCCCATAGGCCCCCATAGGTCCCCATAGGCCCCCACAAGTCCCCATTGGCCCCGATAGGTCCCCATAGGTCCCCACAGGCCCCGATAGGTCCCCATAGGCCCCCATAGGTCCCCATTGGCCCCGATAGGTCCCCATAGGTCCCCACGGGCCCCCATAGGTCCCCATAGGCCCCCATAGGCTCCCATAGGTCCCCACAGGTCCCCATAGGTCCCCATAGGCCCCCATAGGTCCCCATAGGTCCCCATAGGCCCCGATAGGTCCCCATAGGCCCTGATAGGTCCCCATAGGTCCCCATAGGCCCCCACAAGTCCCCATTGGCCCCGATAGGTCCCCATAGGTCCCCATAGGTCCCCATAGGCTCCCATAGGTCCCCATAGGCCCCCATAGGCCCCCATAGGTCCCCATAGGCCCCGATAGGTCCCCATAGGCCCTGATAGGTCCCCATAGGTCCCCATAGGTCCCCATAGGCCCCCACAAGTCCCCGTTGGCCCCGATAGGTCCCCACAGGTCCCCATAGGTCCCCATAGGCTCCCATAGGTCCCCATAGGCCCCCATAGGCCCCCATAGGTCCCCATAGGTCCCCATAGGCCCCGATAGGTCCCCATAGGCCCTGATAGGTCCCCATAGGTCCCCATAGGTCCCCATAGGCCCCCACAAGTCCCCATTGGCCCCGATAGGCCCCCACAAGTCCCCATTGGCCCCGATAGGTCCCCATAGGCTCCCATAGGCCCCCATAGGTCCCCATAGGCCCCCACAAGTCCCCATTGGCCCCGATAGGTCCCCATAGGTCCCCACAGGCCCCGATAGGTCCCCATAGGTCCCCATAGGTCCCCATAGGCCCCCATAGGTCCCCATAGGTCCCCACGGGCCCCCATAGGTCCCCATAGGCCCCCATAGGCTCCCATAGGTCCCCATAGGCCCCCATAGGCCCCCATAGGTCCCCATAGGTCCCCATAGGCCCCGATAGGTCCCCATAGGCCCTGATAGGTCCCCATAGGTCCCCATAGGCCCCCATAGGTCCCCATAGGTCCCCATAGGCCCCCACAAGTCCCCATTGGCCCCGATAGGTCCCCATAGGCCCCCATAGGTCCCCATAGGCTCCCATAGGCCCCCATAGGTCCCCATAGGCCCCCACAAGTCCCCATTGGCCCCGATAGGTCCCCATAGGTCCCCACAGGCCCCGATAGGTCCCCATAGGCCCCCATAGGTCCCCATTGGCCCCGATAGGTCCCCATAGGTCCCCACGGGCCCCCATAGGTCCCCATAGGCCCCCATAGGCTCCCATAGGTCCCCACAGGTCCCCATAGGTCCCCATAGGCCCCCATAGGTCCCCATAGGTCCCCATAGGCCCCGATAGGTCCCCATAGGCCCTGATAGGTCCCCATAGGTCCCCATAGGCCCCCACAAGTCCCCATTGGCCCCGATAGGTCCCCATAGGTCCCCATAGGTCCCCATAGGCTCCCATAGGTCCCCATAGGCCCCCATAGGCCCCCATAGGTCCCCATAGGCCCCGATAGGTCCCCATAGGCCCTGATAGGTCCCCATAGGTCCCCATAGGTCCCCATAGGCCCCCACAAGTCCCCGTTGGCCCCGATAGGTCCCCACAGGTCCCCATAGGTCCCCATAGGCTCCCATAGGTCCCCATAGGCCCCCATAGGCCCCCATAGGTCCCCATAGGTCCCCATAGGCCCCGATAGGTCCCCATAGGCCCTGATAGGTCCCCATAGGTCCCCATAGGTCCCCATAGGCCCCCACAAGTCCCCATTGGCCCCGATAGGCCCCCACAAGTCCCCATTGGCCCCGATAGGTCCCCATAGGCTCCCATAGGCCCCCATAGGTCCCCATAGGCCCCCACAAGTCCCCATTGGCCCCGATAGGTCCCCATAGGTCCCCACAGGCCCCGATAGGTCCCCATAGGTCCCCATAGGTCCCCATAGGCCCCCATAGGTCCCCATAGGTCCCCACGGGCCCCCATAGGTCCCCATAGGCCCCCATAGGCTCCCATAGGTCCCCATAGGCCCCCATAGGCCCCCATAGGTCCCCATAGGTCCCCATAGGCCCCGATAGGTCCCCATAGGCCCTGATAGGTCCCCATAGGTCCCCATAGGTCCCCATAGGCCCCCACAAGTCCCCATTGGCCCCGATAGGTCCCCATAGGTCCCCACAGGCCCCCATAGGTCCCCATAGGCTCCCATAGGCCCCCATAGGTCCCCATAGGCCCCCACAAGTCCCCATTGGCCCCGATAGGTCCCCATAGGTCCCCACAGGCCCCCATAGGTCCCCATAGGCCCCCATAGGTCCCCACAGGCCCCGATAGGTCCCCATAGGTCCCCACGGGCCCCCATAGGTCCCCATAGGCCCCCATAGGCTCCCATAGGTCCCCACAGGTCCCCATAGGTCCCCATAGGCCCCCATAGGCCCCCATAGGCCCCCATAGGTCCCCATAGGTCCCCATAGGCCCCGATAGGTCCCCATAGGCCCTGATAGGTCCCCATAGGTCCCCATAGGTCCCCATAGGCCCCCACAAGTCCCCATTGGCCCCGATAGGTCCCCATAGGTCCCCACAGGCCCCCATAGGTCCCCATAGGCTCCCATAGGCCCCCATAGGTCCCCATAGGCCCCCACAAGTCCCCATTGGCCCCGATAGGTCCCCATAGGTCCCCACAGGCCCCGATAGGTCCCCATAGGTCCCCATAGGTCCCCATAGGCCCCCATAGGTCCCCATAGGTCCCCACGGGCCCCCATAGGTCCCCATAGGCCCCCATAGGCTCCCATAGGTCCCCATAGGCCCCCATAGGCCCCCATAGGTCCCCATAGGTCCCCATAGGCCCCGATAGGTCCCCATAGGCCCTGATAGGTCCCCATAGGTCCCCATAGGTCCCCATAGGCCCCCACAAGTCCCCATTGGCCCCGATAGGTCCCCATAGGTCCCCACAGGCCCCCATAGGTCCCCATAGGCTCCCATAGGCCCCCATAGGTCCCCATAGGCCCCCACAAGTCCCCATTGGCCCCGATAGGTCCCCATAGGTCCCCACAGGCCCCCATAGGTCCCCATAGGCCCCCATAGGTCCCCACAGGCCCCGATAGGTCCCCATAGGTCCCCATAGGTCCCCACGGGCCCCCATAGGTCCCCATAGGCCCCCATAGGCCCCCATAGGCCCCCATAGGTCCCCATAGGTCCCCATAGGCCCTGATAGGTCCCCATAGGTCCCCATAGGTCCCCATAGGTCCCCATAGGTCCCCATAGGCCCCCACAAGTCCCCATTGGCCCCGATAGGTCCCCATAGGTCCCCACAGGCCCCCATAGGTCCCCATAGGCTCCCATAGGCCCCCATAGGTCCCCACAGGCCCCGATAGGTCCCCATAGGTCCCCTCAGGCCCCCATAGGTCCCCATAGGCCCCCATAGGCCCCCATAGGTCCCCATAGGTCCCCATAGGTCCCCATAGGCCCCCATAGGTCCCCATAGGTCCCCATAGGCCCCCATAGGTCCCCATAGGCCCCCATAGGTCCCCATAGGTCCCCATAGGCCCCCATAGGTCCCCACAGGTCCCCATAGGTCCCCATATGTCCCATAGGTCCCCATAGGCCCCCATAGGTCCCCATAGGCCCCCATAGGTCCCCATAGGTCCCTATGTGTCCATAGGGCGCTTCAACGGTCCGCACAGCACGATATTTGATCATTTTGGATTGTCAGAGTATCAAAAAGATCAGTTTTGGAAATTTCCATTTTTGAGCTCCCGAGGCTGGAAAACTGCATTAGCAGGTTGTGCCCTGGCCCCCTTGGGAGCCCCCCCCCCGAAGGAATGCTGAGTTATTGCACGTGGGCACAAGACGCGGCCAGCACAAAAACGCAGAAAGAAAATTGGCTCGTCAGTGGCCTAACAGACCATAGGTACCTTTCTGTCACAAGAGCGAGACACAGAGGTGCCAGTGGGCAGGCCACCAACACGCGAAGCAATGGGTCGCAGCGGTACGTTGAGAACCACCGCCAAGCTGGTACCATCGGACCTGAGTTGTTAACTACAATCGACTTCACATATAGTGGGAAACCGTGATCCCCCCTCCCCCCGGGGGCAGAGCCCCGTTCGGATGAGTTCACAGGGATCCAGGAGAGGAGAGAAAACAGAGAGGACAGGAAAATTGTGGCACCAGTCTGCACATATGGCGCTGCATGGTCCCGGGTGTGGCATGTGCCAAGAGGCATACGCCGCAGGAGACCACACTGCATGTGCCTGGAGCCAACGGCGAAGGCGGAAGAAGACAGTGTCCCGCGTAGCTGGCAAAAAATATACAACGTGGCAGCACCAACCGAGGGTGCTGTCGACGTCCCAGGGTGTCCTGCTGATTATTCGCACAACCGCCGAGTGCAGCGCGCGCAAAACTGTTGACCGCGGGTACCCGGACAAGCAGGCTAATTGCGCCCAGGAAGCAACACTCAGGAGGCAGCCCGCCCAGGTGTGCAGAAACGGGTGTATGTTGAGGACAGCACTAACGATGATGTTTGATATATGCTTGTGTGCGTGCGCTGGCGGTGACTGCAAGGTAACAGTGTACTTGAGGTGCCATGCGCTGGTGAGGCCAGAGGGCTGAGAATAAACCAGTGGGGGATGGTCACCGTGAATGTGCACTGTGAAACCCATTGCTGTGATGGATGGCTGCATGCACTTCCCTGCACATACCCGATTATCGTCGGTCATGCAATCACAGAGGACGGGGAGGGACCACGTTTCCGACACCACGTCACAGACATGTTGCATTTCTGTAGAAGCTGTCGGCCCACGGGCGCCAAGGAGAACGTTGTCCCGGAATTGAGCCAGGGATATCGTGTTACCTCGTGGGGTAGACCACAGTGGGTGTCCACGGGGTGAGAAAGTGAGCTGTCCTAGCCGCCTCATCAGGTCCACTCGCGTTTTGGCTCCCCACACTGAGCGCAAATCCGCACTTTGGGCGCTAAAAGGTCCTCCCATTGGGATGGCACCTGTCCTGGACCATAACCTGCCTGATGCCTGGGTGTAAGTGTCAGTTAATAGGGAAAAATACACGAGATTCTCCAGGTCTGCGTGAGTCATGTGGAAAAAACGAGACGTAGTGCCTACACCTGCACGGTCCAGGTGTTTGTTATCGCGGTGTATGCTCCATACCACCTCTTTGGCATTCCAACGGCGCTTAGCAGCGAGCCATTTAATAGCTGCCGACATGTCCTGCATGACGGACAGGGGGGTAACATTGTTAAACTTGCCTGAGCAGTCGCACTCTGCAATCAGCGTGCATCCCCAGTCACTGAGGCCGTGTACCCAGGGCTGGAGGTCGCATATCCTGAGGACTAAAAAAGAGGCAGTAATTTCTTCCACTAGCAGGCGCAAAAAGAGTGTGAAAGCACGCGCTGCATTGCGTAGATAGAAACGCTGGATTTGCGGCTGGACTATCGCAGCGATGGGCCTCCATAGGATTGTCCCTTTAAGGAGCGATTTGGCCTTACCGAGTAAGTACAAGAGGGGGACACAGCGTGAGGGGTTGGCAGGCCATTTGTTTTGGCGGATAATGCGGTGCAGGGAAGACAGTATCTGGTCTGTGTTGTCCAGGGACTGTGCACTGTACTTTTCCTTTTCCAAAAACGCAATGGTCTGGTCCCATACCCACTGGCGACAGAAGGCGAACAGCATTGTTTGTGCCTTGTCTGCGGACCGGATACATGCGACAGCACTGAGACTGTCTGCGATGGTGGTGACGCGGGTACGAAGCAGGGGGGGGCTGTCCCAATCTGTTTCCGGTAACGCCTGTCTGAGGGTGATCTCCGTGTATGTGTGTGCAACGTGTAATGTGCGCGCCAGGTCATGTAAGCCAGTGAGTGCACGCTGCCGAGACTTAGCGCCGGAGCATGGGAGGGGATCCGTTCCACGGAGTGGGGCCCCGTTGTGGAGGATGTGCACCGGCAATAGGGCATAGTGACCGCCCACGTCGCGGACTGTGCCTGCCTGAGTCCAGGTGTGGAGGTGTTCGGGAGAACAGAAGCATTGGGGGCGTGTGGGTGCTTTCTCGTGTTTGTTGGATGGTCGCTCAAACGCGCGACGTACATTCAAGGGGGCAGATGACACTATGCGGATGTGTGCGCGCACCGCCTGGCGTTCCCATGCTGAGTATGTCGTCCTGCGGACCATTTGATTGATGATGGTTGCAACACTGGACCGCTGGCTCGGGGTGACATATGGGATGGTGACATTGACGGGACGGCAAAGGGGAATGTTTAGCTGAGAAGCAATGCGCTAGATGTCTTTCTGTAGTATGGCCGCTCGTGCGTAATCCCTGTTCACGCGCGCGATGTGTGCTTGACGTAACGTGGTTTGTAGCTGTTTTGTGTGCTGCGCGCCGGGTGGCTGGGATGAGGTGGCACTGGGCAGTGCGGGTGCTACGTCGTTCAGGGCCCATTTCTGGACCGTGTGCCACCAGGCTCTCTCACGGTAGCAGCCCAGTTCGACGTTGTCTGACAGTTCGACGGGGACTAGGGTCCAGTGGAGTTCAGTTGTCTGTTTCAAGACATCATGGAAGCTTGAGTCTTCCGTACCGGCGAGTGACGTAGTAGTGTGCTTCCGGAGTCGCTGGGTAGTGGCTTGGGTTGTCTTGCCCGCGTAACAGCACAGTAGGAAGGTGTGGACTGCGATGTAGACCAGGATGGTTGGGGGGGTGACGGATGTGTGCCAGTCGTGTGTGCGTGATGTGGCGCGGAGCATGCGGATCAAGGGGTGTGATTCATACGTCATATGGAAGGTAGGCGACACGTGTTTGGAGCAGTGATGCCCACCGCCCTAAGTCTTTGGAATCCAGGGCCTGACGCATAGCCCTGCTGTACGCTTTGTACAGGAACTGTCTGTGCGGGTGGGGTCGCCACAGTGTGGAATAGCCGTGGTGGTGATGCAGGAAGTAACAGTGGATTCTCAGGCGCTGTGTGTTTGTGAGGTGCTGTATCGTGTGTGGGGCGGCGTACAGGTACCAAACATGTTGCTGAAACCGGGCAAAGGCTGATGGAGGTGCGAATGGAGGCGGTAGTGCTGTCTCCCTGAGGACCCAGCTACGTGACGTGATTCTGGACTGGTAATCAGCTGGAGTGTCAGGGTGACAAATCAGGATGTGGGATGTGGGAGTAAGCGGTGCGTTCCATTGGGACCAGGGCGCGGTAGGCGTGTGGTACGGTTCGTACGCGAGTGCTTGCACGTGTGTCCAGACATTGATGGCATCAAGAACACTGCAGAGGTACCGGATTGTATGAGGTGGTGGTGTTGGTACACGTTCAGCCGTACTGTGAGACCGGACCATTTGATACAGGGGTGTCTGTTGTGTGTAGTGCTGTGTGGCGATGTTCTGCAGTGTAGGGGGGTGGGTGAGCAGTGGTAAGAATGGGTGCATGTGGCGCGCTGCGAAGGCAAACAGTTTGATTTGGCCTGGTTCCATGTGGAACTGAGATAAAAGGAAAGATGTCGGGCCGGTTGGGAGATCCAGTGGATGATACGTATACGCTTCCTGGAACGGTTGGTGCTGTGTGGCCTGGCACACATGCTCCGCCAGAGCAAGTTTTTGCTGCACAAGTGTGAGTTCATACAATATGTCAATCAGTGACGGGTCGTCCGCAGACTGTTTAAAGAAGAGGAGGAGGCAGAAGCCATTGCAGGACCCTTAGGGGCATGAGCAGAGAAGATTAAAGGGGGCACCTGGGCACCACGGAGGAGCGTGCGGAGGCCTGCATGTAGTGCGCGTCGCGTGGTGTTTGCTGTAGAGAGGGAATCCAAAGTAGTTTTCATTTCTTCGATGCTGTGGACAGTGACCCATTGTTGCAGACGAGACATTTGAGTGTCAGTCCATTCGGCGAGAAGGGCGTCCAGGAGTTCTGTGTGCCAAGCAGAGGTTGTGTCGTCCGCAGCCAGGGGTTCTAAATCGACCCACCATCGACGTGTACTGCTGCTGCTGGAAGGGCGCTTTTTGGCTGGAGTCGTTGGGGGTGCTTCCCGATCTGTCCCTGACCGTTTGCCGGTAGTACGCGCCGCTGGCATATCTTCATCCTTATCATCATCACCGAAAGCCAGCTCTGGGCTGGAGTCGACATTGTGAACAAGGGCTAACGGGGAGGTGTCGGACGGGCGGTCGAGATCTTGCTGGAGAATTGAGTCGAAGTGTTGTTTCACCGGGGACCATTCCGCGTCGATGAAGTCTTGAAATTGCTTTTTATGAGGCTTCCACTCCTTATCTGGGAACTCCTGGAAAGTACTACGTGTTGTTTCAGCCTGTTGGAGCTGTGGTTCTGCAGCAGTTTTGAAAGACATCAAGACATTGACTTTGGTATTGAGCGTGGCAAGATCCTTTTTACAGTCCTCTATTACGCGGTGTGAGGTCTGCAGCGCCTTAACATCCTGCTGTAGTTGTTGAATGGCAGTTGCCTGTGACTCATGATCGGCAGATATGGTTGCAATTTTAGCATCCTGTTCACTTTGCACCTGGGGTAGTCGTCGGAGACACTCTGACATCGAATGGCCGAAGATCCCGCAGTGTAAGCAACCTCGCTGGACCCCATCATCAGGTGGGAAGTGGACAGGTGGGTCTTTGGTTTCACACTTTGCTGTTGCATGGCTGCTATTGCCGCATCGGAGGCACCACAGAGTATTCGCTGGTACTGCTGCTGACGGCGTCTTCACTGCTTTTTCGTAGTCAGGACATGCTCGCATCCAGTGCTCCGTTGAACCGCAGATGAGGCACGCGCCCTTTTGTTTTCTCTCCTGTTGAACTTTGCATTCATCGGACCAGTGAAGTTCGCCACATGTCCAGCACGGATCTCTGGGTGGTCCGCGTCCTTTGGGCTCCGCACCAGGTACAGCGTCGCTTCGTTCCGGGCACTCGAAGGCCCGGTGACCACCGCGGTGGCAATGGGAGCAAATAGTGGGCCTGCTGAACTTTGGGGCCATGGTGGTATGTGTGAGAACGGGATGGGGGGCGCGCGGGATGAGAGAGAAAGGTTGTGAAGTCAAAGCAGTCGACAAAGCAAATCAGCCAAACGGAAGCTCCACTGAGGAGAGAGGCCAATGGCTTGAGTTCCCCGAAGGAATGCTGAGTTATTGCACGTGGGCACAAGACGCGGCCAGCACAAAAACACAGAAAGAAAATCGGCTCGTCAGTGGCCTAACAGACCATAGGTACCTTTCTGTCACAAGAGCGAGACACAGAGGTGCCAGTGGGCAGGCCACCAACACGCGAAGCAATGGGTCGCAGCGGTACGTTGAGAACCACCGCCAAGCTGGTACCATCGGACCTGAGTTGTTAACTACAATCGACTTCACATATAGTGGGAAACCGTGATCCCCCCTCCCCCCCCCCCCAACACCCAAATAGGGTGCAAAACACATAAAGAGGGGCCAAAACATGCTTCACATAGGATATTTGATCATTTTGGATTGTCAGAGTATCAAAAAGATCAGTTTCGAAATCTTTCCATTTTTGAGCTGCCGAGGGTGGAAAACTACAAAGCAGGTTGTGCCCCGGCCCCCTTGGGAGCCCCCCCCCACACCCACACCCAAATAGGGTGAAAAACACATAAAGAGGGGCTAAAATATGCTTTACATAGGATATTTGACCATTTTGGATGGTAAGAATATTAAAAAAATCAGTTTTGGAAATTTCCATTTTTGAGCTGCCGAGGCTGGTAAACTACATAAGCAGGTTGTGCCCTAGACCCCTTGGGAGCCCCCCCCGCCCCCCCCAACACCCAAATAGGGTGAAAAACACATAAAGAGGGGCTAAAACATGCTTTACATATTTCATCATTGTGAGTGGTCACAATATCAAATTTTTTTTGCAAAATTTTCCATTTTTGACTTGTAGAGGGTGGAAAACTGCTGAAGCAGTTTGTGCACACACCAAATGCCATTGAACCACCTACAAACAGCAATTTCGAAGCTTTGTGGGGCCCATGGCTCGGGCTAGATGGGCCCAGTGGCCACGACGTGGGTCCCCATGGGCGCTCAAGTACCCGTATTGTCACCAAATGATCACCCAAACCCAAGCTAGGGGCAACAGAAGGGTTTCGGAAAAAGTCGAAATGTGAAATTTTTTCAGGTGCCACTAAATAGCCTACACAACAACAATTTTGGGGCGCCCGGAGGGCCCATGGCACGGGCTACATAGGCCTAGCGGCCACTACGTGGCCACAGGTGGGCACATCGCCTACATGCATTCATTTTCAGTAAAATTGGTAATTGGTTCTTTGCGGTAAGGTCGTGTAATTTTTTTATTTTTGCGGTAAACGCGTGTACGAAAAAATCGTCCAGTCGTGTAATTTTTTTATTTTTGCGGTAAGTCGTGTAATTTTTTTTTTTTCGCTGTAAATGCGCGTAACAAAAAAACCGTCAGGTCGTGTAATTTTTTTTTTTTTGCTGTAAGTCGTGTAAGCCGGCTTACACGACTTACAGCAAAAAAAAAAATTTACACGACGTGAAGGTTTTTTGTTACGCGCATTTACAGCGGAAAAAAAAAATTACACGAATTACAACATACACGCCCTCTGCCACTTGCATTCAGTGCAGGGAGCGTCATTGCACCCCCCAAGGCCTGTGACAAAATTACTTCAGGCCAGGGAGGCCCTTGGAGCCCCCCCAAAAAAATTTGGCGGGATTGGAAAAAGGGTACCCAGGGCCACAAGCCTATTTCGTCAATTTGAGTGCAGCAGAAGGGCTTCAAGGGCGAATTGGATGTTTCTCGGTGTGTCTTACAACAGGGCTGAGGGTAAAGGTCAGTGTTTTTGTTCCGGGGTGGTGAGGGTGAGCAGGGGGCTGGCACCCTTTGGGTGCAATGGTGTCATTTCGGCATGTGTAGCACAAACGTCATCTCTTGTGGCCTGTCCAATGGCGTGTGTGCCTCCAACTGTCTACTGTGTCATGCCATGTGCTGCTATGTAGTAATAGCAATCATCCACAAATTACTAGCGACCATCTGCTTCTCTTCTTTGGTGAACATTCCACCACATACAGGCATCCGAGCCCACCGCTACCGAACTCACCAACTCACCAAACCAGGATTTTGGGGCCTTGAAAAATGGGGGAAATGGGGGAAATGGAGGAAAATGAAGGGGAATGGTGGGGAATGGGGAGGAATGGGAAAATAGCGGTCATATTACACGGGACATGGTAGTCACCAGTGACTACTTGGCACCCCATAGTGCTGGGCGCGTGGTGCGTCATCCACAGTGTAGTACATGGTGTGTGGGGGGGGGGGGGGGGGCTGTTTCAGCCGTGTACCTTCTGCACACAAACATGTGGCTGGTGCTGAAGTGCGTTTTTTTTGGGGGGTGGGGGGTTCTCAAGGTGGAGGCTGACATTGAGCCCATGAAGGGATCCAGGCCCCATGACATGGGGGTGTCCGTATTGTGGTCTCATTATCCCTTACTGCACACGTTTTGGTCTCTTCATGCGCGGGGCCTGCGCATCATATCCAGATTTCAGGATCCCCCATGCATACCTGTGTAGGGGGACCGTTGCCGCACCAGGCACCACCGCTTGCCCCACGCCCCGTGCTGTGATTGTGCAGCCCTGCTGTCCTTTGGAATCCTGTGGATGCAGCCCACATGTGCAAGAGGGCTCTTGCCGCTGTCTGAGTGATCGGGGCACCGGTCGGTGGGGCACGTTTTTTTGGTCTCCGAAGGTTGAGCCATTCGGCAAACAGGGCCCTGTCGACCGTGCGCCATGTGTTTCGTATGACCTGCTTTGTCGGTCAAAGTCCCCTTTTCTTCGGGGTTGGGGAGGGGGGCGGCTGCACTGTGGCCAGTGCTTCCATTCCTGTTGCCCCCGTGGCGCCCCTTCCCCTCATGGCACCCCTGCCCACTGGCTGCGATTCACTCAAATGCCCTCCGCCAACAAACACAACAGTATCCGCTGAATTCCACAGAATCAAACTGCACGTCTCCTATACAGTCCGACTGCGCGTTGAGGAACACACAGTCGATTAACCTTCTTCTGGAGATCCATACATCGTGCTGTCATGCCCATCTTGGCATGAAGAGTGGCCCAATGCCCGGGGGTTGTCGCCAACACAGACATGAGGGGATCCCCCCCCCCCCCATTACGCTACCCCGCCCAGCTGCACAGACCACACTTTCAGGCCATAAGCTGTTACTGGATGGGAAGGAGTGCAAAAGGGTGATGGTAGAAGTACGGTCCATCATACATTTGCGTGGGCAGCAGTGCAATGTAGACAAGCTTTGGGGGCTGCATATGGTCATAGATGACACACAGGTACGCACGGCACAACGGGGGCCCAAAGCATGAAGGATGCCATGAATGACAATATTTGCCTGCTGGCACCAGCAGTGGGCTTTTCCAGTAAAAGAACACAAAACCCTCTTGACCGGATATCGTCGAACCTGAAAATATTGTATCCGGGGCGTTGACTTGTACCCTTGAGAAGTCATCGTGCCACCGCAATGTTTGCACCACAGTTGCTGGGGAGGCACGTGGGCCCAGGCCGGGCCGGGACGGGGAGTGGTAGGTGCCATGCATGTGCTGAGCAACTGCTGCACCAAATCTTTACGCAGGGAGAGCACAGTATTTCACGCGGCTAAAATTCCATGGCCCTATTCATGTGGTGCACATACACACCGGATGCGCATGCAAATCTGTACGTAAATGTTGCGTGCATTGCTCGTCGACAAAATCAGAGGGGGACAGCGGCAACTGAAACCAACACATGCCACATAAATTCACTGAGGTACACGCAGGGCACGCCCCAGAGACTGCCCCATCACCACACGTGCGCACAGGAGGGCTTTGCATCACCGCATATGGTGTGTGATCGCTAGTACCCCATGCCACATTTGTGCAACGGCTTACACACCGTCCCTCATGTTGTGCCACTGCTTCTGTACCGTTCCGTATGCTGTTTGGTCACTCAGACACAGTCCGATCCATTTTGCAAAATGGCCACCACATCCCATCGCCTGCCCACCCGTTCAACACCCCCTCTGCAAAACTGCGACTCTTGGGCTGTAAATATCAGGCATAAAGATACGCCTGACCCTGGCTCAGGTGCCCAACACCAGTGAAATGTCTGCTGCAGACAATTCTGCAGAATTTCGGTTTGCTCTCAATCGTCAGACGTGACCCCCATTCTGCAAACAACAGCAAAGGTACCAAACCCGTGTGTGGGCATGCCATCAAGGCTGGTTGGGTCCCACTTGGTGTCCAGTGTTGTGTCGGTTGGGTGACCTGCCTCTCTTGCTCCAGGTCGTTTGAGTCGATCAGGAGTAGGGAAGGGGGGGGGAAGGGCAGGTTTCGTAGGTCGCCAGCCCCACTGCTCACTGCTGCTGCATTTGCCCCCTCGGCGTCCACTCCACTGCCGGCACCGGCAGAGGCCTCACATACAGTCATTTCCGGGACCGTGAAGGTTGAAGGTGCCCTCCACCAGATCTGATGTCCTTAAGGGGAAAAAAAAGCCTTCGAACGTTCACAGGGACGCTCTCTGCTTCATCACGGGCAAAACACAAAACCACAGAAACAGTATTGAACATTGGGTGGCGGCGGTAGGCGGTTGGCAGTTGGTGGTTGGCGGTTGGCGGCGGTTGGCAGTTGGTGGCTAGCGGTTGGCGGCGGTTGGCAGCGGTTGGCAGTTGGCAGTTGGCGGTCCCCGGGGACTGTTCTTAAGAGGGGTCTGGGGCCCGCGCGTAGCGAGAGGGTGGCGCTGAACGACCACGAGCAGTGTCCAGCGGGGCCCACCTCCGCATCCACCCCCCCTATCCCCCGCTTCTCAAACCGCCAGCAGCTCACGCAGCGGCGCGTTCTCGATCTTGCTCAGCTCCGCATCGATGTCAGTCTTCAGCGCCTCAAGTCCCGGGCGCCAGCGGCTGTCGCCGCAATCCGGCAATTTCTTCACGCCCTCACGGACCCGGACCGCCAACGCAGCAAACGCGTCGTCTGCGTCACCGGTGGTCTTGGGGCGCTTGGGGTCCCCGCCATCGCCGCCGAAGGTCTCCAGTTCCGCAGCCTTGCGCTTGGCCATGGTAACAACTGCCGGCGGGAACTCGGCCAGTTCTGCCACGTGAATCCCGAAGCTCTTGGAGCAAGGCCTAAGGCAAAAGTGACGGGGACGGCAAACGGGGGGGGGGGGGGATCTCGGAGGTTGTGCTGTGAGGTCCACAGGGCGGGGGTTTCAAGTGGAGGGCCCGGCCCTCAAAAATGGTTTGTACCTCCTCCCCGATGCGCAAGCACGGGCCTCGTCCCAGAAAACCAGACCGACAGCAACACGGGGTCACAGTGCTCAGACACGGAACCGCTTGACGGGGTGCGTGTTGGGTACGATAACACTGAACATGAAAACTCGGTTTGCTCTCAATCCTCCGAAGGGCCCCGCCTTTTGCAGAGAGCAGCAAAGACACCCAATGGTGTGCCATCAAGGCTGGTTGGGTCCCACTTGGTGTCCAGTGTTGTATCTGAGGTGTGACCAGGTCGTTTGAGTCGATCAGTAGTAGGGGAGGGAACGCACAGGTTTCGTGGGTCGCCAGCCCCACTGCTCACCATTGCAGGCTCGCAGTCGCACCACAACATATCAAAATGGTGTTGCAGTCCCAAGCACCACGCTGTCATGGGCAGAAGCGAGTCTTGCATGCCCCTCTTTCCTTGTCTGTCCACACACGATGGGCTCACATTCTTCTTGACCTTCACAATAGGCAGGGTCGCGGTGCTTGATAAGGTGCACAAAAGGAAGGGGGGGGGGGGGGCACAAGTGACGCCGATGCCACAGCAGTATCTTTGCAGGTCAAACCCACTCTGTGTCACAAGGCGTAAAAACCTCATTTTTGAGGGGGCGTTCCAGTCTGCTTTCGGGACTTCCCCCCTATTCGGAAGGGCTGACCGAGGCCCTTACCGACCCGTTGACAGAGCTGGTCAGGGGAGGGGGCTGGGGAACCCTGACATATGTGAAGCAAACCCCACCAACGTGCTAAGGTATGCATCACATTCCCGATATTCTCCCAAAACTTCTCCCTCGGGCCCGCCTGTCTGGAGCGCTTCCCGGCCCAATCTCAAGCTGGTTTTCTCTGTCACAGCATGCGCTCGGTCACGCCAGCTCCTTTCCAACCCCTTCCCATTTCTCGGGGGCTCGAACATCCCCCCACCACAGAAAGTGCTGCAGAAAGAGAGTGAATGCAACGTTTCAACACAACAACAAAATCTCCCGCCGCCATTGGACATCAACAGCTTGAATGTAGTCCCCCCAAAGGCGGGTGAAAACTTCTACTTGGGTTTTCGTGTCAAAACCTTGCACCGACGAACTTATATGTTCAAACCCTGTATTGATGAATTTGTGTGTTCAAAGATTGACGAATGGTCTGCAGCGGGGGGTCACCAACCGCTGCCCTGGTTGCAGGCCGCAAACCGAGGCAGCAATGGAGGGAGGGGCAGAGTACAAAGGGCGGAGGCAAAGCCGGTGCCACACGGTGTAGGGCACGGACGGTGAACGCGTACCCCGGCTGCACATTGTACAACATCTTCAGTGTGCCCCCGGACGTGTCCGCGGTGACGTGGAGATTCCCAATCGCGGGGCACGCAGTGCTGAGCGCCGTCAGCTCATGGAAATGGGTGGCGAACAGGCAAAAGGCCTCGATGTCGGTGGCAATGTGGGAGGCAATCGCCCATGCCAGTCCAAAACCGTCATACGTCGACGTGCCTCGGCCTGAACACAGCAGCAATGACGGGGACGAGAAGCGCAGGCCATCCTCCGTTTGGGTTGCGGAAAGGGGGAAGGATTCGCTCGGAGAAACATATGTGACATCGGTTGGTTGCTTTTCTTTTTGCGCTTCTTTTTGGGGGGGTTTCCCGACACCTCTGGGGGCTGGCGGCCTGGGCTACAGATCAAATGCCTCCAAGCCGGGCACAAGATGGTGGCAAGTGGAAGGCACGGGCGGGGGGCACAGTTCTCGGCTGAAAAGACTCTTTTGACGAAGAAGACGCCCATATTTTGGCACCATCGCATACAAATGGAACGCAAATACATTCAGACTGAGAAACAGGGGGGGGGGATGGAAGGGGGGGGGGGAGAGCCAGGGGGGGGGGGGCAGACAGAGGACGACAGAGGTATTCCCAGACCGTGACGTTTGGGGGGGGGGGGGGTTGCGTCATAAAGGCTGAAGGAGCATGCCGTCGTACATTTAGGGGGGGTGGGGGGGCTGGATCGGCATGAACACGCGGTCCAGCTGTAAGCAGACCAACAGTTGTGCACGGAACCTCCTGACTCCTGAACACTGAGTTTGTTGAACAAAGGCGTCCACGCAGAGATTCGCGGAGGCATTTCCGCGGAGAACTGACTTTGGCGCAGTGCTTTGATTTTTTTGCGTCTGGCCACGCTCCAGAGTACCCTCGCTTAAGGAAGGGGGAGACCCCAGCCCACAACCCCAGAGCAACGCATCGCTGTCCGCTGCCGGCCATCGACAATGGGCAGGGGCCCGCGGCTGTGGTCGACTTTCGAAGGGAGGCTACGATGTGTGAAGTCCGCTGCTCACGACCCCGTCAACCCGCCCCAACGGAGGGTTATGTTGGCGTTGGCGTGGCGGGCGGTACCCCACAGCCGTTGGTGCCCTTGAATAGTGGCTTTCAAGGGCAAGGGCGAGAGGCCAATAGGCTCTGCCAAAGGCAACCAAACCAACACCATGGCCTCGTGCCAAACCTCCCCCGGGGAGAGGTCACGGTCGCCACTCAGCCGTGGCCTGGGTGGGTTGGCGGGCTGTGGGGTGCCCCTGGCGTCGCACCATTACGGCACGGCACCGGCTGGGGGCAGGGGGCTGGCGACACGGGGGCACAGACCCAACTCGTCCACAATGATCAACGAGTCCCTCGTGGCATTGTTCAGAATGGTCGCGGTCTCGATCATCTCCGCCATGAAAGTGGAGACCCCACGGCACTGGTAATCCGCCGCCCCGACGCGCGCCAAGATGCAGTCCCTGCGCAGAGGCATGCGATGCCGAAGTCCACCAGACGGTGGGGAGTGGGGCGGGTATTAGCAAAGGAGGGGGGGGTGTCTGGGACCCCAAAGTTTGTGTACCAAAATCGGCCCCACCAGATTTTTCCAACAGTAAATTTCGTTTTTTCCCACGATGGTCACTTGGGTCCTGGGGGGGGGGGGGGGGGCTGGCGTGGGGCCCAGGTCCTCGAGCCCGCCGCCCTGCGGTTCCCCGCCGACGGTGGTCCCAGCGCGAATGCCCAACCGCCGGTGCGAACCCTCGGCCTCACTGAAGACTGCCGGATGCCCTCGGCGCTCCTGGCCTCGTTTCCCACGCCGGCACAGCTCTCCTGGACCGCAGGCGCGATCCTGCCCCTGGGGGTCGAAGATCCCGGCACTCCGACCCCTCAAATGTCACAGCGATTGCTGGTCAATCGACGACTTGGCCAGCGACCGTCAGCAGGTGGCCTTGACATCCAGCGGGTGCCAATGGCGCCGCCGCCTTCAAAAGGCCCACCTTCCATTGCAACCACGAGGAGGGAGACTCTTAAAGCCTGATTCCCTGACTCCCCCTCATCCAATTAGGCTGGGCGGCGGCGAAAGCCTCGCAGGACGTCTGAAATTCCTCAAACATGAGATTTGACACCAAATTTAGGCGAATCGGGTTCACTACCCCTTTGTTCGCTGTTCGCTGTTCTCTGTTCTGCAGCAATTCCAAAGAGACACAGCACACCGCCACACAACACCAGCTGCACCAAACAGCAGCACACAACACCACGCGACATTAACCGGCATCAAATAGCACCACAAAGCACTGCACAACATAATACACCCGACAACACCACACAGCACCAGCCGTGTTCAGTGGAGCTCTGCCCCCTCCTGCGTCTCTCATTCACACCAGCTCGAAGGGCCCCCCGTTCCAAGGGACCGCGGGCCAAAGCAGTCCTCAGGGACCCGCCTAATGGGGCCTAACGGGCCCAGTAGGCGCCTATTGGGCGAATAATGGGCGCCTAACAGCCGCCTAATGGGTGCATAATAAATGGGCGCGTAATGGGAGCACGATGGGCGCCTAATGGAGGACCGAACCAAACTGGTTCCCGAGGCACAGGCAGCCGAGCCCTTCCGGGAGGAGACCACACCGCAGCGAAATCGTGGCGCTTTTGCAGGGCAGGAACATCCCCATTTGAGCCATGTGCTGCAGGACGGCGGCCATCCGGATGTAGGTGGACTTGCCGCCCATGTTGGGCCCAGTGATCAGTTGGAACGTCTGGGACGTGCGGTCCAAGTGGAAGTTGTTGGGGATGAAATTGATGCCGTCCTGGGCCTCCAGCATCGGGTGCCTTGCTGCCTCGACATGCATCACCTGCAGCGCAGGGGCTGGGGAGAGGCACTGGGGCCGGGGGGCCTGGGTCAGCGGGAGGGACGCCTGAGGGCACAAGGAGCCCGACGCCCACAGTCGAGGGCCTGGCTAGACCCTCCAGCCCCACACTTTCTGCCACAAGATATCGGAAGGATCGATCCACAAGGGGCACTAGGGGGACGCCACTGCAGGTGCAACCACAAGTGCATTTGCAATGCAGGCTCGGCACACAGACAGCCATGCATTGGTCTCGGTGGCGGGGAGGACATGCACAACCCCCTCCCCAAGTGAGGCTACCGCAGGGGGTGCCACGGACCACCGCTGTGCGCCTCCGAGGGACCTGAAGCTCTTGGGACGGGCTTTATGCAACAGCACACTGCCTGTCTGCCAGCGGCACGTCCTGCGTGTCTGTCTGTCGGCCATGCATTGGGTGGAGGGATAGAGGGGGAACGAGAGGAAAGAGGCGTGCATCCGCATGCTACACGACACTCAGCCACAGGGGCGAAATGGATGGTGCGCGGCCCTCCGGTCCAGCAAGAGGGCGGGAAAGAGGCGGAAAGAGTCCACCAGAGCCCATTGTAGAACCGAGTACGGTACCACCCGGGGATGAGCGATAAGCCGCAGCAAGCAAAGGGGTGCCACATAACTGCGGGGTGGGGCATGTGTAGTACATCGGGTGCCTCTCCTGGTGCGACCTGCTTTCGTTGGTTGAGGTCATGTGTGGGGGAGAGAAGGGGGGGTTTGCCGTCAAGGCTGGGTGAGACGGGGAGAAGGTGTGGGTGGGACGCTGGTGGATGTAGATTTTGCCGGTTGGTACTTCCCATTGAACGCATTGGTTGTGTTTTTTGGAGGCTTGCCACCTTGCCGCCGGACTGTGTGCAATTCTGGGTGTGTTGGGGGGGGAGGGTGGCACCAGTTGACCAGGTCGCCCGGATTCGCCCATGGAGTCAGCGCTGGCGTCATCATCACAGCCCGTTTGGTGCAAACGGGCCCTCCCCATTTGTGCCCCTCGACCAGTACTGCTATGCACTTGGGCCAGAACCTGGCTCGCAGCCACAGGACCACCCGGGAACTGGGATGGTAGCTCCATGGCTTCCACCGGGCCAGCTCCATGGCAATAGTTCAACGAGTGGAGTTCAAGCTGTGTGTGTAAAGGGGCAGCCATAGCTAGTGGTACTCGCAGCAGCCAGGCAGCCTCCACGGCCTACTCAATTTGGCGATTTTCCGGATGCCCTTGACGCACGGCGCTGCCAGCCCCCAGAGGCCCATCCTGGGTGGGGAGGGTATTACGGAGAAGTGTTGGTGAGTAGGGGGGAAATGTCTGTAGTTTGGGGGGAGAGAGATGGGGGGGGGGGGTTACGAGAGGCAGTTTTATTGTCTAGAGCGGACTGTTTGTCCCAATGCTCACAACTGCAAAGAGGGGGGAGGGAATCAAAACAATGACGAAGACTCCGGGCAAAAACATTCGCATCGGTCGTTTGTTTTGTTGGTGCACAAACCCAAGCAGGAGCACAGGCATGGGCATGGGCAGGGGCACAGTGCAGCGTAGGTGGCTGAGGGTCAGGGGTTAGGCTCACGCAGCAGCAACCGCTCTGTCGCTTGCCAGTACGGTGGGCCGCTGGTACTGGATGGGGGCGGTGTGAGCCACGTGTGCCAGCCCGAGCACAATGTCCAGGACGGTGATGTACTCCTTGATATCTTCCAGGATCGGCATGTAACTAGCTATGGTCTCCACCAGCTTGGCCTCAATGTCCACCTGGTGATGAAGGCAGACGGTAGGGCGGACCATTGCTTACCCACTGGACCATAAAAGGTGGAGAAGGTTTGCCAGTCAGTACTTCTGGTTCAGAGGGAGCGTCGGCGCGCCAGGCACGCCGGGCGTGCGCCACGCATCTTTGGGCCACTTTTGATGTGGAGCCCTAATCCACGCATTTTGCATGGGTTCCCACAGGGGCTGCTGCCAGCCAGGACCCGACCCCCAAGACAGCAAAGGTTATGTAGCCACGGACATCCTCTTTTGTGACACAGATGCGTCAAACGTATAGGGGGTTGCACCATTCCGTGCACGTTTTGTTGCATTTCACGCAATTTTGCATTCGGAGGCAGGTCTGTCTCCCTCCTTATGTGGGACCATGTCCCGCCTCATGTTTGGAAGGATGAAAGCAACTCAGCTGCCACGCAAGATGAGGGAACAGATGAGGCAGATGTGTGTGCCTTGTGTTGTCACAAGCGCTCCACCATCACAAGTTCTGGTGAGTGCCAGGAGCATTGTGAGGAATGTATTGATGCCCACACTTGTGGGGAACAAACTGTTTATTAGCCAATACATGAGTGGTACACATTGATGTTGGATTCAGCGATTTCGACTTCTGCATCATGCTTTGTAGGGAAGGTTTGCGGTCCACTCTGGTCGACTTTGGGGGCTCCTGTGGGGGAGGGTAAATCCTGGTTTAAAGTCGGAACAGTTAATACAAAAGTAGCGCACCGGGGGTGCACCGGGCAAACACCCCCCCTCAACGCACTTGAGTATGCGGAGGCGCGCCTCCAGACTTGCTGTGGTTCTAGGGGGGGGGGGGGGTGCGTATTTTGGGGGGGTTGCCAGGCTGACATTAGAAGAGAGGGGGGGGGGGGTCTGGGACCCAAAAGTTCATGTACCAAAAATGGCCCGAACAGATTTTCCCAAATGTAAATTTCGTTTTTTCCCACTATGTTCACTTTGGTAAGGGGCTTCTCCTATGGCAGTCGGCCATTCGAATATAGGCTGGGGGGTTGCCTTAAAGGCTAAGTAAGTGTGCAGGTTGGTACTTCTGGGTGCACACACTGGTTTGGGTTTTCAGCCAGTGGGGAGAAGTATGTTTGGTGCGTGAGAGTGGACCAGTTATCTCTCTGCTCACAAGTGCTGCTTCTGCCCCGTGGCGTCCCTCCCACACCGCTGCCGGCACGCTTCACATGCAGTCAAGACAGTGAACTTTGGAGGGTGCTTGGCACCCCCCCCCCCCAAAGATAAAACACAAATGACCTCCATTGACAACAGCAGGTTACAGAAAGACATGACACTGGACACCAGTTGTGCTGCACGGTAACCCGACCAGCCTTCTGAAACCCCCCCATCCCCCTGAGTGGAGACCACGCGCCAAACTTCACGGTCGTGGAATAAGTGAATGTGGGGCCTCTCAGCGCTGGCAGGGAAGTGGACAATATGAAGGCAGTAGCCGCGACTATGAGCCGGGGAATGATATTCCCACCTACTTCTCCCCCCACACACCCACCCATCGGAAGTAACAACCGGCACGCTTGCTCAGCCTGGATGCCCCCTCCCTCCCTCCCTGGGCCACACTCCACTCGGATGGAAGCCCCCTGACCCGTACAAAAAAAGTATAACCCACAGAAACGCGCCCAAGTGACACAGCGAGGGGGTTCCGCATCAGTGGAATGCTCATCCTACTGCTCACCATTGCAGCATCAGTGCCCCCGTGCCGTCCACTCCCTTGCCAATGCTGGCTGAGGCTTCACATGCCACTGTTCGCAGACGGGCTCCACCACCACTGATGTGGGGGTGGCTGGGTGGCGTCATGGGGTTAGGGGCCGTGGCTGGCCAGGTTTGACCTACCATCGCCAGGGGCGCTAGCCCAGGAATGCGCTTGAGGGGGACAATTGAGGTGTCAACAGCAATTGAAAAAGCGGTTACCAGCGGTTGGAGGCCATATCTGGAGTGTGCAAACCGATTGGACAGCCGTTGTGGGCGGACAGCTGCAAAACTGCCCGTCACCCCAACGAGGTGGAGGGCTGCCCCCTCAGGTGCAAGCCTCTCCTCCCGTGGGCTGAATTCTCTCTCTCTTCCGCTCCCTCCCCTACCCGGCTGCCCCCCGCAAACAGCATTTTGTTCTCGGCAATACCTGGCGCGCCTCATACGCCTCATGCAGCTCCCGGCGGGTCTTGTTGAGGCCCAGCAAGGCGTCATTGGTGAAGCGCACTCCGTCTTTGCGGGTCTCCAGGACCCGGAAGTGCTTGCTCTTGCGCAGCGGGGCGTCCTTCTGGCGCGACACCTTGAAGTAGTACCCGGTCTTCTGCTCCTTCTCTAACTTGAGAGACTTGGAGTCCATCTCCAAGTCGTCCTGCGCCGCGATGTACTGCTTCTCGATCTTCTTGTCCACCGCCGCACGCCGCGTCTGCCATGCAATGAATGTTGCATTGTTTGACACATTGAAAGTGCACGGGGAGGGGGGGGGGGTCTGGCACAAGGCCTCGGTATCTGGGAGGGGGGGGGGGGGCATAAAGGCTGTGTGGTACCCTGTAAGACCAGCGTTGTCTGGTGCCATTTTTGTGGCCTGCTGCGACCTCAGGCTGTGGGGTCGGGGGCGGGGGAGTGGGGGTTTGGGGCGGGGGGGGGGGGGGGGGATTCTGTGGGTGAGAGTGGAATGTCTGTTCCAAAGCTCACCATTGCAGCAACACTGCCCCTGCGGCGTCCATTCCCCTGCCAGCGCTGGCAGGCTTTGCTTTCAGTCATGCCCATGACCACGAAGACCGTGGAGGGTGTTCTCCGCACACGTCTGATGCGGGACGGCGGCGTCCGCGATCAACGGGGTCTCGGAGACCATCAGGCGGGGCTCCGCCCAACTGAGCCATACAATGGATGCAGCAGCTTCCTACTGAGTTCTGGATGTGACTATGTCCTGGGCCATGGAGTGGCAGATTCCTGGGCTGAGTCCCCAAGAGGCCTGGATTCCCAGGAGCCCATGCACGTTCCTTTACGTCAGCCGGGCGACACACTACGGCGCGTTTACATGACGACGCAACGACCCGACACACACACAAACACACAACATCACATACACATGCACAAACCACTTCCGTCAGCAGCAGGCGGGAATCAATGGCCTGTGGGCTCCAATGTCATCAGGTCCGATCAAACAGCCAAAAGTAATCCAAAAAAAAATTAGACAGCCAGAAACACACCACACCACACCACACCACACCACAGGACAGCACAGCTCAAACACACACAACACAACACAACACAACACAACACAACACAACACAACACAACACAACACAACACAACACAACACAACACAACACAACACAACACAACACAACACAACACAACACAACACAACACAACACAACACAACACAACACAACACAACACAACACAACACAACACAACACAACACAACACAACACAACACAACACAACACAACACAACACAACACAACACAACACAACACAACACAACACAACACAACACAACACAACACAACACAACACAACACAACACAACACAACACAACACAACACAACACAGCACAGCACAGCACAGCACAACACCACACACGCGCACGCGCGCACAACATTGCACAGCACGGCCCCTACTGCAAACCCTGCACACACGGGCGTAGTAGCGTACCGCCAAATCCTGCAGCTCCTCATCGAATGACGGGGCAATGACAATTTCCCCCGGAGTAGAAAAGTCAAGGGTCGTAGCAATTAGCTGCTGCAGGTTCTCAAAGTGACCACAAATCTCCTCGATGGGCTCAATGAACTCCATGCGGAGGAGATTGACATGCACCCCACTGTAGCCCTCCAGGGCGGATTTGAGCACAGGCACAATCTCCAAAAACCTGCCCAGAAGGACCACGTCACTGAGTCGTGCCCGCCGCTTGAGAAACTTCTTAACAAGCCCATCCAAATCCGGAATTTTGCGGAATATGTCATCGCGCAGCGCCTGACAGGGAGCAATGTAACAGGAGGGGGTCCGTTTTGTCAAGCTTAGTATGTACTCCGTTTGACAACAATATTATTATTTTTTGTACGGAGTATGTGAATCCGTTTGACAAGTTGCCATCATTATGAAGCATATTATTTGTAATAATAGGCCCTTGTGCGCAGTTTTATAGCGAGCTCCCAAGAACTCCCGCCCCCCCCCCCCTTAAGTATTCCAAATACCACCACTCCCCAACTCCACAGACGAGCACCCGAATCAGTACAGTCAGGACACCTATACCTTGGACAAAGGCGTCTCTTGCGCACCAATGAGTGAATGAGCAACAGAAAGCATGAGGTGGACGCATAACCCCACGTGGAGCTGATCGGCAGCCACAACAACACTCTCCAAAGTGCAAATGACAATCAGCAATTCGCAATCTGCCTGTACACCGTGCAGCCCAAACCCAAACCCTCGGCTTCTGAGTACATCAATACATTTGCCGAAGTTAAATTGGGTCCCAAAAGAATACGGTCATGGCACCTACTGCTTTGCCCTAAAACCATCCCCCCGGGGCAGTTTTTTTGGGGGGGGGGGGGGTGCAAACCCCCTCATGATACCGTACAAATCCTAAAGTTTCGCGGAATCCTAATTTTTGCGTTGAGTGTTTTGAAGTAATAGGAAGCAAAATTTTTGCGACAGCATCCAAAATGGGCAAAAAATATTTTATTTTGCGATTTTTTTTGCGGAACCCATTTTTGCGTAAGGCATTACGCCCATAATAATTTTTTTGCGTTTTTTTTTGCGTTTTGGGGATTGGGGTTGATTCATTTTGTTGCTACTGCAAAAGACCATGCCTACCTTAGACTCTGGCATTGCAGTCCATTCCTACACAGGCATATAAATGTGGATCAGTTGGACTCTGGGATTGCGGTCCATGGCACACATAAGCACCAACAAGCATGAGTCAGGTCTACCAGTTTTTCAACAAACTAGCCCCTTTATCTGCTTTGGGGCACATCAACAGCCAGATTCAAGCATCCACAATTTTAACAATTGTGACAATCCTGGATGCCCGGATCCCTGATTCATCATTCTCCGAAAGCAAAGCAAGGTGCAGAATGGGGCATGAGGCACGTAAGAGGGGGGCAACAAGCAGTGGGGCAAACTCTCCCGCAATTCTGGCATTCTTGCAAAAAGGGGGGCAGGGGCAAAAAATATTTTGTTTTTGCGATTTCTTTTTTGCAGAACCCATTTTTGCGTGGGGCATGAAGACAATATTTATTTTTTTGCATTTTTTTTTTGCGGACAACAACACCTTGTGCCGGGAATTAATTATTTTCGCAAATCTTTAGGATTTGTATGGTATCCAGTTTCTCAGGAACCCCCACCCCCCCCGCCTGGCTCATTTCATTGCACCTCTCCACAATCACCGTCTTCCCTATTCCGGATTTGGCCCATTTTCCGCATTTTATTTAAAATTCGTCTCGTTCGCTTCATCGATACCCTCGGCCTCAGCCTGTGCCCTCACCCCCCAGCCTGTGCCCTCACCCCCCACCCTCACCTGCACCACGTCCTTGACCCCTTGTTTACCTGCTTAAACACTAGGTCCTCTGTAAAAATCTCAATCAGCGTCTGCCGCTTGTTGATCTCTTCCAAATCCATCAGCGGCTGAGCGATCCACTGCTTCAGCGTGCGGCTGCCCATGGGTGTGCGGCACTGATTCAGCAGGCCAAATAGCGACAGCCCCGCCTGCCGATTGGACGTCTGCTCAAACGGCCCCGTTGACTCGGGGAACAGGTGCAGAGCCTGGATGGCCGCAGCGTCCATGCGCATGTACTTGTTCAGCTCCACCTGAAGGGACGAGAAGAGGGGAGGGGTGAGAAAGGGGCGGGTGAGGATGAGGCTAAGATGAGGGGGAGCATGAGGGCAACCCCCCCCCCCCCCATAATATCACGCGCGTGACATTATTTTGACGTGTGATCTTATTTTGTGCGTGATATTGTTTTGACCAGCCCCCTGTTCCAGGTGATTTTTGTCACGTCTGATCCTGCTTCACTTCCAGGATCTCGTTACATTGATCCTACCAATTTGTCCCACCGGAAATTCAGCCGTGTTGCAGCTGCAAAGCCCGTGCCCAAATGGAAGAGAGCAGCATGGCAGCTGTCCATGATTGCTTTCCTGGTATAGGAATAACTGTGTTTTACGGTCGTGATTCGCGTTGCCAATAGTGCTTTGCTTTGTTACTTGGGGCTTGTCAAGTAGGCAAAATGCATGGATGTCTTATTTCAGTAGTCCAACATATTCTCATACATGCGTGATATTGTTTCGGTGTGTGATAATGTAGGGGGGGGGGGGAAGGGATCCCGGGGCATTCCAGGTTCTGAGAACCACTGGCCAGCACGCTGGCGCACGACCAGGCGGGTTTCCAACCAACGGTATCAAACCCCGCGTGCGAACTCTCGACCATGGGTCTTTGAGAGTGCTCAGATGCCGCGGCTTTGGTCCCAGCGCCGATCGAGTAGACCCTTGGGATCTGGGGATTCGAACCTGAAACCTTGGGTGCAGGAGTCACCTGCTCTAACCCCCCGACCAGCCGGAGTCTCTCTTGCTGGTGCGAGTAACTGGAAGGCTCTGGCCGAGTGTGAGGGGTTGCATAGCAGCTGGCTGATGCACGCTGGAGACCCAGACTTCAGGGTTAGGCAGATGAAGTACGATGCATGGCCACCCTAGCAAGCAAGGGGTGAGGGTAAGAGGTCGCGGTAATGGGAGTGGGTCATGCTGTCCAATGTGTCGGGGTTCGCACTGGGACGTGAGGGTATTTGTGCACCGAGGTGTGTGCTGGGCTGTGCAGTGGGGTGTTGATAGCGTGCAGAGCGGTTGCTGTGTGTGCTCTGTGCTCTGCGGGCCAAACACGGGGTGGGACACAAGCGGTTGGGGCAGGGGTTGAGAGTAATTAGCGCAGGGATGCGCGCACAATCACACTCAGGGGACGGCATGGGAACCTTCTTCAGAGAAAACTGCCCGTTGTCGTCCCCATCAAACAGATGCAAATAGTTCGCGAGGGCACCCAGTGCCCCAAGCGCGTCCTTCATCTCGCACTCTTCGTTGAGAACCGTGCCGTCGCGGAACAGCCCCGAAAATGCCGACCAGCCTTCTTTCCGGGGGACGAAATCCGTTCGCTTCACTTCGGAGTGCACGACCCCGATCCGCTTTAAAACGTCGATGATCACGTCATTCTCGGCGATCGAGGTCTTTGCAGGAGCTGAGGGGAAAATTCGGGCGTCGGTATTGCGGACCGGGGGTCAAATGAACAAAATAGAGGTTCGGACAATCCACCAGCAGCACCAGCACAGGACTGCGAGGGTCTACGCAATGCACCATTTCGCAAATCGTTGAATGTGCTCAACAGTGAGCCAGTGGCCCCACACAAGGAATGCATTGGGGGAACCCTTGCACCGCGCGCCATTCCTGGGCTGCACCACACCAGCATCTTGCCACACTGCACCACATCAGCATCTCTTGTCAGTGCACCACAGCAGCATGTCAATAATCAAGCAGACCGGCATCTCTCAACACTGTACGGCATCAGCATGCCGATGACCTTCTTTTGTGCGCATCGTCCCAGCAACCCCGCAAATACCACCACTCGCGATAGGTCCTGGCCCCAGTGGGGTGAAACTCCCACAGGGCACAGCCGGAGCACCGGCAGGGGAACTCACCAGCAAACTGAGCAGGGGGAAACAGTGGCAGAAAGCTCTGGGCGGGGGCGAGGAAACTGTACCTGGCAGGAGGCACTCCTTTGCGCCCACTTGCAGGAAGAAAGACTCCAGGTTGAGGTACTGGTCTCCGTCCACAAACTCGGCAACGCCCAACTCCCGCTGCGTCACATTGCAGTAGGCACACCCAAACTTCTGGCGGCCCGCCTCTTCATGGAACTTCACAGCCAGGACTATGGCGGCCTCGCCACTGCCCCCATCTGCCATCACGATATCTTCAAAGTCTTCAACATTGCCTGGAGACGCCTTTTTGACGACCTCCCAAGTGCGCCCTTGGTTCTCCCACACCTGAGCACATATGTGTGCAGATGCGAGATGAGGGGCGAGGTCATGCTGCGGGGGGCAGATACCGTCAAGAGGTCACGGGGAAAGGTAGCCCGAGGCTCCTACCACTCGGCTGCCCCCATGAAGTGTGGCACGGTACAAGGACAACCGACTAGGGACCAGGTCCGTTCATTGGAAGCGCTCCTGTAGGCACCAAGCCCACCCGAGGGTCCGTACTCGTCTAAATCATGCCCGTCGGACAAAGATATCGCGTCCACCCAACAATCCCCGTGGCGCAAGTTGCTGGTAGGTACACGACTGGCTAGCTGGCAACCAACAGGTACGGCATGCCCACTCGATAGACAACAAGCAAAAATTGAGCAATCAATGGCGGTAAGTTCCTTCGCACGGCATCTCACATAGCACGACAATGTATCGGCCCCGTCTGCCTGGAAGATGGGTTGCTAGACGACCCTGAAGAGGTCTGCTCCAATTCTTTGTCCATCCCCTCCCTGGTCGGCCTTATTCTCTGGTCAGCCAACAAGGCACACTGGCTCCTGCGGTGCACCCATAATTTTCACCCCAGTCCAGGCCTCCCGCAATGGCGGCATGTTTTACGCCTATGGATTCAAGTCCGCGCCCATAGAGCCTCCCTGCCCTCACCTGCAAGCAAAGGTGGTGTGGGGGTCGGTCCCTGTCGCCCCATGGCAAGTAAGCTGTCCACTCGTATGGTGTTGGGCTTAGTGTGCACCAATTATGACCCCTACCCTCCCTGGGTGGGGGGACCCCTTGCTATCCCCTTTCCCATGGCCCTGCCTCTGGCCTGCCTCCCTGGGGCCCTGCACTCTGGGGGGCAGCGCCCTTCCGTCCTCCCATCCACCGCATGAGCGAAGAAATGGCCCTTGAACCACCGCCCCCCGCTGGCCCAGGTGCGGTGATGTGTGGTTGTGTCAGGCGATGACTGCAATCCGCAAGAAAGCGCAAGCAGCAGAGAGCAGAGCCACAAAAAAAAAGATCAAGGCTGACCACAGGCCGTGAGCCGGCCCTCGGCACCTGTCGCCAAAGTCTGTGGAGAAGGGAGCAGCAGCACAACGGTTGCTTCACCGAACTTGGATCAGCGGACCTGGAAAAATGTGTTGTGTCGTAGATGTGGTTAACCCCGCCCCTTCCCTGGCCATCAAGGAGGGAGGGCCGAGGAGGATTCACTGAATCGCTCAAGTTCAACCAGAATGTACCACAGGCTGTCTCACTAAACAATATGAACCATACTGCTGGAGAACGGAGTGTTGCCTTGCCATTCAAGTTGAACGGGTGTCTGACTGCGCTGTTGTGCAAGTGGTACTAGGACTTGATCGTGCCAAACTCAAGCAAATGGAGCCTGAGAAATTGGCCCACAGATATGGTTCGAGGCGGGTGGCGGGTTGTGTGTGTGGTGTGCGCATGCACAGTGCAACTCCACCTCAATCCGCGCCTTCTTCCACAGATCAGACACAATCTCCGTGAACAGCTTCGCGTTTACGATACAGGAAGGCAACGGGTCAGCCTTGGGGCCGAACAGCTGCACTGCGCGGTCCGATTTGATGTACTGCCGGGCGATGTGCTCGCAGTTGTCCCCGTGCACCGTGTAGTAACTGTCTTTGCGAGAGAAAAAGCGCACGACTTCCGCAGATTGGGGCAGAGACCGGAAGAAACTACAGAAGGAGGTCTGCTGTGCAGTGTCAGTCCCGAACAATTGCTTCTGGATGTCCTCCCTGTCCTCGTCTTCAGCCATGGGGCAAAGCAACAACTAAAATGGATGACAGGGACATAAAGGAGCGTTCTGCGACAGAAGGGGGTTACACCAGGCAGGGCAGAGGCATCACCAGGGAGAGTGGGGTTAGCCAGAAGGGGCGGGGGTTAACCAGGGTAGTGGGGAGTGGCCCATTTTCCCCAGAAAAAAATCACTGACAATCCTGTCTCAACCGTGAGGGACAACATGCGCACATTTCGTCACGGGAGCCCAGTGTTTCGTTCAGGGCTTCAGGGTGTGCAATGCTGGGTCTGGCCAGTGTTCTAGTGTATGCTCTGGACCTGCATCTGCATGTTCTGCTACACAATTCTTAATGAGCCAGTTTCTAGGATGGTTCTTGCTACAGTTACCAGAGGGAACCCGGCTCCTTGTCAACAGCATGAACAACAGCCACCTGCGGGGGTGATACTGCCTAGCCCCTCCATGCACAATGGAGGCTGCACAAAGATTGGACTCGAGATTCAACGTAGCCTTCTGGTTTGCTGCTGCACCTGCATGTTCTGCCTGTTGAGGGGGGTTGTGTTGGGGTTGGAACAGCGATTATCCAAGGCTTGGATGATTTCCTATCCCAACAGGGATGGATTGCTTCAAGCGATGCAGGGGGTGCTTTACTTTATTTGATTGGTAAAAGTAAATCAACAAGAGACTCATACGCATTGCAAGCTGGCCAGCAATCCCACGTTTCTAGCTTGGCTGGCAGCCCAAGCGTTTAACTGCTTTCTTTGATTTTTGAATACTGAAAGGCGGGAAGAAAATTGCTCTGCAGGGGGGGGTGACACGGAGGCCCATTTTCCCAACCCCCCGCCCCCCCTCCTTGGCCGCCGTGACGGGAGGGGGGGTTCAGGGCGGGGGTGCCCGACCTGCCGGTCCGGGGGGGGGGGGGGTCAACCCAACATCTATGGCTCAAAATGATACCCACGTCGCGCTGATCATTTTGACTACTCAAATGGGGGGGGGGGGGATTATTGGTGGAAAAAACTTTTTTGGGCCAAAATTTGTGTTCCTGCGCCTTCGGCGCCAACATCCATTCTTACACAAAACAAAGGGCCCGACACGGAACCCCATTTCTCCAACCCCCCCCCTCCTTCGGCGGGCGTCCATGTCACCCCCCCCCCCCCACGCAGAGCAATTTTCAGGTCGCCAAATTGTAGGTGTTTGCAACGTCCGTTTGTGGGCAGCGTGGCTGAATGGTTTAACAACCTCACATTGGGCTGCACTGTTGTAGGTAAGGCTGACTGCACTTGCCACTCGTGGCTGTAAGTGCGTATGCACATGCAGAGCAGCCTCCCCCCACGAGTGGTTCTCCAGTTGGAATCGGGCGACAATAAAGTCGCCATGGACACCCAACCACTCGAAACCAATCATACAGAGTTCAAAAGCTACCGCTGGGTGCAGCAATTCCAAGACACAACCACTGGGAAACGATGGAGTCCTCTTGATTTCATATGGTCACACATGTGCTCATATCCCCTACTGGGGACAAGCACAATTGACCCTCTCGCGCAGAAGAACATCTCAATTTCCTAGGGAAACAAATACTTGTACGGAGGCCCAAAGATCCTAAACCAAAACCCTCAAGAATGCCAACAAGCTACCATTCCACAAGCACGGCGGAAAACAGGAAAACAGCAGTAGCATGGGTTGGTGGTGCTTAGACAAGGCGGTGCTTGCGGGCACCCAGGATACGACAAGTAATGCCCCCTTACCACACATGAACTGGCGAACTGACGCATGCATTCATGAGGGGGGCACCAGCTACACGATACAAACACTTCTTGTCAACAACTGATTGTTCAAACAAATGATGCACCACTTCAATTATTTTCTGGTACAACTATGGGGGGGGGGGTACATTGCTTTTAGGGGGAATGCTTATTATGACACTAGCCGCTTCAGCGTTGCAAATGATGTTCAACAAGCCTTCATCCACCACCTTGGCCAGGTAGTGCTGCCATTCTTTGGCCTGTGGAAAATAATCCACCGAGAAGACGCCAAAGCGGTGGGCGTTATTGCTCCTTTTGCTACTGTTGTGTTTGATGTGCACATGTCTGATCCTTCTTCTTGCTGCCGCTGTTGTTGTTGCTGTTGGTGGTGGTAGGGGTGTTGTTGTCGTTGTTGCCAAGCTGATGTCAAACATGTGAAGGGATGTGCTGATGCAGTAGGAATGAAACGCCTACATAGCTACTGTACACCCCTGCATCATAGGCAATACGGTCATCGCCAACCAGATCAGTACCGAATGTTGCCTTGCGATCACCGCTGAACTGCAGTTATTTTTTTTTTTGAGTTCAACGTGTCATTGAGTGTACTCGGGAGAACCCCGGAAAGCAGAAGGTCCATTTATGTACAGTATAGGTGCACCCAGAAACTGAGCAGACCACGGCCCAAGCATCGTACCGGCATAACATGTGTTGACCCTTCATGCAGTAGTGCAACGGTCTGCCACGCCCCGCGGGCATCGATCTATGTGGAGGCATCTAGCATGTGTCATTGAGTGTCCAAAAGACGTGATATCAAGCGCAGTGTGGGCAGCATGTGGAAAGCTTGAGGTCACCGCTAAAACGCAGTTATTGAATGTTCCATGGGCTATCTGGGCCAGCTCATCCCCCTCCCTCAAGGTTGGTTAGCTGCAATGCTTGCGACAAACCTCACCAAACAATTCTTGGTCGTTTATCAGGAGACCACGTGGGCTCGCCTCCCTCCTTCAGATAACTGCGAACCCCTTGACTCATTGGAATCAGTGTCATACAGTGTCATACGTGTCTAGCGTTTCTTTCAGTCCAAGTTCAGCCCAAATGTCCGTGACACTTTGTGTACCAACACATTTTCTTGAGATATTTTCGCCCTTTTCGCTGCTTGCTGATTCGCCCTTTCACTTCCCTCCACCCCCAGATGTGATGGCACCCAGTGAATGGAGACACTAACCCCAGCAGCAGCCACCAACTCCACAGTTCTGACCACACATCACCAGATCACCAGTGGTCCTCATGACCCCACCCACTTATGCCTGCACCATTTTCCACTGTCACCTCGAAGTCACTAGCTCTGAGTTTGTGACCAGATGTAAAGGCTTTCGCACGCACTATTTCTGAAGTGCTTATATGGCGGGAGGGAAGGGGGGAGGTGGCTGTGTTTATGCCATGGGGGAGGGGCATGTGCTCATGCACTGTGAGGGGTGGGGGGGATGTGCTTACGCAACCAGGTCGGTAAGCCGGATGCTTATGCAACGGGGGGTGATGTGCTCATGCACTGGGTGTGCGTATGTGTGCATACGCACTGGGGGGGATGTGCTCATGCACTTGGGGAGGGGGGAGGGATGTGTTCATCCTGCACTCGTGGGAGGGGTGGAAGGGTAGGGATGCGGGAGGACCAGCGGCTTCTAAATGTACTAGTCTGCAAAATGGTACTAGGCCTTTGCTTTGCGACGGGAGGGGGGGGGGGGGTCAAATGACAAGGGCGGTAGTGTTTTCCCCGGGCCCGGAGCACGGCTGCAGCGGCTTGCCAGAGAGGTTCATGTCCTGCTGCAGGTTCGAGGCCATCAGGAACTGCCCCCGCGTGGACTTGACGTGCTGCACGGCCCTTGTCAACACCCGCGGCGCCGAATGCAGGCCTGTGCCTCCGCCCGACTGCGACCAGACCTGCCTATCCTCCACATGGACATGGGTCACCGGCAGCCCGGCGGACTGCAGCAGCGGGAATGCCTCCTGAAGGGCACGGTGCTGGCTGTCCTTCACGAGGAGGAGGACGTCACGCTTGTTCTCGGTCACAGCAGTTGACAAACGAGAACAAAAGCCGTGTTTGCAGATGCCCAGCAACATGGCATCTGCATCCGCCACAAGGGTGTTCCTCCCAAGGGCCTCGGATACCGCAGGTAGCACCTGCGGAACGTCAGGGCCAGTGAGAAGCACCACAGAGCCAGTGTGGGAACTTGGGCGTGTCCGGCTACAACAATGCATTCGTGTCGAGCTGTGGGAGGACAGGGGACAAAAAAGAGAGGCGAGTAGGGGAAGGTACTATGATATGGAGTGTTGACCGCAGTGTGTGTGTGTGTGTGTGTGTGTGTGTTTGTGTGTGTGTGTGCGCGCGCACGTGTGTGTGTGTATGTGTGTGTGTGTGTGTGTGTGTGTGATCTGTACTTTTAGAGGTGGATCCTTGTGCAGCGTTGGGCTGGACGCCTCATTTGGCTCAGGTCTGCTGAGGCCTCTTTGTGACGTTGTTTCCCTCCCTTCTGCGGAATCAGAACCTCTGTATTTTGCTGGCTAGGTATCCAGAGTGTTTGCTCTCCCGTGCCTCGTCACGAAAAGCGGGCGGGCGACATCCTCGGCCACGGTCTCCTCCAGCCCCCGTGGAACTGGGGCTGGTGGGGACGGAGGGGGGGGTGTTTTCGGCCTCCTGCGTTTGGGGGCTGGAGGGGTGGGGGGTTGGTGTGGGGACCTCAGCAGACCCGTAGAGATACGTGCAGGCCCTTGCAGGCGTGGTCGTTTGTTGGGCAGTTGTGCATGTGCAGCAAGTGGGCGCTTCCGGCGCGCAGGCACTGGGGTGCACACTTTATGGTGTCCCCGCTGACAGCAGTGGCGCACTCCCCTTTGCTTGAGTGTGCACCTCGGGCACGGTGGCAGGCCATGCAGTGGGCATAGTTGCAGTTGCGGTCTGCGTGCTATGTGGTCATCAGCGTGATGTCCCAGCGTGTGTGTGTGTGTGTGTGTGCAATGCCCAAGTATTTCAATCAATGCTGAAACTGCGAAGTTCAACATTCCTACCGTCCACACCTTCAGCGAAACCATGAGTCCAATGTTCTTGTGGCCTCGCTGGCAGGCCTGATTCACAGCTTCAAGTGTCGGTGAGTTCTCAGGGGCAGCAGGCAAGCAAGCAGGCCCCGGCAGTCCTCTTACACCCCCCGCAGCAAACTGTGGTAAACCAGGTTATCGCGGAAACACCGCAATGAACAAACAGCACTGCGCCGCCGGTCAGTCAAATAGCTTTCGTGCTCTTTTGGGTTTCTGCAGCCTGTCCCCTGACATATCCAATTGTGGCATGTCTGGCGTGAGTGATCTGGCTACTCTGGAATACACTGAAGAAAAGGGGCTGGGTGTAATAGACGTGGCTACCCTGGAATAAACCGTGTGTGTGTGTGTGTGTGTGTGTTGTTCTGTTTGTAATGGCGCAGGAAGTGAGCCAAACAGCTACCTGCAGGCCTCAAAGGGGAAAAGGCGCTCGTTGCGTGCACGGTGTGCACCCTGTTGGGTGATTGCACTCGGAGAACATCAATGTGTAGTGTGGAATGTGAAATAGGTGGAGTGCTCTAAACCATGGGCAACATGTCAAAAAAAATGGCAATGTCCGTCCCTTACACCGATCCACTTTGGTGGACGTTGCCTGTTTTGTATCAGGCATTTTATCCCGCGGGTACCTAAATTTAGGTTGCTCGTAAAATCACATTAATCCATGTGCATAGATGAGCTTCGCCGCTGCCTGTCTAGACCACTTGTAGGCCGTTCTACCACAGCATGCTCCATGTGCAAGGCCACAGCTGGACAAATCCCATTGATCGTTTTGATGAGCCACTACAAAAGCCACCGCAGAACGCGTGCGCCTTAAGCATATATGTCTGTTTAGCTGGTGGGCCGGTCCCTTCTCTCCTTTGGCCCCGGGCTCCCTCTCTTTGCCTCCCTCTGCACAGACATGCGGCACGGGGGGGGGGGGGGGTCAACCTCAGGAGGCACCCACCCACAACCCATAGAAAGCAGTAGAGAATACCAACGAACATCCATCTATGCAGTGTCCAATGTTGTATTGTCCCTCCGCCTTTATGGTCCCTACTCACTCATCATCACCTGACGAGAGCAAGATGGCTTCATTGCTAGAAAACTGTTTTTCATGGTGAGCTGTCATAGGGAACAGCAGGCACAGGTCACAACAGAGCACAAGCAACACCCCCATAGCCCAAAGCCTTGACGCCAATGTTCTTCAAAGGGGACAAAAAAAAGGACCCACTAGTGAGTGACCTACCCCTACCCGGGGGGGGGGGGGTCCTGGCTGAAGGAGGCACCCAACTTTTTCAAAAAGGCACCCCCCCCCCACCCTGTAGGGTAGGTAGGCCACTAAGCCAAGGCCTGCATGGTACCTTTCACTGTAAAATTATTCTGGTGAAGGGGTATGATTTTGGTGCAACGCTCTTTGTGATAGGCCACCCCCCAACTACAACTTACACTCTTGCATGTGGATGCATGGCATACAAGCAAAAGCCAACCTACTAGCTCATCAGCCATAATATTTACCAGTGTCTGACAGCCGTTGTTGTTCAACAATAAAACCAAACGACTGGACTCCACTTTATGGACCATAGCTCCACACGCCCTCTTGCAGGGCCGCATCCACCAGAGTCCAAATAGCCCACCAGGTGCCCCATCGTGCACCGCTCATCTAGTTGTGCCGCCTCGCCAAGGGCACAAGGAGCCCAATCCCATTGCACAGACACTTCTCCCGTCACCCATGCCACTCTACAATCATGCCAATCAACTACAATTGTGTCAACCCAGTGCTTTTGGTTCCAAACATCAGCGGATGCGCAAAGCACCTACAATGGTGGGACAAAAATAGACATGAGTCACACACAGCAAACTACAGTGCAAAACCTGACACAGGGCACATCACCACTGTAGAAGTATTCAACAATACGCGGCAATGAAGGTGACAGGGGTCACATTTATAATCATGTAGCCAAACAACAGTTCGGTACGAATAGTTCGGTTGAAAGTATGTACAATCATGTGGGGCACTACCCACATCCACTCCCCCTATCCGCCTGCAATTGCAAATAAACACAAAAAAAAGCACACATCGTGACATCAAACAATGCAATGGCTCATCTAGCACCTTTCCCTTTGTCCACACCCGCTCCATTTCATTCCAAATAATCCATCTAGGCCACCATGCTCTCTCTTCTAATCCACCCATCCCACAACGCCAACACTGCCCAAGAGCCATTCACCAATGCAAGCTCTCCATGTTTGCAAATCGGCACTTGTTGTCGATGTTGGGCATGATATGCCCATGAGTGCAACAAGGTTGCATACCCCAATACCAATGTCGGCGTACACCAGCCATCCATGAGTTGTAGCAATGGGCCATGTGCCCTTGCCCATGCTTGGGGTTGCCCCATCCCCCACCCTCCGTGTCCATGCAACATCACGGTCTGACGAGGACCCTTCGCCTTGAGGGAAACCCATTGTGCCACAATTTCAGTAGGCTACTAAATTTGAATAGCACCTTTATCCCCCCCCCCCCCGCGCCTCTTCGTTTCCTCTCCTAATCCAAGAAGTCGAGCAACATCTGCGGCCATGGCCCCACATCTGGAATGTGCATATGTGGTCTATTTTTCTCCCCTTGGAACATGAGCTTCCCAAGTCCATTGGGGTAGACAGACCGTGCTTCGCCCACCTGGAGTAAATTGCTTAATGATAGACCGCCAATGTGATACACTCCATCTCGGGCCACAACTTCGACCATCTCCGCGTCGTGATGTCATGCAACACATCCAATGGCGACCATTTGATCCACTTTCCGCTTGCCTTATGTGGTAACTTTTTGAATGCCTTAGCGAAAATCTAGTCCCAACTCTTGACCACCCTTTCTACCACCTCCGTCTTCTTCACCAACTGAATTCCAAACACGAGCTGTTCAGAGGCCCTTCATAATACCCACCCGGGGCAGCACTTTGGTCAACATCCATCCCCGCGGTGGGTGGTACGTGACGAATGTGTACAAGGCCGCATGGTACCATCCTTTGTACCTCTCTCTAGCCCCCCCCCCCCACACACACACCAAGGACGCATAGTTGTGGGCTGTCGGATGCAGATGAAGAATGTCAAGAAGAAGCAATGCTTGCAGACATGTCGCCCACGTCCACAAGATCATTAGTTCCACATATGCCAGACCAGGATGTCCCCCACGTTGAGTTGGGTTGTTGGATGGGCCCTGCCAAGCTCCTTGGGCCACTGCAGCTCGCCGGTGCCCCCTACCTTGTTGGCCACGTACTCGCGTAGATTGCCCATGGTGATCCACATCCATTATGCTAGGATGTCCTACTTACCTAGCACATGGTTGATCTCCGGGACTGTCAATGGCAGCAACTAGGGCCTTCGTTGTCCTTCACTCTGGCTCCAGCGAGCTACGTACGCAGATGGTGTATCTCTCCCTCCTGCTCCTATAGGCACTCCTCCACCATCATGAGGTGGGGCTGGCCATTGTTTGAGTGTTGTGGAGCTAGGGACTGTCCATGCATAATCAAATAAAAAAGGATAGAAAACTGCCTAAGGCAAGTGCAAACACAAAGTGAAACGAGGTTCCACTAAGGATTCAACCCACTTTTGGACCCTAGGAAAAGCAAGCTTAGAGAGTTTGAACCAAGTAAGGGAGCAAGATGTTGAGCTATGCAATGCTAAGGATGCGGATTTCTTTTCAAAGTTAATTCGTACAAGACAGCCCTATTGTACTTTCCAAAGGCACTTGCATGGTTGGTGTGCCCTCCCACGTGCAATTTGGTTGCACTTTCCTCCAAGTGTGCCCTTTCAACAAAAGGCCACACACTCACCCACCTCAACCACCTCCTGAGGTCACCCCCTTGGTGGTGCTGCACAGATCATCCATTGTTGCCTCCTGCTGAGGGGCTTAATTCAATTGTTCTTGCAAATGCATTGTAAATGCACTCTTCAATTGGCTTGGGCTGTTGCTCGAACCCCCTTTCCGCCCCCCACAAAAGGCCTTGATTAACATACAAATACGTCAAACTGGACACCATGGACACCAGCCGAACTGCAAGGTATGCAACCAGCCTTCATAGAATCTTCACACGGTCATTGGGAGACCACACAGAAGCAAACAGATTGATCAAGAAATCAAAACAGAGACTGAGCCACAACCATGTGCAATCCGCCTTTGGGTGTAATGGAAGGGTAAAGAAAAATTGTCGTGCAGGGTTATAATACTCTTCTCCCCTATCCTCACTGCACCCTCCCCGCATGATATCTGCACTTGATTCGCAGTACAACACATCAGTTTGGGCACATCAACCAAACACTGAGAGACTGTCCCATAGCCTACCCGGGGGGGGGGGGGTTCTGTACAGGGTTTTTTCCGCAGGGGAAAATTCCGCACCGGGAATATTCCGCACCTGTCCCAAAAAATCAAGGGGAAAATTCCGCACCTCCCAAATCTTGAGTGCATTGGAAGCAAAGGGGAACCTGGGATTGCGAAATTTTGGCAGACAACAAGTGGCGGCAAACATCGCATTTCAGTGCCAGAGAATTTGCACAGCATAGCCACAAGCTTGCGCCTTGCTGCTGATGAGACACCAGCACACATTAGCCCCCTTATTTAGTATGATCATGCCAAGAAAAAAACCCAAACGGGTCCTACGGTGGCTTTCACAGGCACAATCCCGCATGGGGAAAATTCCGCACCTCCCCTCGAAAAATGAGGGGAAAATTCCGCACCAAATTGAAATCCAGAATTTTCCCCGCGGAATTCCCCCCCACCTGCCCCCGCGTATGAGCCCAATTATCAACAAACCCCCGTTGACCCTCTGAGCGCACAGGCCGCAGCATTGCATACCTAATGCGGACACTGCAGCCTTGGCCTGCACTTAGAAGACTGTTTGATCACGCACCATCCTGTGCGGCACTCACCAAAACCCCACACTCCACGCGTGAGGCCAACCGTTTTGGAACATGGATTAGCTGGTCAATATGGAATAGTGGTTAGTTGATGCAGAAGGATCTCCCGGACATTGAATTGCCAAGAGACGGGGGCAGGGGGTGGTCGGACCAAAAAAAAAAACAAAAAAAGGCTCAATTGACCGCACTCATGAAAGCCCGGACGCGAATAGGACCTGAAAATGGTTTCTTTGGGGCCAGCGTGACTAGACAGTCTGGGACTGCCGTTTGTCTAGTATTTGGTGAATTATTTTTTGATCCTTTCCGACCCCCAACAAAATGTTCTGTTGGCTGTTCCCAACGACAGGGCACAGACGGTTGTCCAAAGACACACCCTGGAGGACTGTTGGGGAAAAAAAAAAACAGAAATGTGGCATTTTCTGACTCCAACGTCTGCAACGAAAGGTGGGGACGGGGGCGATGCACAGACAGAAGACGCAGGTGCCACAGGTGACGCAGGGGCAATGGTGATGCGAAAACATATGGGGGTCAGGGAAAGAGCTTGCACTGCGTGCGGAGGCTGATGTAGCGATGCGCCGCTCGACGATCAATGAAAAATGTGCCGCAGGTCGCGAATCGACCAAGAATCGCGATTCATGATCCATGAGTTCACAAGTACCGCCACAATCCCGGCACATCCTCTTCCCCCCTCCGTGGGGCAGGAACAGCCGAGGAACAGCACAGAACAGCGCGAGGAAGCCAGTCTGCAGCTGGGGCCCGGGCCGCTGAAAAAGCCACGCCAAGCAACAACTTTTTCTTGGTCTCGGCCCAGAGGTCACGCAGTTGGGGCGAACCATCTGCCCAGGGTCGGATGGGCACAGGCTGCTACTCTGGACCGGAGACTGGGGGGCGGCCGTCCCCCCTTCTTCAATGCCACAACATCCTCTCTGACAATTAGGGATTGCCCATGCTGCCAGCCCGCCGTACAGGAACGTGTGGAGAATAGGCCTCAAGAGAAGACGCGCAGATCAGCAACACAAGAAAAGCCTCATGTGTGGTACCGTAAGCCCCTTTCGGTTGAAAAAAAAGGATTGTCATGCAGACCCCCCCCCTTTCCCGGGGCCTGCGCTTGAAGGATGGGCCAGTAACTGCCAGTTGTGCCTCATCCGCATCCTTCCAACCCCAACTGCCCCTCTAACGGTTGGGTGAACCTGCGCCCCAACCGCTTTCCCAACCGTGGCGAACAGGTTTTACAGGCGTTCGCCCCTGTGGCCTCCCTCCCCTTCAAGCGGGCCTGCCCCCACCCGCCCCTCGCACCACCCCAGAAGGCCCCGGGTTCCTGCTCCAGGGTTCAAACAAAGGAGCAAAGACACGCAAAGCAGCTGATCATGCCTCCCAGTGAACTGGTTTCAGAAGCATCGGCTGCTCGGCCGTCCACACTGACCAGATATCCCTCGGTCATACGCAATGTCTGTCCACACAAAAACACTTTGCGCCAGGTGTCATGCGCATTAGCTTTGCTTGCTTCCCCTTTACGGCAAAGCAGCCCCCCAGTCTCGCAACCCCAGCTGGACAACTCGTACCCTCACCCTCACGCTTGGATCCTCTCGCGCTGTCACCCTCACTCTGGGCCCCACACTGATGAATGGCCGAGAGGCAGGGGCAGGGGTCTCAATGTCATTTCTCGGTAGGAAGGGATGATCAGAGGCGGTCCCAAAAAAGGTCAGGAAACAGGTTGGTGGTGGTCAAAGAAGCGCCAGGTGTTGGCAGCCAGGAAGAGGGTCGTCCCTGACTGGGGGCTCAGCACAGCGCAGCAGCGCACCCTGGAAGTTAGCGCCCGACCCTCAGGCCCATGTCATGCGGTGCGACCACGCCACGCCGCGCCATTGCGGCCATTCCACGCCACATGACACCGCACCGCACAAAGCCCTAACCCCCCAATCCAAACCCCGATCCAAAAACCAGTGACCCCACCCCCATTGCCTGGTGCCCAGTCTCTGCAGCCCACAACCATAGGCCAACTACTTGGTCTTCATTTTTTTTGCCGGGGGGGGCTTAGACCCCTCCACAGGCCCTTTCGCCGGCTGTTCTGTCGGCTCCTCCTCCCCATCCCCAGATCCCTTGCCCTTGCCCTTGCCCTTGCCCTTGTCCTTGTCCTTGTCCTTGCCATTGCCCTTGCCCTTGCCCTGTTCCTCCATCCGCTTGCGCTTGAATGCGACGGCCTGTCGGATCTCCTCCGCCGCCGTGTCGTCGTCGCCGAACCCGAGGTATTCCTCAAGGGACACCTGGCGGCCATACAGATACTTGCCATGGAATGCCTTGTACGCCCGTGTGGCCGCTGCAGTGTCGTTGAATCTCATGCGGGCGCACCTGCGGCAAGACAAATGGCATGTGCCGGACGGGGGTCCAGGTTGCGTGGGGAGGTAGTTCTTGGGGCAGGATGCGCAAGGTATTGGCATCCCGACCCCCGGGGCAGGCTGTGTTGCGATTACAGCCCCCTCGCTTGCTGACGCCTGTCCCTGCAGCCTTCGCTGTGAGGACCCCCAGGGCATCGGCCGAATGCCCCACCATGGGCTACCCAGTCCCATTCTGCAGAGCAGGTTGGAGGGTAAAGAGTACCAGATTCATGCAGTCGGGGTGATCACTAGTGACGAGTGGGGTGCCGCAGGGCCAGTCACTTGCGACGAGGTGATGCTGGTCCATGGGGCAGGGTCGGTAGAGCCGCTTAGCCCACGCTTCAATTTGCAGGGCCCCAAGAGTCCAGCCGACAGCCTTGGGCCAAAGATCATTCAGAAAAGGTGAGTATCGTCGTTTTGGAACCACTTCCAGGAAAAGACAGCACACACCTTGTGGTCAAAGGGGGGAAATGGACCACATCACGCACATTACTTGCCTTATCCTGGCCACACTACAGCACGCATTTCATTCCGCAGGTATGCCTGCTGCTCCGCAGTCCCACACCACATCCAACGCCCCAACACAAGGCACTGCCCACACCAAACTGATGAGACAGTTGGCCACAACATCTTCAACAACTTTGATGGGTTCTGCAGCACACTGTAGCTGCATTCCTGTCCCGTTTTGGCCGCCATTGTTCGTTAGCAGCTGCCACGAGGGCGCCATCGCAATGCTTAGTACTCTCTGTCTGTCCCTTGCACCAGTACACATCAGTTCCAACCACACGCCGAAACAACCACCTATTCCGAATGCGGCATCATATGACCACGGGGGGCCAACCACCTGTTTTGGACACCACCTCCCCCCCAACTGACTGGCGGCCGGAGGCCCCCTTGGGGGTAAGGGCGGGGGGGGGGGGGGGGCGTCCCAGGAGGGGTAATTTGGAGGGGCGTCCAGGAGGGGCAATTTTGGGGGGCGGGGGGGGGGTACATGCCCCCAAGGCCACGCGTTGGTGAATCACAGGCTCCCCTAACCTCCCCATGCCCTCCCTCTAACCATGAACTGTGTCCCTGGCCCCCCTGCACAAACTCCACCAAACGCCCCAAAACAAAAATGAAGACACCTTTGGGAACCACGTATTCAAAGACGTTGATGGTATACAAGGCTGCATTCCTGTCCCATTGTTCGTGTTTGCAACATGCTAAGGCGACATTCCTGACCCGTTGTTGTTTTACACAATTTGCAAGGCTGCATTCCTCTGCCGTTGTTGTCATTCGCAACATGCAAGACTGCAATCCTGTGCCCTTAATATTATCGACCATGCAAAGCTGCATTCTTGTCCAGTTATTGTTGTTCGCAACATGCAATCTCGCCCTTAGTCGCCAACAGCAAAAGCGCAACTGCCAACTCCGGGGTAAGATACGCTGTCACGAGTGCGGAAGCACCCAAGCAGGGCATACTCTTTGAATCTCCCGGTGTTTGGGTTGAACAGGAGTTTGATGGCCTTCACCTCGGCGCCGGCCTTGTCCATTGCAGTCTTCAACATCATTTCAGTTGTGTTAGCAGAAATGGGACCAATCAACACATCCGTGCCTGGCGATGTGGGAAAAATATTGCGTTGTGGCACACCACGACACAACACAACACAACACAACACAACACAACACAACACAACACAACACAACACAACACAACACAACACAACACAACACAACACAACACAACACAACACAACACAACACAACACAACACAACACAACACAACACAACACAACATGACATGACACAACATGACACAACACGACACTATACAGCACAACACAACACAGTACGGGGCTGATTGATAACAAACTCAGCCATCCTGCCGGAATTTACTGGCATGTTTGTGTGGGAACTTGGGGGGATGTGCAGGAGTTGGAAGGCGTGAATTCTATGGGTGGTGGATATGTAACATGAAGGGTGTAAGGGACATGGGATGTGGGAAGGATGTATGCAATGTGGCATGTACAATGTGTGTGGAAAGTAAGGTATGGAATGTGGGAGGGTGAGTGGTAGGTGGCAAATGAGGGGCGGATGGCGGCAGATGGCCTCAAAATGTTAGGTTTTGACCCGCCACAGTGCTGCATCCACGCCTGCCTTCACACAGCCTTTATTGCAATCTCAGATCAATCGGTGTTTGTATTTGGTTCATTGTAAATCCAGCTGACTAAAGAGCGCATCCCTATCCTCTGTGGATGGGGTAACAGTGTTGCCTTGCTCGTGCTCGACCTTGGGTGTCCTAAAGACTAGGTAAAGGAGCTGGCTTAGTCTGAGGTGGGGTTGCGGCATACATCTTCCGCCACACGTAGCTTCACCTTGTCATTGGGAGCACACTTGCTTTGAGCACGCCCCTCTCGGCCATGCAGCCTTGCCTTCACGTGGCTACACTACATGGGGTTGGGCAATTAGGGGTCAGCCAAGCTAGCCTCTTCCACCGGCTAGAGGGGACATTATGGTGGGGTGGGGTTTGACAGCTCTGGGGCGCAGCACCAGGAGGTTTCTGTGCTCTTTGTGAGGGTGGATGCCGTGCTTGCTGTGGCCGAACTGTCTGGGTTGATTTAGCTAAGCTGGAATTGTTCATGGGTCATCACCATTGGGTCTAGGGAGGAAGTAGGTCATGGATGCTCGCAATGGGGAAGGGAGGGTACGGAGAGTGGAAGGTGGTGCATGTGGGACCCAACATGATTGGTGTTGCCTATCGTTGCACCCGCTGTGGTGTGCCTGGAAAAAGCGTAGGCAGTGTATCCTGGCGGAATATCTAGGCAGTGTATCCTGGCGGAATACCTGAGGTATGTATCAGACTAAACTGGCCGGGCCACTTTGGGCGGCTTGTGAAATGGCATGCATAATTCAATGTCTAGCGCTGGGGAGGGGTGCAGGTAGCTGGGGGTGCTGGGGGCGGCGGGTTTAAATCTAGCCGGCCGCAGTGGAGTCTGCGGGGAATTGGGCGGATCTGTTAACAGTATCTCCCTTGGTTGGGGTTCGGACGGATCCAACTCATCCTGAGGGGCTTTTGAGAAATACAACCCTCCAATAGTCGGGAATTGTGTCTCCCCTCATCAGCTGAACTGTCCACATGTTCATAGGAACCCAAATGTGGGAGAGGATGTGGAGCCGCTGTACCCTAGCGCCCAAAACAGGTCCAGGATATCAATCCACAAATCCACATATTGTGCAGGCCCCACACAATCTACCATTTCTGACGCTTCCATTTCTAGGGCCCAGCATTGGGTGCCTTGGGTGTGTTGTTGGAGGGTGGACAATGTGACTCTTAATTCTCCCTAGCTACTTGTTTGTGGCTCAACTATTAGCAAGGCTTCGGTGATCTCCCAAAAAGACGCTGTGACCTACAACTATACAAGCTGCGGGATGATTCTCCAACAAACCAACGAGGTAAGTGACACTCCACACAACAACACGGCAACAGCCATACATTCGAAAGACGCCTGTACTGCAGGCTCCTTGAACTGTGGGACTTGTTTCGCTTCCGGAGGCGGCCGTGCCATTTCAGCCTGCACCAAGGAGGAACGCGTGCTCATGGGTACTGACGACTACTGCAACCTCGGGAAAGAACATGCACATACAAACATACACAAAACAACCCCAGAATCAGAGACCAGTCAGATTCCAACAATAAGCAGCCCATTGCCACTACAATCGTGGCGGTGGTGCAGCTTCACTATCAGCACTGCTCCGAAGTGGACACCGAATGCCCCCTCCACCTACCCACTCCGGTCACATGTGCACAAAGAAGCCAAACTCTCTGCAAAATGCAATGAAGAGGGATACCGAGATCTTTTTCGAGAGAAGCTTGGCGCCATTCAATTTCTTTGCACACGCCTGCGCATCCTCCGCCGTGGTAAACGTGACGAATGCTGCACTGCAGAGAACCAGGATCAGCACCCGACACACCAATGCCCCCACTGCAACTGCCTGCCCGCCCTGCCCACCTCTATCTTATCAATAGCTCATGTGAATAGTCTCTTTGTCTGCACTTTTCAGACGTCCCGTCTGTCACCTCTTGGGGAGGGTGGGGGCGCAAAAATGCTGGTTGGGTCCCGTGTGGGGCAACCGCAGACTTTTGTGACTTGTTTTTGTTGATTGAGGTCGAGGGGCAAGTGTCTATGAGTTTATAGGAGGATAGGGCTAAAAAAAAATGCAGTTTTGTGAGTTGGAATGTGTGGTTTTGCTCCGTTGCTCAGTGTTGCAGTGTTACTGCCCTTGTGGCGTCCACACCCCTGCCGGCCCTAGCAGGAGTCACACGCAGTCACGGACCACCCTTTTGGCCCAACTTAGGGGGTTGGTGCGACTTTCGGACTGCAAAGTGTTTGGTCACGATTTCTTTCCATTTTGTGGAAATTCCTGGTCTCGGGCCATGTTTTGACTGACCCCGGCCCTGAGCCCCAGCCACCGGCCCGGGCCTCAGCCCCCGTCTTGTATGCCCCTGGGCCTAGTTCCAGCCGCAAGCACGCTCACCTGTTCTTCGACACCATTTTGGTCCACGCAGGGTCCATGTCACAGAATTCTTTCACGTAGCTCTTCACAATGTCCTTGTTCATGTTGGGGGGAAGATTGGATAAATACACCTCTCGAGTGTATTCGCTTTTGTCCACTGCAAATAGAAGAGGGCCACCTGCTGCAAAGGCGAGGGCCTCGTGCTGTGCTCAGTGCTGGGGTTGGGGCTGTGCTCAGTGCTGGAGTTGGGGCTGGGCTCAGTGCTGGGGTTGGGCTGGGCTCAATGCTGGGGTTGAGGCTGGGCTCAGTGCTGGGGTTGGGGTCAGGGAAAAGGCTGGGGCTGGTCATACCAACCGCTTTGGTTACCGTTTGCTCCTTCGCCAGTTCAAACCGGAGCTTGCGGCCCTCATACTCCACACCATTGAGCTCTCGCAGGAGATCATCCAACTTTATTCTGGTTCTGATGGTGATATTCCCAAATCTGGAACGAAGAAAACGGCATCTCGTGGAAGATGGGGCTGAGGCAGGGGCTCCAAGACAGAAAGGTCGGACACCATGAAAAGTGCTGGCATGCCCCACCCCTGCCCTCCTGTTTTACCGAATCTCCGTCATCAATGGGACTTCGCCTGGTGTGTGCCTGCTACAGTGCAAGGCTGCAAGCAACAGTAAGGAAAACTTTTTTTGCCTTTCACATCCGTGCCTCTTAGGCCATGTGATGTTGCATCCCGACACCAGGATCAGCAGATGAAGTTCAACGCGCTGAGTGTGTAAAGGGCTGCGGTTTGGGGATATGAAAAGGCCTTGTACAGTGTTCAGGGAGGCCAAACGTGGTCCAAATTTCATCAGCACCACAATGGTGACCATCAAAATGGTGGGTGTACGCACCTGTACTCTTGTCAAAAATACAGAACCTTGTTTGGTGGTGCAAACGGGACTTTCTTCCATGCCCTGACCCCCCCATGCCTGCTAGGATTCCGCGAAGCACAGTGGTCATAGCAGCTGCCTGCCCATGTTCTCCTGGCATTGGTCCCCAGCAAAGCACAGCATCGGCATGAGGCAGGGCGGTATCCCAGAGAAACCATGCCCTTCATATTACAGGGAGATCCCCTTATGGCCTCAACCCTCAAGCCTGCTGATCAAACCAGGGTGCAATGGCCAATGCTGCCTGATGAGGCGTTGAGCCCCCAACACTCACAAATTTTTGGGTTGAGCTATTCATTTTATCTGGGGTGAGTGGCTCGACGCGGAGAGACCCTTCCTTTGCCTCTCTTTTAGAGTGTTCAAACGGTAATAGCAATGAGGTGAGGGGTGCCACACACTTTTTGACGGCATGCACCAATAGGAAGACATAGGGATTGGGGACCCCAGCAGAGGTCGGCGTCACATTGATGGAGTTCGGGTCATCTGGGGCATTGGGGTCATGCTGGGGGCATCGTAGTGAGGGGATTGCGATCATGTCAGGGAGTTGGGGTCATATTGCAGGGGAGGTGGGGGTCATATACCGGGAGGTGGGGTCATATTGAAGGGGAGGTAAGGTCATATGGACGGGGAGGTGGGGTCATATTGAGGGGGGGGTTTGTATTGGAGGCCGGGGTCGGGGAGCAATCCCTACACTCTGGCCCATCAGATCAGTATCCTTGAGGGAAGGCAGGAATAGACCAGGCCTAGTTTTGTGATGGTGATTTCTCCCTTCCAGGTTGCAGGGTCCGTTCTATTTGGGTCCTGAAATACTGTGCTCCCTTCTGAGTGCTGAACGTCATTCTTTGTGTGCAAATGGAATGAAAATATTGTGTGCAGCAGCGAGGAGGATGGTTCGAGTTCCAATAACTCATATTTCGAGGTTGACTTGACCCATGATGCACCTGGTGGTGGTCAGAACGTTGAAAATTGAGCCTACAAATGCGCCGGATGCGGTTGATGTAGATCAGTTGGATGTGGCTGCTTTATCAGCTGAGCAATTGGAGCTACGCCTTACACAAGCTTCTAAGGCAGCGAATCTGGGTGCCGGGGATGTCGTTGAGCCTCCTGCCTCTTGACCAAAACCCCAGGAAATACTTTGGTGATCGGTTGCACACACACACACACACACACACACACACACACACACACACACACACACACACACACACACACACACACACACACAATTTGCGATGCACAGCACAAAGCGTTGTTGGCTGAGTGAAAAATCCTCGTTAGTTGGTCATCAGACAAGACAAACAGAGCATGTCCTACGCCAATAGGCGCCTTTCTGTAGGTGCAGGAAGAGGAACATGTCCGGCTGCAGCCCGCCTCAGCGTCAGCTGTGGAGACGGAGAAAGTAGCACTGCCTTGCTGACAGCAGCAAGCACCTGGCGGCTGCGCTGCATGGTTGGGGTTGGGTAAGCTATGGGCAGCCAGTACCCATTGGGTTTCTTAAAACCGTAGGCCCTTCACCGAAGCCATGCCTCGTCAGGCCAGCTTGGCTGTTGACTGGGGGGAGGGGGGGGGGGCTTTGCGTGCTTGGAGCCTCCCAAACCCCCAATTCCATCAACGGTGCAGCAACGAGTGGGGGACCGATTGCATTCATCTCTATCAACTTTACCCAACCCCGGCGCCCCTGAAACAGCAGAAACTTTGGGTTTGTGAACGGTCAACGGCTGCACCGGATGCACACCGCATGTCAGGTGCCACGGGGGGGGCGACTACAACCGGTCCTGATGCGACATACCCCCCGGCTATCTGTCAAAACTCGGGGGGGGGGGGGGGGGGGGTTCCTGCCGGGGGTCGGGGGGGGGGGGGTCTGGCCGGGGGTCAGGGGGGGCGTCCAGCCAGGGGTGAACAGCCAAAACAGCCCTAGAACCTATTCAAAACGGCCAAACAAAGGGAAACGGTGGGTACACTCCATGTGCGGCTTGACTTCCCCGTGTCAACAAGCTCTTTGCGGCCCTCTAACTCCATGATATGTCCCGGAAACGGCCCAAAAAGGCCCCAGAAGCTCCAAATGCCGAAAGCCACAAACCAAGAATACGCCATATCTTTGGCTACATGGCTCAAAATGCGATTCCGAGGGCACCTACTCCACTCGCAACCCCCCACTTTTTGTGGTTTCCACCCCCTCAGAATTGCCCAAACGGACGCCTAGACCCCCATACCTAGGCCCACTAGGCTGCGGCAAGCTGCAAGCTCAAGCCCAAACAGGTGGGTGCCCAAATGGGTCAACAGGGTCCAGTAGGGGCAAAAAGATGACTTTTCTCAAAAATGATCCTAGACCATGTGTGATGCTGAAACAAGTGTTTTTGGACCGTTTTGAGCTTGTGGCGGCCCATTTTGGTCCTCCGAAAATCCCAAAATGCCTTGAAAATGGGCTGTTTGGGGACCAAAAATGGGTCAATAATGGGTCAAACCTCATCCTAGACCATTTGGGGTGCACAAACGGGTGAAATGAGCCCATTTGGAGCCCATTTTGGGGCATTTTGGCCCCTCAGAAGTCCAAAAAGCCTTGAAAGTGGGCCTCGTGGTGATGGGGTTCACTTGCAAGCTGATTCCACTCTATCAACGGCCTTCAATGTGTGAATCATTCTTGATGTCCCTCACCAGTCATAGCTGATGTTCCCTCCCCCACCAGCTCGGTCCCAATATTCAGTCTTGATTAGGGTTAGGGCTAGGGTCACCGAGGTGGTGGAACCAGTCTTGGTTTTATAACCCTTTTTAGTGTCTAGGGTGGACCTACCAGGTTTAGAAGCAGCAGCAGCAGCAGCAATCAGCAGCACGCACGAAATGGGTAAAATTCAGAGGTCCGTTGTGGTGCTTCAGATTCGGGTGAAATTTTGGTGGATGATAGCTATGGGTGTGGGTGTGAAGTACAATCACACAAAGTTTGAGCAAGAAACTCAACGGTGGCGGCCGGGTACGGGACTCGCAACTGGCGGACCTCAGTTTCAAAAAATGCAGTTTGGGGCCAAAAACAGCCATTTTTGGGCCAAAAAAGCCCTGGAACCTATTCAAAACGGCCAAACAAAGGGAAACGGTGGGTACACTCCATGTGCGGCTTGACTTCCCCGTGTCAACGAGCTCTTTGCGGCCCTCTAACTCCATGATATGTCCCGGAAACGGCCCAAAAAGGCCCCCAGAAGCTCCAAATGCCGACAGCCACAAACCAAGAATACGCCATATCTCTGGCTACATGGCTCAAAATGCGATTCCAAGGGCACCTAATCCACCCGCAACCCCCCACTTTTTGTGGTTTCCACCCCCTCAGAATTGCCCAAACGGACGCCTAGACCCCCATACCTAGGCCCACTAGGCTGCGGCAAGCTGCAAGCTCAAGCCCAAACAGGTAGGTGCCCAAATGGGTCAACGGGGTCCAGTAGGGGCAAAAAGATGACTTTTCTCAAAAATGATCCTAGACCATGTGCGACGCTAAAACAAGTGTTTTTGGGCCGTTTTGAGCTTGTGGCGGCCCATTTTGGTCCTCCGAAAATCCCAAAATACCTTGAAAATGGGCTGTTTTGGGACCAAAAATGGGTCAAAAATGGGTCAAAAACGCATTTTTCCAAACCTCATCATAGACCATTTGGGGTGCACAAACGGGTGAAATGAGCCCATTTGGAGCCCATTTTGGGGGAATTTTGGTCCCTCAGAAGTCCAAAAAGCCTTGGAAGTGGGCCTCGTGGTGATGGGGTTCACTTGCAAGCTGATTCCACTTTGTCAAGAGCCATCAATGTGTGAATCATTCTTGATGTCCCTCACCAGTCATAGCTGATGTTCCCTCCCCCACCAGCTCGGTCCCAATATTCAGTCATGATTAGGGTCACCGAGGTGGTGGAACCAGTCTTGGTTTTATAACCCTTTTTAGTGTCTAGGGTGGACCTACCAGGTTTAGCAGCAAGCAAGCAAGGAAGCAGCAAGCAGCAAGCAAGCAAGCAGCACGCGCGAAATGGGTAAAAATCAGATGTCCGTCGTGGTGCTTCAGATTCAGGTGAAATTTTGGTGGATGATACCTATGGGTGTGAAGTACAATCACACAAATTTTGAGCAAGAAACTCAACGGTGGCGGCCGGGAACGGAATTCGCAAGTGGCGGACCTCAGTTTCAAAAAATGCAGTTTAGGGCCAAAAACAGCCATTTTTGGGCCAAAAAATCCCTAGAACCCATTCAAAACGGCCAAACAAAGGGAAATGGTGGGTACAGTCCACGTGCGGCTTGACTTCCCCGTGTCAACGAGCTCTTTGCGGCCCTCTAACTCCATGATATGTCCCGGAAACGGCCCAAAAGGCCCCAGAAGCTCCAAATGCCGAAAGCCACAAACCAAGAATACGCCATATCTCTGGCTACATGGCTCAAAATGCGATTCCAAGGGCACCTAATCCACTCGCAACCCCCCACTTTTTGTGGTTTCCACCCCTCAGAATTGCCCAAATGAACGCCTAGACCCCCATACCTAGGCCCACTAGGCTGCGGCAAGCTGCAAGCTCAAGCCCAAACAGGTGGGTGCCCAAATGGGTCAACAGGGTCCAGTAGGGGCAAAAAGATGACTTTTCTCAAAAATGATCCTAGACCATGTGTGATGCTAAAACAAGTGTTTTTGGACCGTTTTGAGCTTGTGGCGGCCCATTTTGGTCCTCCGAAAATCCCAAGATGCCTTGAAAATGGGCTGTTTTGGGACCAAAAATGGGTCAAAAATGGGTCAAAAACGCATTTTTCCAAACCTCATCCCAGACCATTTGGGGTGCACCAACGGGTGAAATGGGTCCATTTCGAGCCCATTTTGGGGCATTTTGGGGCATTTTGGTCCCTCAGAAGTCCAAAAAGCCTTGAAAGTGGGCCTCGTAGTGATGGGGTTCACTTGCAAGCTGAAATCACTTTGTCAAGAGCCATCAATGTGTGAATCATTCTTGATGTCCCTCACCAGTCATAGCTGATGTTCCCTCCCCCACCAGCTCGGTCCCAATATTCAGTCTTGATTAGGGCTAGGCTTGCTGTTAGGGTCTGCAGCCCTCCTGTAGCCCTCCTTAAGGTCAAAATTTTTTCTTGTTGTTTTAACACAAATATTTTTTGAGTAAATTTGGAGTATTTTGAGTATAAACACATAGTATGAAAAAAAAATTGGCGCCTTTGGCGCCGGACAGTTTTCTCTAGGGACAGTTGTTGGTGGCCGACCCGGCACCACTATCTTTCGAAACCCGGGGGGGGGGGGGGGGGGCTGGGGGGTGTCGCATACAAGGACCGGGCCCGGCCGCCCCCCCGTGGTCAGGTGCATCCCCTCTGAGCTGAACAAACCAGTGTGCATGAGGTGGAGTACAGTATCAGCAAACCATGCCCTGGACACACCCTCTCTTGTTCTTGCGGTACAGCTTTTTCACGGTACCAAAAGGTTTGAGCATCTCCCACAGCTCTGTCTGCATGACCGCAGTGTCTTTGTGCCAGGGCAAGTAGTCAATGAACAAGAAGTACGTGGGCCGCTCATCGGGTTTGGCGGATGGGAGCTTGTCTGTGCCACTGGAACCAGCGCTTGTTGCAGGCTGTGCACCACTGGGGGCAGGCTTTGCAGAGGGGGACGGCTGGGTAGTAGGCTTGGGAATGGCAGGCTGGCTTGCAGGCTTGGTGCTGGCAGGCTGCTGGCTAGTAGGCGTGGTGCTGGCAGGCTGCTGGCTTGTAGGCTCTGCACTGCTGGGCTTGGGCGTGGGTTTTTTTTTGGGCTTGGGGCCCATGACCGGCGGGTTTGCCCTTCGGGGCTTGCCTGTCACTGCTGCAAGCTTCGCACTGTCGTGCTTCTGTAGGACGGGCCATGAACTACTAGACTCGGCAGCGGCACTTGCTTTCTTGCGCTTTGCACTGGCCTCGATCTTGACAGGCAACCCTGCAGGATTGGCCTGTGGCAATGTGGCAATGGAGCAGGAGGCGCTTCCAATGTGAGGCACAGGTCTCTTGGTCTGCGCATGTCATATTTGTGCCTTATTGAAAGAAATCAAGAGGTTTTGGAGAATACCGGGGGCCTGTGCAACACGACTTGCCTTTGGAAATTCCTCTCAGCTTTCCGTGATGGGCACAGTCATGCACGAGCAGAAGGGGCCTATACCTGCATGCCTTTTGCGACCCCTGGAGCGTTGTCAGTATCTGAGGACACAGAGCAGCATTCAGTCGAAAGCTGATGGGGCGGAATGGAACCACCAAGGGCCCCGTCCGGACCGGTTTCACTGCAACCCTGACACCCCACAACGAAATCATCATTGTCCTCCCTCTACCTAGTCTATACAACCATGAATCGACGGACACAACGTGTTGTTCAGCCCCAATCTGACGATGATCATCACCCCAGGCCTCTCACCATCAACACATGCCACAGTATGAAAGCTCAATGAATGTCAGCAGGGCGCCATTAGGCGTCCACACGAATTGAACACATGGGTTGTTTGGCCGTACAATCGACGATGGCCGTCACCCAGATCAAACATTCCATTACACATGTGGGTTGTTTGGCCATAAGTCAGCGATGGTTGCTACCCTCCAGAATTCTGGTATCTCATGCAGGACATCCGATGTAGTGTCAGCAAAGCGCCATCAGGCTCCCACACAGATTGTTTGAGCTGTCCAGGAAAACGCCTTGGGCTCCCGCGCGCATTGTTTGAGCTGTCCAGTGATGCGCCAGTAGGCGCCCCCACCGATTGGATTTCAAGTCAGCACAGGGCCTTTACGCCCCTTCACGACTGCTATTGATTACCCTGACCCTTGTCCTCCTGGTTTCGCAGACATCTGTCCTGAACCCATGACTGTCCCCGTGCAACTGCCCTCTGGGCGTGTCATGAACATCTGTGCTAAATCCGCCATCCTCCAAACCCTGACCCTGTCCATGACCATGCACATGTGGGTTGCTTGGCCATAGAACAGTGGAAAGTTCAGCAATAGGTCCCCACCGACAGACCTATGCCCTCAATCATGGGTTGCTTGGACAAGGGGGGGCCTTCAACCTGTCCCAAGCCCTCCCAGGCTCTGCATGGGTCACCCACAACGGCACATACCTGTGGGGTTTGTGAGTGCATCATTTGCTTTGTTCTCCACCTTCTTCAATCTTCTGGACGGCGCACGCTTCATCGCCGTTAAGAAGCCCAAAAGAGATGCTGAAGCAACAACAACGGTCACCGGGGGTGGCTCAGTTCAGTTCTTTTTTTTGTTTGAAAAAACTGTTCGGCATCGAGTTCGATAAGTGCCTCGCCCCAGTAGAAGCAGTGGTTGTGGAGCTGTGCCCTTCGCAGAGCGAGAGGTGGGCCAGTGTGATAAGTACAAATGATTCAGTTAGTGCTCCAGTCAGTGCACCAGACGAACGGACACAATCGCTCCCCTATTCACTCTCAGTCCTCACTCTCAGGCCTCCGTCTTGACCTGTCTATGTGCCCTCTCCCGTCTAACGCATCCCTGCCCTCATCTCTCTTTCTCCCGTTCCGTCTACATGCTCTTCTTGTCCCCTGGTTCACCACTGTCTGCCTAAGCGAGCCCTCTTCTTTTGTCCTCTGTCTGTCTCCCGTCTCCTCTCGGCTTGGATCCCATGGCATCCTACCTCCTTCACCCAGTCACCCTCCTTAGTAGCCCAATAGTGGAACGGGGTCACAGGAACAAGGGGATCCCATAGTCGTCAGGCAGGGTTAACTTCACCATTGCTGGGTCCACTCCAATGCTAACAACTACATCCCAAAACGCCTTCTGCCTTCTTCGATCGAATCCAACGCCTTGTGCCTTGTGCGTGGGACTTTGCTGCTTCCCATAGCAGGCCAATACGGTGTGGCAAGCCGGAAGTCGGCATCCTCAGCCAGCCAACACAGGGTCGCAAGAAGAAAGGGATCCGGTAGTCATCTGGCAGGGTTATTTTCACCGCATCCCAAAACGACTTTTGCCTTCTTAAATTGAACCCAATGCCAAGGGCTCGGGCCAACACGGTATGGTGAGCCCGGATGGTACGCCACAAAATTCCACCCGGCAACAATGGACATTTCCATGTGGCTCATGTTCTGCGGCCAAACATATGCAATATGCAGCAACATGCCCGTCCCTGATTCAAACAACCCTCACTCCCATATAGTCTGACACAGACGTCCTCCTCATCCTATGTGAGTGGGAACGTTCATGTGCACTTTGTTGGCCGTGGCATGTCCTGAAGTGTGACATAAAAGTTGTATTCCTTGGGATGTCTTCTTTGCGCAAGCCAGACTGTTCTTCGTGGCCCTTGCTGTGTGCTCTTGATGACCCTCACACAACTGCCGTCCGAGCATGTCACATACAATCTTTACTTTGTTATCCCGTGTGGACAGTGTGAGTCATGTGGTCGCATGCACCGGCTCCTCATGCACGCGCACTGCATGTTGGCAAGCTCTACCCTTTTGTACAACTGGCTGAGGTCCGGCTGCGTGTACACCTCAGGCCTGGCTCTCATTTCTCGTATTGTCCACCGCATGGTGCAGCAAATGGTGTCCACTTTCCACTTCGCCTCCCATAATTGGCTCGGCTCCACAGACGGATCCCTAGTCCCCTAGTCCCATTTCTCGCGAGCTTTCACGCTTCCGTCTTAGAAAGTCCATGGTGCCCCCTATCCTATTTTCAAAAGAAAACCAGCCCGTGCACGCGACACAGGTTTTTTTGAGTGTAGTTAGAGGCTCCACGGAGCACCAATTTTCCCGCAATTTTTCTGACTTGCCCATCTTACGTGCCTGTTGGTGCCCCTTTGCTGTCAATGGTGAACCATACTAGTGTGCACAACTATGCAAAACGATGAGACTCACGCTTCATGCTTGAAAATGACTGAATACCATGCTGCAATGTGTGAATGTGTGTCTGACACTGTCATTTGCTCATGTGCTGCCCGTGGACCTTTTGTATGATCGAAAGAAAAAATTTGAGCCACCTGTCCAGAGCTGTTGCACCTTGCTTGAGGGTTAAGGAGGGTTGATAATGGTATCGCAATTTTCCCGCGTTTTTTCGAAATTGAATCCCCCCCCCCCTAGTGTGTTTCTTGGACTGCCAATGGATGCCACTTAACCGCCAAACACCGTCATTTGGCCATGAAGTGTCATCACTCGAGAGCAAACCGACACTGCTCGGGCAGGACCGCCCTTTGCACAACAAAGAAGAAGACAAGGACCGTCGTGCACCAACCCTCTGTCCGAGCCCCCCAATCTCTTTTTTGGCACCAAGTTTTTAAATTCAGCTTCAGTTCAGTTCTGGACCTCAACTCCCACAGCGTGGGCAGGGAGGTCCACCCATACCCAATGCCTCTCAATTTTCCCTTTGGAACAGCACGTCTAGCAAGGGCCAAACGGGTTGAGAATCGGATGGAACCAACTCCCCACGATGGACCTCCAAGTGCTCTATCCCATCTACCACTTTGAAGCGCTTTGACACGATTTTCTTCAACCGGGCACCTGCGGATGCCAAACCCTCGATGAACTCTGCAGCAGCCGACGCCTGCTTGGACTAGGATGCTTGTGATTCGTACTTCTACTTGTATTTATGCACCGCCGTGTAAACGAGGCCCCACAAAGCATTCATGATGACCACCACCTCTGATGTCAGCTCCACTGGATCGGTGTGTCAAATCCAATTTGAGGTCCATCCAAAGCGTGTCGTTGGCTTTTTGGGCATTCGTTAAATTATGCAAAAGCGGTTTCCGTTGCTCATCACTCCAATTGGCAGACATACGTAGATCACGTGTGAAGAAAGGCTGGTGGAGCACAAAAGCTCTGATGAACAACAACATGCGCACCACCCATTCCGGGTGGTTGTAAGGGGGCGCCCTTGCACTACGTGCGCACTGCGCGCTACTTTTTGGACCAGATTCCCCATGAAGAGTCCCCAAGCACACCCCTTCCAAATGCCCTTATCTCACCCCTGCTTCACGAGCATGTCCCACTGTAGACCCTAGGAGACCTCCTTCAGTGGGGGCGGGAGGTGGTCCATCTTCCACGAATGGGGGTGGGATGATGGACCTGGGGGTGCTGGGTATGGCCGTCTGGGTAGCCCCGCTGCCGACCGTCTCGGGATGACGGCATGGTACGTCTTGGCTAGCACCAAGGATCCTTGGCGTTGATCAAGCCCTTGAGGTCACCTTCAAGTGTTGTACTTGGACGTGATACAACACTAGGAGAGGATGCTGGATTGTCCCTCGGCCTTGATCATTATCCTGAGGTCCGACATTAGCCGTGTCTGTTCGGGTTCCCTATAATGGGGGGGGAACAACATGGATACATCACCTCTACCTTCTCAAGGTCCCCACTGTGTAAGCCGGCACACAGTTCTCCTGACCCCGGCTCAGCACAGGATGGTAGACCCAAGCAAAAGCGTAAGGTAGTCGATACACAGAGGTTGCAAGGAGTATCACAATCTATTGAATCGTTGGTGCGAAAGGGGGTCGTTCTCATTTATACGGACGGCTCGTCTAAACGGACTCATCACAGACAAATCCCGGGGGCCGGGGGTTTATGTTCCGGCAACGGAGCAATGCCAGGTCTGTATTGTAGTCCTGATAGATGGCGAGGAAAGTCAAACAAACAACACGGCAGAGCTACTGGTTGCCATAACAGCTTTCAGATTGTTCAATACGGTGTTGGCTCATGTTTGTGTGGTAACGGACTCAGAGTATGTGTACCTAGGGGCAACGGGTAAGGCAGAGAAGTGGCGGTCGCAGGGATGGATGGGTAGTAATGGCCTTCTCTCTAATGTGCATTTTTGGGTAGAGCTGTTGGAGTTGATAGAGGAATTAGGTCCGAGATTGCATTGGCTGTGGGCTCCATCACATGTAGGGCTGGAGGGAAATGAAGTGGCAAATGGCTTGGCGGTAGAGGGGATGTACCAGAGTCCGTTTTTGGGGGGGGTGCACGGTGGGCAGGCTCGCGCGCAAGGCCACAACGAATCCAGTGGGGACAGCACGGTATTGTGGGTCAGTTTGTCATCGGGCAGTGGTAGGCAGTTGTCTTCAATTGGGCGGGAGGACTTTGGGGTCTCGCTTGGGGATGAGGAGTCAGAGGACATTGCTGATAGCGGTTCCACACGGACCTCAGAGCTGCGGGAAGAGATGATGCGTAGGAACTGTAGCCTACATGCAAAGTTGTTGTCAGGTTATGAGGACGGCGAGGGTACCACGTGTGGACCCAACACCAATGTATGTGACGAGGAGGGGTATCGGTCGCGCAAAAGGGCAAGGCGGCTTTTGGGTCCGTGAACGGCTATGAAGTCGGTTTTTCTTCCTCATGCCACAATACTTACTTGTGCCCACGGATTTTTGGGAGCGGCTGTACCCGTCAGCGTGACGACCCAATGTGTCGTCGGACCTTTCTGGGGACATAGGGATTCTGCCTTGACCCCATTGTGGCCCAACTTGTAGCAATATGTAGCACTATGTGGGCCATTACTGATAAACCATGCTACTGATTCGCAATCATCCGAGAGTGCGGATGGAGGGTTCAAGTGCTGACTCATAAAGAGAATCCACAAAGACATTGTTTCCTAGATAAAGCAAGGCAATGCCCATGAAGGTTGGAATCCGCTTTGGAGTGTGTAACAACCCACCTGCCGATTTGTTGCATTGTGAATGTACACGACATCCGGTGATCCCCCATCACCATAATCGAGCATCCACCTATAACAAAGAACGTGCAACAAAACCAGGTAACAATGGGCTAAAATGGCTGAAAATGGGTGAACATGGGTGGCAATTCAAATGTGCCACATCCTCGATGCACAAGAAGCATAAAACATTCTGTTATGGAACAACCAACTAGTGAAAAAAGGCCAAAACTAGGGTTCAAGTAGTTGCGGACATACAAAAGGTTGCACTGCGTGCGCACTACGTGCACGGCATTCCCTATGCGTGCACGGCATTCCCTATGCGTCCTCTGTGCGGTGGCTGCTGCTACTGCAGGCAGATCCGGCAGATCATGGTGTACTGTGGGCTTCTCTGAGTCCACCCCTGGCGAGATGATAGAGTTATGATCTGATAGGATGACCACGTGGGGCGCCAGTGGCAGGTGTGGTCTGGCTTTCCTTAATTGTGCATACTGTGCTTCGCGCTTTCCTGGTTTATGGCGCAGTTGTGCACCTATCACAAACATCAGCTGGCCATCGTCATTGTGCAGGTTCACTAGCAACAGGTGGGGGCTCAAGGACACTGAGCTGACATGGGTCCAGCTCTTCCTCCAGAAGATTGCAACCCCCCCTAGCCCGTTCGAGGTCAACTGTACCATGAACTTATATCCCGCACTGTCTGCCAACTCTCAGACCACCTGGAGGTCTCTCTCTCTCTCTCTCTCTCTCTCTCTCTCTCTCTCTCTCTCTCTCTCTCTCATCCTCCGGTTTGTCCCCCCTGATGTGGGGTTCCTGCAACGCAAAAAGTTGGACTGGGGGGGGGGGGGGGCAGAGTCAGGTGGGTTGACCACTCTGGCAGGTGTACGGTTTTGTTTGTCTTCAGTTGGACACAACATTTCCCCAGCCACTTGCCTTCAAAACCCTAAGCTTGGTTGTGAGTACTTCAAGCAGTGTGAAACATGAGCTGTGAAAAAAAAAAGGCAAATGTCAATCCCAAGTACACCCAGGTCTTCGTCCATTTTTGATACATTGGGATGCCGAATTTGCGTTTTGCATGGTCTGTTTTTCTGTGTGTCTGTATTGCTCGTTTCCGGCATTTTTTTCCGGTAGTGGGCACTTTAATTGGTGCCGGTTGTCAAGGCTGTTATTGCTGCATTACTGTCTTTTGCACATCACGAACAACATGGATTGACACCTCTTTGACGGCCATCCGCATCAGCAACCTTAACCTTGGCCAAGGTCAAGGTAACACTCCAAGTTGTATGCCCAATGTGTAGCCCAAATGCATGTTTGGTTGGCACAGCCCATTCCTCAGTGCACCTCCAGCCAGACTAGCTCTGCGCAGTGCATGCACTTTACGGGGCGGTTTTTTTTTGCGGGGGGGGCAGGGGTGACACTCCCCCTGCTCGCACTTCCACCCAACCCAGGGCGCAGGTCCATGCACATCCGTACTGCCCCTTCCCCCCAACCCCTGCACCTCGTGAAACCTCATCACACCAGATCATTCCTGCAACCTGGGACTCATACAGAAACACGGACACTGTGTCAAGCTCGTCTTCAGAGGTATTTCATGTTGACGTCCTCAATCAATGCCTGCAGTACCGTACACGGTCATCCGTAACCCGGGACCGTTGCTGGGCGTAAATATCAGCAACATCCTGCGACCATGTACCAACATCCATCCAGACTTCCATCACACTCCAACCGCAACCCTAACCCCCTCTCCAAACCCAACGTGACCTCAAAGCCCCCACACATACGTATACACGCGCACGTGCAAACACACACGCACACACACACTAATCGGGACCGGTTCTTTCTGGATAAAAGTCCGTCCAGCACCTTGCCACTGCAACAGGCATCACAGTGCATCCCCATCTGCAGCATCCAGACGAAGCTCTACCAAAGCCCTGATGATGCAAATTTTGTAGGTCAGACGTGGTTGTTCTCCTTCAACATGACATGCAAATGGGACGTAAATGAGAAGCAGGAGCACAGTTGTGCCCCACAGACATGTTATCCTGAAACTTACTGTTCCTGCGCACATCAAAAAGCTTGCTTCAAATAAAAACCATGACCGCATACAGAAGGGAACAGAGCATCCCAATGGCGGCAGGTGCCTCGGGTTTGTCCACTCCTCTGCACACTGCAGATCCAAGGTATTGAAACGTGTCGTAACACACATCAAAAAGCGCGTGTGCGCACACATGCACACACACACACACACACACACACACATTCGCGCACGCACACATACATCCTGCACTATTCAGCATTACCAAGCACAGGGTTCTAAGCATGGTCAACTCAAGCACCAAAAAATCGACACCGACCCTCCACACAACGTGTGTGCAAGCTCTCTGGCTCTGCAACACACGGCCCGTCTCTCTGCTCTCACGCAACACACAAGACACATCCACATATATAGCACAAAGCCACACACCGGCGCACCCACAGCAGACTGCATCAAGAGTTACCCCATGTACACCTGTTCCAGCAGAGCGAGCCCTCTGTTGCTTTGCTTGCCCCATTCTTTGATGGAACGCAACTTGCAAAGACCCTTTAGCCCTTCCAAGTCTGAGGGCCTGTAGCTGATGACTACTCAGAGGGAACGGCATATTATATTGTCATCTACCCCATCGGGTCGATGTTGACAGGGTCCCTCACCGCCAGATGATTGGGGTTGGTCAGTACCGGAGTCCCGTGCATTCCCTCGAGCAGCAAGAGGCTCCTCAGGCGTTCCCCGAAGTCGCCGGCCCGCCGCAGTCTACTGAGTGAGGTGCTTGAGAATCTTGGCACCCCCCGCGTGTCTCTTGAGGGTGATGGCCACCCGCATCGGCTGGTCCCCGATCTTGAAGAACGGGTTGGCGAGCCAACAGAACATCAACGTCTTGGCGCCTCCGGTGAAGAGCATCCCGTAGAAGATCCAGTACAGGAAGGGGTTGCTGGCAAAGGCGATGAAGAAGTACCCGTACAGGATGAACGCGCATGCCTCCAGATGGACGATCCGCTCGAAGTACGTCAGCTGCGGCTTCATGCAGGCGCGCCACGCGAGCCACAGCCCGGCCAGGAAGTACGGCCCCACGTCGGACCCGATCACATCGAACACAGACTCGAGCTCCAGCCCTGCGGTTGGGGCGAACACTCCGAACATCAGACCTTTCTGCAGCAGGTTCGATGTGGGCTTGGGGATGAGGTCAAGTTTGGTCGCCGGCGGCGGGGCCTGCGCCGCCTTCTGGAAGGAGACGCCGCCGAACTGGCGCAGACCAGGCTGTGCAGCGGCGGTGGACAGCGCGCGGGCCCCAATGACAGAAAAGGCAGTGGGCCTGATTGGGCGCATGCACGCTTGCAGCATTGTGGCGATGCAGGCGGAACTGAAGAAGGGGGCTCTGTGGGAGAAAGACATGATCCATAGATACATGCACACATACGTACATATGCAAGTAAGGTATGGTACGGTACGGTATGGCACGAGATGTCATCACTGCCAAAGCTCACAGTCTTCCTTTTTTTTTTTGATGCAGACTAAGATGAGCTGGCGTAGCCTGCTCACTTCACAGCACTTGAGATAACCTCTCGGAATCAAGGTTCAGAGCTGTCCAGTGCTACGATGATCCCACAATGGCGTGGTAGAGGATGTGACACGTAGTGAGGATTAGCTGAGTCTGAACCAGGTTATGCAGTGGGGGACCGCCACGCCCGTAGGCTTCCCAATGCGCACGAGGCACAAAGACGGTAGGCTGAAAACGACAGCCGTGTGAAGACTGAGGATGAGATGAATCAGCGGGTTGCATTTCATACTTTTTTTGTTGTTGCTGACACCAGACTGAGTTCAGGCCATCCGGCCTACGGTGTGCGTGGGTACTCAAGCCCAGAGAATATGTACAGCATGAATTGGGAAACCTACAGCTTCATGCGGACGAGGCATGTCCCCGTGCTGGGGATGCTCTGGGGGGGGCAATTCGTAGCACACGTTATGCAGTGGTGTAGGCTGCCACGGCCTTGTCAAGCCCACCAATTTCAAATCAGGGAAGTAGGACACGGGGGGAGACTTCATGTGGGGTACGGGGCAAGGGGTTTGGTTTCTGGGAGGAGCGCCTAAAAGCACACATCCTCATGCGGTAGAGTTGGGCCAACTATCTAGTCCAACATCGTTCCATCGGATGGGAGACCCAGTGAGCTGGATGCCGTCAGTGAAGTGACGAGTGTGTCGCATTGGGGACCCTGTGAGTTGCACTGCGCAAGTGTCGCCCTGGTGATTGGGGCATGGGCGTTTGCCACGCATGCCCCCAGGGCGAGGAGACACGTTTGCGTTTCATGTGGAGGCGGCGGACGACGTCGGACTCTGTGGCCAGGTGGCGTTCCTTCTGAGACCGTGCATCCGTCAACTAGTGGTCTGAAAGCGTCACCAAACGCACCGCTTGGTTCTCTAAGTGTCTCAGGAGGCTTGTGGAGGCCGCGTGGGAGAAGAGGGATTGTTTCTTGCTCCCTGCCCGGGTGTAGCTGTGGTGGCACCAGTCCCGCAATTTACGGTCATATTCCCCCAAAAAAATTTCGAGAGACCTTGCGGAAGGAAACAAGTACATCTCCTCCACTCCTTGGCAGGCCATGCGCAGCCATTGGTTGTGTGCACGCATGTAATGTGTCACCATGGTCGCCCAGTTCAACTATTTCTGGTGGGCCATCGCTACATGGTGCAGCGTGGCCCCACCGCCCACCGATAGTCCGCACTTGTCTGGTATAGACCTCGAATAGTTGCCCAAGGAGGGAGAGTGTGGGGAGGTACAAGTGGGCATAGGAGTGGAGCTACAGGAGGGGGCGTGCCATTTGCGTGTTTAGGGCCACGGAGGCCCGGGCCACGGAACGTCGAAACTAGAAACGAAGGCTGAGCATGGTGGTACACCAGGCATGTAGTGTCTTTGTGAGCCATTGGGTGAGCCGGCATGCTCGCATTGTGAGGTGGAAGTGCGCCCTGGTGTGGGAGGCCAGATCTTCCCTGGCTGTTGTCACTTGGACAAATGTGTAACTTATGAAAACCCCACAGAAACATGAACATCTCTTGAAACGGAGATCTTTACTGGTCATGAGGCTTGATGTTTCTGATATGTTACCTCCAAATGGGCAGACACAAGGTCAGTAACAAGAGGATACAAAACAAGTGCCTGACAGTGATACAAAACTTGGGACAGGAATCATTTTGGTGTCAAAGACTACCATGGTAGACGTTGTGTGGCTTGCAAAGGAGGGGTGGTATAAACAGGCTCGTTGGTCATCCTGTAGTACAACTGGCGCCCAGTCCCATGTCTCTGTGTGACCTGCATGTTGTGGCCATTCGTCAAGGGGTGAGGTGCATTTTTGTGAATGGGGCCATGAACAATTTATTGAATCACCGGAGTTCACCCAGAACATTTCGAAAGCTACCACCCAAGACAGCCTAAACTGTTCCATCTCATGATGCCAAAACAGGTCCCTAATGGAGAAAACAGGGTTGGTGGGCAGGGTTTTGCAGACTACCACGGTAACTGCCACTGAGGGCGCATCACCTTGAACAAATTGCTGAATCTCCTGTTTGAGAACAAAGCAAGGGTGACCTTCTGAACATGGGGACTGTGGTTCATGACTGTGCAGCTTGTGCAAGCATGACGCATGTCACTGCAATCATCTTTGCACCTTGCCACATGGGCCAAATCCTTTGTGGACCTGCGAGATGTGGGCATATACAACTCCAAAAAACGGGATCAAGTCTTCAGCTCATCATTGGTGCACCTACAACATTGAAGAGCAACATCAGCACAGGAAAAAGATTGGAAATTGATGGATGTGTATTGCTGAGATTGATCTCAGGTGCTGTGCTGATGGTGGTATTGGGTGCGCATTGATATTGCGACACTTAATTTGGCTGCAGTTCTGTCCCTGTTCATGTTCATCCCCCATGTGTAGCGTTCTCAGCTGGGTGGCTCAACACTCATCTTCATGTTCCCTCTCCAGCCTCCTCAGTCCGCATATAGGCCACCCCGTTGGGGTGCAGGACCCTTGCAGGCTGTTTCTTTCTTTCTTTTTTTTTTTTGATGCAGACTAAGATGAGCTGGTGTGGCCTGCTCACTTCACAGTACTCAAGATAACCTCTCAGAATCAAGGTTCAGAGCTGTCCAGTGCTACGATGATCCCACAATGGCGTGGTAGCGGATGTGACACGTAGCGAGGATTAGCTGAGTCTGAACCAGGTTATGCAGGACCCTTGCAGGCTGTTTTCACACAGCCAACACCATTCAATGCCCTTTTGGCACAAAGGAGTGGTGCACTGGGCATGTGCTAGGGTGGGGTTCCCAAGGGTCACCTGTGGGTCAAAAAGTGGTCAAAAATAGGTTTTTCCAAAAGTGTTCCTGGACCACTTGGGACGCTCAAACAAGTGGTTGCATCCCGTTCTGAGCCACTGGTGACCTGTTGTGGCCCCACAAAAGACTAAAAAGGCTCAAAAATGGGCCAAAATGGGACCAAAACAGGGTCCCAAAGGAAGGCAGAAGTGCATTTTTGGAAAAGTGTTTCCATGCCCAGTGGGACACCCAAGTGATTTCGCCCATTTTGAGCCCCTCGTGAATTCTTTTGGCCTGCAAACAGAAAATAAAGGGACGCACCAAATGGGGTCAAAAACGCAATTTTCCAAAAGAGATCCTAGACCCCTTGGGGGCATCCAAACCAGTGTCTTGACCCCGTTTTGAGCCCATGGCTGCCCATTTTTGGCCCCCTAATTATCCCAAAAAGGCTTGACAGTGCGGCATATCAGGACTGAAACAGGGTCCTCAAGGGTGCAAAAGTGCATTTTTCCAGAGCGAACCTAAACCACTTGGGAGGCTTATACAAGTATTTTTGGGGTATTTGGAGTCCACATTCAATGCACCAAAATATTGCCGCCACCTCCACATTGCGATGTGGGGATGCAACCACAGGCACAGAGAAGGATGGAGACCAGGGTACGCACAAAGTGCGCAATTTACTGTCTGTGCGGTGCATGGTTTATCGTCTGCAGTGTTCCTTTCCTCATCAGCTTCATCCCAATATTTAATCCTGGTTAGGGGTCACTGGTAGCCTTGTATGCATACCTTGGGAAGCACCACACACTCTATCAGCTTAGCAACATCTGATGGACATGCATGCATCATGGAAATTGATGTGGTCCGCTGCCATGGACAAAGTTCTCCGTGTGGGGCCCCTGCCACCAATGCTCATGTTAGGCCCAAGTCAGCTGAGCCCAGGACCTTTGGCAACCAGCTGTGGCCAGAGGCCCCCTCAATGGGTGGTGGGGGGGGGCTGGCAGGGGGCATGATCTCATTACAATCTCTGCTCAGACTGCGAGGTTCATAACCAAATGCAGCAGACAATTGTTCACAATATTGATGCCCTGCTGCTGGGCCCAGAATGCCTCAAGGTCAACTTCGACCTACTTCCCCGGTGTGGCAGGTCAGGTGTGGCGGGGGTTCACGTCCTTGGACCGGCAGAGCCGGCCCTCCCAGACCTGCATGGTGTTGCACCCAGTTGGCCTGGTGCAACACACCCAGCCCTCTGCTGAATCTCTTGTACTTCAGACCTACCCCTTTCCCCTCACCTGCCCCTTGTACACAGGGTCGACGGCTGAACCAAAACATGTCATTTATTTACCTGAGCCTCTTCATTGTCCCATAGACCCCCCCTTTCTGTCGCACTGCGAGCACAATCCGCACGTCTATCAGTTGCTTGCAAACAAGCGTGCGAACTTGCAGTGCAGCTGCAAGTGAGTGCAAGGGGGCAGTGCTGCCCACGGCCTGCACTTCACTGCATCTTGGCATATTCACATCCGTCGTGAGGTGCTCGCCTCCAACCTGCGCCTGTGTTTCAACCTCAGCCAAGCTTCCCTCACCTTTCAGGTTCACTCTGCAGTGTGGAGTGGAGGCGCCCAGTGATTGGCGCAATCAAAGCACAGCCCCCTGGCCCCTTCAGCATACTCCTCACACCGACCCTTGTACTGCAGCACCCGCTCTCCATACCCCCACATGCAGAGGCCCAACCATGTACAAAGAGGCCTGCATGCCGTGTCCTTTGCTGCTCGCCAGGCATGACAATCTGGGGGAGGGGAACGACACCCAAAGTGACAGTCCCCCTGGGCGAGTCAGAAGTGGGGCACGGAGAAGGAACCGGTCAGTGGAGCGATGCTCTGCCTCCACCGCCGCTTGTGTGTCTCTATCCTCTGTACTCTGTCTGAACACCTTCACAGCAGGTTGCGGGCTTGGGGGTGCGGGCTGGGCCAGTGCCAAACACTGAGCAGCGTGCTCTACACCACAACTGCGAAGGCAAAGTGTCATGCCACGGCGACGTCGTATCTGAAATGCCACAACACAACAACACGACAACACAAAATAATATACGGGTGTCACGGCGCGGCTTCGGTGGCTTAGTTGGAAAAACACGGCCCAGAGGCAAAGCCCCCACTTGGAAGGCGTGGTGGAGGACAAAGAAAATAATGCCAGCTGGTGGTTTCAGGCGTCAGCTGGTGCGCAACCGTCGGCGGTCGAAGGGTGACCGAAGGGCGCTCCTTACTGGGGAAAACGGAATAAACAAATCCAAGTTTCAGAATAAATCGCAAGAGTAAAAGTCTATTGGGGCTGTATCCAACTCAAAAATCCCCTGTACAAGTGTAGAAGGTCAGAAAGGTGCCACGAAGGTGTGCATCAAGGCTGAGCCCCACAGTCACGCAATCCCACCCGAAACCTGCAGTAGTCGCAGTAGTGGCTGTTGGGGCTTCGAATTCCAGCACAAAGCCAGTGAAAATGGAATGGGAGAGACGGAAGGTTGCTTAGCGTGTGCGCCTGGCACGCCTGAAGGAGATTTCGACACCAGAATGTGCAAAAACTGGCCGGGGGGGGTTTATACCGGAAACTGCGCCTCCGCTAACGCTCTCTGTCTCTCTCCCTCTCTCTTTCTCTCCCTCTCTCTTTCCCTCTTTCTCTCGCTTTCGTTCCCTGTGCCTCTCCCTAATCAATCTTCCGGGCAAAGCAGGCTGGAACTCACGAAAATGCGTGTGTCTGCCCGTGAAGCCTCCAAGAGATTCGGGCCAGCACCTTGGGGGCGTTTTCGCACAGCGCGGGCACAGCGCCAATTATTACGTA
>OZ038398.1:23088551-23303551 GCA_964036045.1 Eutreptiella sp. 'Long Island Sound 2002' | reverse complement strand
GTTTTGAAACACCGGTTGATCAAGTTCTGATCGATGATGCAATGAAAAGAGTTGGAGTGCCGGCGAGTGGACCCAGGGAGGACCTCAAAGACCTCACGGAGGGTGATCCTCATCCTGTTTCTCAATGCTCAATTTTCTCAACCAAGGGGAATCATTCATGGCGTTGTGTGCCTGTCTGTACCTGCGTACTTCACTTCTTCGCAGAGTGGCTCGCTGTGCGGCGCAACAAAGGAACAGTGCCCGCTGCCCAAAACCTTGGAGAAAAGACAGTGGTGACTTAGAAGTGGAGTTGACTGCGGGACATAGAGCTCTTGGGCCCCCTACATTCCTCGGAGGCTGTCCCCTCCTGACAGAAGCTTGACCATTGAATTTCTCCAAATGCTAGCACCCGTTTCGGCATGCAGGTGCTTCCTTAAAAAAAGAGAGCCAGTCACCCTACCAGGTGCGCGCACACATCATGCGGCAAAACCGGACCCCAGTGGAATGGGAACAAAATTCAGGGAAGAGCAAACTGGGCAGAGGTGAGGGTCTGGACGAGGGCAGAACAGGGGTCCAGACAAGGGCAGAGGCAGGGTCTGGACTCCTACGTGGGCCATTTTGCGACCATCTTTCAGCTCTCTCTGGGGTGTCATCATGGCGGGAGGTTTTCCAGGACGTTTCAACGCCTCCTTTTGGGGGGTTGAGGAGCATGGGGCGTCGGGTGGGGGTCTGCCAAGGCCGGCTGGTTCCGGCGTAATACAACATGAACTATATCTTTCGCGTGACCTGCTTGAGTTGATGGAGCTCGTTTGTGTTCATCACAAGTCGAGAGAAAAGTGTGGTTTTGGAAGTCATTTCTCGACTCCGCTGCTGGTTGTATGAGAAGACCAGCCTGCTGAACCATTCCTGCAGGGGACGCTGTCTTTTTGGATGAGTACAGGGAAAAAATAGAAGATCTGTTAAACGGAATCCCATCCCAAGGTTAAAGCGTCGACGGTTCAATACCGCCAACAACCGTCAGTTGCATTGCAACCGCCACCCTGGACTTCCAACGGAAGCAGCTTAACCGCCAAACACCGTCGTTTGGCCATGAAGTGTCGTCATTCGAGAGCAAACCGACACCGCTCGGGCAGGACCGCCCTTCGCACAATGAAGAAGAAGACGAGGACCGTCGCGCACCAACCCTCTGACCAAGCCCCCCATCCCCCCATCGCGTGCCTGAACACGTCAGTGGGACCAACTGCGTGAATTGAATCCGCTGTGTGACTGCGTGGGACCCCCTGTGACGCTCAGCGGCGCCCAATGTGTAACAATGGGCCTGCTACGTAACTCACAGAGACCCGCTTCGTCCCCAAGAATCTCATACCCCACGTACTGGAGGGACATTAACTCACCAGCAGCCGCACGTCTTCCCCTACCACTTCGCTATTGTGCTTCGGCAACGTGCTGTTTGGCGGCCACCGCATGCAGTAGTGCCGGTCCCCTTGCAAGAGGCCGCAGATGTTGGTGGTGAAGCGCAAGGCGTAGGTGGCGGGCGGGACGCAGGACCAGCCGGGCAAGTAGTGGCTCCACGGTGAATGACAGTAACTGCAGAACACACGTGCAAACGGAGCTGCTCTGTCGCGGTTGAGATGGCGTCATGGTCCACACGCACACAGGGGCCCAGCCACAATCACATTTCACAGACGCACGGACACTGACAGCGGCGTTAACACCAACACGCAAAGAGTTTGAATGCGGGAACAAATCCACACAATAGAAACGCGACCATGACCATTCGGCACACCTGCGACACAAACGTACGGCCATACATTGCCACCCACAGGCACACACAGAATCAAACCCGGATACCTGCAAGCATATGCACGCAAACAACGAACCCCAGCAACAGCCGGCAACATCAAGACGGCAGTCACCGAATACAGCTACAAGAAGCCCTCTGGGCCATCGGGCCCCATAGGTCCCTAGAGGTCCCCATAGGTCCCCATAGGTCCCTTGAGGTCCCCATAGGTCCCCATAGGTCCCGATAAGTGCCGATAGGTCCCCATAGGCCCCTAGAGGTGCCCAGTGGTGCCCATAGGTCCCCATAGCTCCCCATAGCTCCCAATAGGCCCACAAATGCCCCCCCAAACCCCCACAAAACACACCCCAATGCGTTCCAGCAGAAATGCAACTTTTGCCGGAGGCCATAGTCCTTGAGGTAGTCGATAATTTTCGCGTTCGCATTGTTTGTGTACAGCATCATTAAGAATGAATAGTCGATGATGTTGTGGTCCTGAAGGAACTGTGCATCACGCGGCAGCGCCGCCATCCACTGCGCCTTCACACGGCCCAAGCGCTTTGGCAAAATCTCGGAGTCAATCTCGAGTGCCGCCAGCATGTTCGCGTCCTGGGGACGAAGAGGGAGGCCATAAAGGTCAAACACAAAGTTTCATGGACAGCACCGCAGGATGCGGAATTCATGGAACGGCATCCCACAGGGCAACTCTGTCCAGTCAATGCCCGTCTTGATGTTCTCAGTAACATGTCATTATAAAAGTAAACTGCATTGAAATGTGCTCCAGATGCACCTTCCTGAAACGAGACGTGAGAAACGCTACTTACAGACTTGCCACAATCGATATCAGACTTGGACAAGGGCGTCAATGGAGGTACACCCAATATACACTGCTCTGTCTGCACAACGGATGTGCTGGTCTTGTGGCAGCCTTCCAGGGCTGGCCAACCCAGACCGGCTAAAGTCGCGCGCCGCGCGCCCCTCTTTCAGACGCTCGTCCATGCAACGCCCAGACTTCGAACGCTAGTCCCAGTTTGTTGAGTCTCCTGCGGACTTTCCCTGACAAAAAAGGAGGAAAACGCTTACGAGGTGGTGCGCCAACTGCGGGCAACTGCGGACGGTGGACCGCAAACGGACGTCACTTGACCATATGCTCAACCGAAGGTGCCATGGCATGACGCCTGCATGGATTGCTGCTGGAAGCTGGCGGCGCCTCTTGGCCTCTCGCGACTGACACTTGTCCTTCCCTTGAACCCTAACCCTCTGCAGGCGGCGTGCCCATCAGCCTGTCACCCCCTCGTGCCTCCCTCTCCATGCCTGGCCTATCCTTACCTCCCTGCAACCCCTTCCTTTCCCTTGGGAGGTTGTGTCAACGGAGCCCTCAGACTGTCCCTGTTTCAGGTTTCACTGCTCTGTGTTGGGTTCACACAGAACAGGGCAACAACCCTTGCCATTAGCCAGGTGCATCCAAGCCGACACCCCATACAGGCGGTGGGGGACCTTGGAGGGGGTTGGGGGGTGCGGGGGGTGAACTTGACGTCTACTTAAGCACCCCACCTGACTAACGTGCAAAAAAGAGGGGCTGACGGAGGGGGGGGGTAGGCTGCCTCTTGGATGGTGGTCACACCCTCCAATGGAATGGGGAGTATGAGGGGTCTCCCTTAGGCTTGGGGACAAGCTTTTTCGGTTTTTGGGCGGCAGGCGAAGGGGGTGGGGGGGGAAGAGGTTGGCGGCAAAGCGCCGGCGGTTGATGGTGAGCCGCTGGCTTTTGGCCCTCGGCTGACGTCTGGTGGTGGTCAACCGGCAGCTGGCGTACCAGCTGTCGTGGCCCCGCCTAGGCCCGCCTAGGCCCGCCGGCCCCAGTCTGCGGACGCAACCTCCGTCGGGGCATTCCCAGGGTCACTTTTGTAGAGCAGTTTTAAATCTTCAGGGGTCGCTCGTCGCTTTTGGATAAAGGGCACTCATCGAGGCTTGAAGTGCGAGACAGCTGCATTCCTTATCACAGAGGCGAGCAGCTGAAACAGAGCAGCGCAAAAAGACAACACGTACGCATGCTTTGGACACATTCACAGTCCAAAAAGAATTGTGTGCAAGAGGATCGAAAGAAACAGACCCAAGGGCCGTCTCCTCGGCCCTGCCTCCTCGGTTTGGATGTGATGCATCCCCCAAACTAACTGCGGCTGAAGGCCCCTTTGGGGGAGGGCAGGGGGGGCGGGGGGCCTCCCCCCTCCACCCTAAAGAGCGTTATGAAACCTTCCCGGTTCCACCAGCTCGGCGACCTCAACCCTAGTGCAGCAACCCAATGGGTAGGGCTGGGGGTCAGTGGTGGTCTTGTATGTATGTGAAAAGCACCACACACTCTATCATTTTGGCATCCGATGGACACGTATGCATCATGGACATTGATGTGGTCCACTGCCATGGACAAAATTCTCCTTGCGGCGCCTTTGGCGCCGATAGTGATGTCAGGCCGAGCCCAGCTGAGCCCAGGGCCTTAGGCAACTAATTGTGGCCGGAGGGTGGGGGTGTCATGTCCTTGGACCGGCGGAGCTGGTCCCCCCGTGGAAAGAGACCATCCGCTGACCCTCACTTTTGCAGGCTTCTCTTCTGTAGCCCCCCACGCTCATGAACACCTGAGCCCCCCCCGCTATGGGATACAGATGCGTGTGCACGACCGGAGCCCCCCCCCCCCCGAGGCCTTGTGCCAACCCCCCCCGCTCTGTCCCCGGTGGGGGACCTTGGGGGGGGGGGGCGGGGTGTGAACCCTACGTCTACTTAAGCATCCTACCTGACTAACGTGCAAAAAAGAGGGGCTGAGGGAGGGGGGGGGTTAGGCTGCCTCTTAGATGGTGGTCACGCCCTCCAATGGAATGGGGAGTATGAGGGGTCTTCCGAACTTCCTGCGGCAGTGGTCAGCCCCCCCCCCCCCCGGGTTCTGAGAGGTGCAGGGCGGGGGGGGTTTGGCACAAAGCCCTGCAATCTTGCTGCTCTCCTGGCAGTCGGCGGCGTCAATCGACTTCTCGCCATTCCTGAAGATCCCGACCAGGCCTTCCTTCGCCCAGCCCTACCTTGAAGATCTCGAGGGTCTCGAAGATCCACCAAGCCGCTGTGTTGGCCCACCCTTTCTGCTTCTCCGCGGTGGCAGGTCGTGGCACCAACACATTCAGGATCCACAAGGCCATAATCTTCCGTGCGGAATGCAAGCACTCTTGCCACGGCGGAGCGCCCCGCAGCTCCCCACGAGCATTGTTGTCACATTTGCTCGCTGCAAGGTAGATACCCCCAGCTATGTCGGTGACGAGCCGCCTAGGGGCACTCGCGCTCGACCAGGCCTTCCTTCGCCGAGGCCTACCTGGTGGCTACGCCTGTGGTTCTTTACCTGTGAAATCCCCTGTGTGGGGGAAAACTATGCGGGGCGGGGGGGGGGGCGTAAATAATCGCTGGCCAGATGGGTTTTGGCCAGTGGCCAGCAGATTGTTGAGTTGGGTGTTTATTTTTTTGTTTTTCTGGTTTTTTTCTAAAACATGTAGTCCACAAATTGCACTACAAGGAGGCCCAAAACCCTCATCAAACAATGCAAAAAAAAAATCAACACCACTAAACACCTATAAACCACGGTGGTTGCCCAAAAACTGACTATTTTGAAAATTAGACGCAGAAACACCATTCATTTTCATTCGGCCAGAGGCCTGACTAGCACCTGAATTGAATGGCCAGCACTCACTTAAACCTTGAGGGAGTCACAGCGGAACCGGGTCCCACTGTGTTCTTTCTTCTCCTGCCGAGCTCTCCAACAGTTGCGCCCCCCCAGCGTGCCGCCCAAGTGCTGCCCCTTTCCCATTTGGACACGCGCAGTACAACGGTCCTCCCCCAAACGCGCCCACCCAACCCCCCAACCTCTGATTCGGTGCTGCATTTCCAGGGGCATTTGGAGTGCTCTGTCGGGGCTGACGGGTCGGGGAACACACCTTCATCGTCAGAGGCTCGTAGTCCAAGGAGCCCTTGCTGTTGAGACGGGAGCAGATCTGCTGTGCACGGGTGTTCTTCTGCTCGCGGTTCAGCCAACTCCCCTTCAGATCCGCCTCGGCCAGTGGGTCCTGGTGGATGGCAACGTTCTGCATGACTACGAAGTAGATGACCTTCGTGTTCTTGTGCATGCGCAGTGCGTGGCAGCCCACAATGCGGGCCAGCAGCGAGTGGCGGTGTGCGCGGAGGTGGTAGTAATAATCCTCTGCCATGGACATCAGCTGCTTGTGCTCCCTGCGGATTGAGGTTCGTAGTGTGGGGCTTGGTCGATGCATGCGTAGTCAGGTGGTCTTAGGTAGATGCATGGGCAGCAGAGGCGTGGGTAGCCATAGGTAGAGGCGTGTGAGCGGGGGTTATCCTACTCCATGCCTGCCTATCAAACGACAACACCGTGATTGTCCCATGCATGCAAGTGGATCATCCATGTGCCATGCTTCCATTCATCCAGCAATGCGCCTTCATGGAGTACACAGGCGCAAAACTTAGATTGGGGGTGGCATGGGCCCGGATTTTGCATGACCTAAAACAAAACAAATCATCGTCTCCACACTTTTTTGAACAGTCAAATAACTACACCAAATCAAGAAATTTTCAGCGAACGTTTCCTCCTTTTTCCAGGCTCTGAACTCGTTTATGGGTCTTGCCCAATGCCCACTCCTTGTAAAAAAGCATTTTTTTTACCATTGAAAACAATGTCGGGTCTGCCGGCTTGTAAGTGAGGGATTGTTGTTGGAGGATTGAATAGATGTGCAGACGCACCATGCCTGCCCGCCACTGATGATGAGACAGATGGGAAACGGCAGAAAGCAGGGGGGAAAAAAGCCCAGGGGTCGTTGAAGATAGAATTCTGGGCCCAGGGGGATATCACATGGCATGATGTAGGAGGTGCGGGCGCAATGAGCACTAGCCGCCAAAAGCATCGGACTTCTCTGGTCGTAACACGGGATGGCACATGGGGCACCGCTTGTTCCAAGCCACTGAGCAAAGGCTTTTCAATAGGTGAGAGTGGGACAGTCGTCCTTCTGCTCACAAGTGCTGGGCCTCCCTTTTGGGGGGGCGGAACCCTGTCCACACTGGTTGTCGGCCAGCAGCGCATGTGGGACTTGTACCGGGTGCGTGCATCCCCCACCCCCAGCCCCAGGGGGTTCAGTCAAAGCACGACATTGCTTCATATCGTCAACGCTACGTAAACAATTCATTTCTAAAAACTCAAAACAGTGCGCACACCCGGAAGTATCAACCGGCACGCGTACTCGCCTTGATGGCACCCCCCACCCCCACCCAACCCCAAGGAACTTGATTCGTCGTGAAACTTTCCGCCAAAGCCCGCAGTTCACCCGACGTTCAGTGATTTGCCTCACGACTGTGGGTCCCCTCCAAGCCATTGCTTGGTGACGAAACTACCCCGTCTGGCGCGCGGGCCGGGTAAGTTAGTTATGATGAGCTAAGCGAAGATGTCAGTGGCAACTTTGGTAGACTTACCCTGTGGAATACAGCCACCTCCCAAGAGGTACACCCAAAGGCACATAACTTCAAAAATGTGAAATACGCACTGCAAAAACACACCGCCAGAGCAAGAACCCACTGGCGGGTGGTGGTAAGTGGGGGGATGGGGGGGGGCGCTTTCCTAAAAAAAAGTCTCTTCGGGGGTTAATCGCGAAGGCCTGGGGGGGACAGCGCCGGCACATGCACAGTGCAGTGCCGCCGTACCTGGGGGTGATCTGTTTAATCAGGTATTTGCCGTCGTGGGTGACCAGCATCCGCACGGAAGTGCCTCCTGCATGCGCGTCCAGCAACCGCAGCTTGCACACGGACTGGCCATAGGTGTGCGCCACGTTTTTTGGGGGATCAAGCAGCTCTTCCGGGGCCTCCGGGTCCGGCTCATACATCATGTGATGAATTTCCGTAAAGATGCGGGTGGCGTAGTCTGCAAAATGGTGCGGGATGGGCCTGGCGCGTCACGGTGGGCGCCTGGGAATGGGGTCACGTGGCGGCTGCCTGTCTTGCACGCATGCACAACACCACCCCACTCTACTACCCTACTCCACACCACAGCACACCCCCACCCCCACCCACATCCACACCCACACCCACACCCACACCCACACCCACACCCACACCCACACCCACACCCACACCCACACCCACACCCACACCCACACCCACACCCACACCCTCACTCACACCCACACCCACACCCACACCCACACCCACCCACACCCACCCCCACCCCCACCCCCACCCCCACCCCCACACCCACACCCACACCCACACCCACACCCACACCCACACCCACAGTCACACCAACACCTACGCCTACACCCACACCCACACCCACACCATACCACAGCAAACCACACCACACGATGCTGCACGACACCATTCGGCACAGAACACAGCAGCACACCACGCACTACATCACACCATGGCACCCACACCACACCACGCCACTACCACCACCATCACCACCAGCCATACCCGTGTATGTGGCATGGGGCAGCCCTGGCACTGGCTGATGGTTGCGCCCGTACATCTGCGGAGGGACGTGCGTTATGAAACCGGTCGGCGGGGGCATGCTGAGCGTCATATTGAACAGCGCCAGCTCCACTGCCGCGACGTAGTCCTGGCTGTTGTGCAGGAGCCAGCCCTGGTCCGGCGAGCCCAAGCTGGTGCTGATGAACTGCCGGTTGTACTCCTCCATGAGCTGCATGTGCAGGTTGTCGTGGATCGAAGCACGACGTTTGTTGTGCGCTCTGATCTCTCGGGGGCAGCCGTCTTGAGGCAGATTGACGAAGCTGCGGTGGCAGGATCGAGGTCTGGGAAAACTGCTCCAGAAATGGCCCTACACCTCATTCGCCTCTGGACAGCTGCCGCATCCCTGACGCTGGCGTCCGTTTGAACGGACTGTCACGGACGGCTGCGGACGCCCCGAAAATCCCAAAACGGACATACACAGACGCACCCCAGCGAGCAATAAACACACGCCGACAGGCAGTCCATGATGGTTGACCCTGTGCCCTTACATCCTCATTCCAAGCGGCCGCGGTCTCATGCCAGTCCACGATACTCTCCGTGTCACCGGCACTTCAATCAGCACAGACTGACTCAAACAGACCGCCCCCACCCACAAAACTTACATCGGGCACCATCCGACGCCCCAAAAACCAAACCAGCCGCACACGGACGCCCCCCGCAAACAAAAGGGACGGCCTCATCATTATCATCACCTTCCTCTTCCTCTTCATCATCCTCATCCTTATGAGCATCGTCCTCATCAGCCCCATTACCATCATCAGCAGCAGCATCCTCATCATCATTATTTGGGGGTGCGTTTGCTTTTGCCAGCACAGATGACGCTCACTGAAGAGCGCGGCGACAATGCGACGATGCGCCGACGTAATGGGGCCCTGACAGGCACGCCATGCACACAAACCTGCAATGGCGGGCCCATTTACCAGTCAGCACCCGCCGCGTCCACAGCAACACGAGCCGATAGAAGGTCACCTGCCGCAAAAACTCAAAGTGCCGCGCTGGGATGCCGCCCCCGGGGGCAGACTCCATCTGCCACTCCAGATGGCAATACGCCAGCCACAGCGCGGGCCCGAACTCTCGCGTGAAGTAGGCGGCCGCCGGCTCGTCGCACTCCGGCTCCGCGGCCTGGAGCGTGTCGATGGCGTGGGGCAGCTTGGCCAAGATCTCCTCAATGAACGGGGCTTGCGAAACCAAAAAGGCCTGAGCACATACGATGGCGGCATGCGCATGAATGTCCTCTTCCACGGTCGATGCCCAACCAACTGTGCTGGCCCACGGTCGCAGAAGGACTCTCTGGGGCTGTGTGTGGCACTGTGGCCATCTGCCGCTGTGTGTAACAAGGTGTGGCATCCTTGGGCTCTTCGTGGCATTGAGTCGCCTGGTGTGGCTATGTGTGGCACGGCGTGGCACTGCGCGCCACATGAAGGGGACCGGCTTGGGGACACCCCAGGTCCCTCCAAAATTCTTGGGGCGCGCGCTTTGCAAATGATGGCACTTCGCACCCCCACCGCCCACTGACGGCCCAAAATCTGTGGTGCGCACGAGCACTTAAAGATGATAGGATTTGGGGCTCTGCAGGACTTTTAAAACGACCGGACTTGGGGCGTCAGGTTGGGTTCTGTCGTCCGGTGCGGGAGGTGAAGACGTGCACCTGGTACTCGGCACTGTGAAGCGAAGCAACGTTGAACGTGAACAACTCCTCCACGCTGTGGATGTCCTCACTCACCAGCGCTGCCCACATCAACGTCTCCATCAACGCCTTGGAGGCGAACGTGCAATTCAGGAGCATCACTGGGGCCGTGTGGTGCTCCCAGAAGTGTGCTGCCACCAAAATGCAGATTTCGGGGATGAGGAATGCGAGATACAACAGCAAACATCGCCTACAGTGCGAAGACACGTACCGTTGCGCCCAACATCCACAGAACACCACGCCAAAGCACGAAGTGCAGGGAAGCGCGAGTGAAGCGTAGAGAAGCGCCGGGGAAGTGTAGAGTAGCGCCGGGGAAGTGTAAGGTCGAGCTGGGGAAGTGTCCACTTTGCACCACGCAACACCGGATGCTCGCAGTGTCTGCCGTGCTGGTGCGGTTTGCCCGTTTTCCTGTTGGGGGGACAATGGCGAAGCCCACTAATGCGTTGCTCCTGTCACATTTTGCATCATCGGATTGGGCGCGTTTGAATTCACTCTGTGTGCAGCGACGACCCCGTGACCGGGCTGCAAACTGCATAATCACAAGTGGGAGCACAGCACAGAAGCTGTAGAGGCGGTTGGGGAACAAACGTCAGAGCGGTTGAAGCACAGCACAGAAACTGTTGCGGCACAACATAAGGCGGGTGGGGCATAACCTACAAGAGCACTAGATTGTGGATTGCGCCACCGGGTACAGCTCATGCCAAGAGAATCCGCAGGGGAGACCGGACCAACACTGGGCCTAGTAAGGCGTTGGGGTGGTCTGGCTGGTATGCTGTGCTGCTGTCTGAGGTGGTGCGGAGTGGTGTAGTGTGGAGTGCTGCAGTGCAGTGCAGTGCAGTGCAGTGCAGTGTAGTGGTGCGTACGGCATGTGCGCTGGCGCGCGCACGATGGGCTCCCCAAAACGCAACCCATACTTTACAAGACAACCCCGTGCACAAGCCTGTGAACCACAGACCCACGTATGGCAATGCACAGCGCTGGTGCCCACAATGGTCCTTGCCGCGTACCCGTTGGCTCCCGGGAACCAGCACTGCAATGGGTACCCCGTGGTTGGGCGTAGCCACATACCTGTGAAGCCTGAATGCTGGATACCCGTGTTTCCATCTGGGAAAGATCTTATGGCACATGAGCCCGTAGAGGAGCGAAAAGACCACTGCAGCATTGACCAGCAGGTAAGGGACGAGATGCACGCCGAGTAGATACACCCTCTTCTGGCCCATGTTCAACCAGCAATACTGTGCAGTGTGGGGCACAAGGCGGGCAATAGGTCAGTGGACATTTACAACACAGATGGGCATCGCACAAAGGGGACAGGAAGGGTGGATTGCAAGATTCAGAGGGGAGACCCTCCCCTCAAGCCAAACCCCCTCTTGGCTGTGCCCAGACAGCGAGGCGCATCCCATGCAAATGGTTGCGTCGTACAAAAGAGGGCACCACCCTTTGTGCTTCGGGTCGCGAGGTCGATGCTCTCCGATCTTCTGTACTGTTGCACAAAGATGGAAGTTTGCCTTTCGTGTGCCAAGGGGGCACGGATGAGTGTTGTTCAAGGTCCGCTTCCCGAACGCCCCCATTGGCGGCCCTTTGCAGCATTCTTCGCCCCCCCCCTTCCCCCCACCCGGAGAGCAATCGCCAGGATTCGAACTCAAAATACCTCTGGCATGTGAAACTGTCCCTGCGGAGCTGTACAAAGGGTATATGTCCGAGAAAACGGCTTGGCAAGTTTTCACATCGCAACGATTTCGGGGGCACCGAGAGCCTTACAGCACGTTCATTTGTCTGGCAAGTTTTCACCTTGCAACGATTTCGGGGGCACCGAGAGCCTTACAGCACGTTCATTTGTCTGGCAACTTTTCACATCGCAACGATTTCGGGGGCACTGAGAGCCTGACAGCACGTTCATTTGTCTGAACAAACAATTGTCGACAAGACATCTGTGTATTGTGGAGATGGTGCCCCCCCGCCCCCCCCCCACATGCATGCGCCAGTTTGCCAGTTGATGTGCGAGAATCGCGCGTTCCTTGTTGTCCTGTCATGGGTCTGCACAATGGGCCGAGACATGCCAAAGACAAAGGGTCCTGCAGCTGTGCATGCGGGCTTCCCTGCATGCCTGTCGCATGACCTGTCTACACGTGCTTTGGCTTGGTGCAATAAATGCTTCCGCTGTCAGTACGGAGGCACGCGTCCCCTGGCTGTACACTCACACAGCGTTGCGCCTGGTGCTTGCTTGCATTTTGCAGCCACAACATCACAACCTTTCCTGCTGCTGATCAAATCCATCGCCACATCCAGCAACCGACCGTTTTTTGGAAAATAAATGCCTTTGGCTGAAATACCCTCTATGGTTCAGGAAGAAGCCTCAAGACCTCAATTCACACCCACAGGTAGCAATACAAGCCCACAAGAAGCAATGCAATGCGATCACGGAATGTTGGATAAGAGGGGGGAGTTCATTCGCTATATTAGAATTTGCTCTTCTTGCTCTTTTTACAGATTGTGTTGCCAACGACTTATCCGAGCCTTGTTGTTTCTCAATTACCCCAAACACGTTATCCAGGCACAAGCCATTGATTGGGATGATAGGCATAAATACACTACACTCCGCCGTGACTCTGCTGCTAGTGGTGGTGGGAGGGATGCAGTAGATTCACACATTGTCTCTTTGAGCCAAGCCGAGCAAAATCCACACTCAACTATAGGCCCCATTGTGCATGTCCTAAGGGTGGTACACCACTCAGCGCTACCTCTTCGTTGGTCCAGCGTGGTGCATGGTTTGAAATCCAAACTACCCTTCATTCCCGGCCTCAAGCTCTTTGCTATTCTTCAGCTTGTTCAGGCGCTGGGCCTTGCGCGCGCTCCAGCAGCCCATTGGGTCATGACGCGCGTGCCTTCTCCTGTGGCTATATGTTTTGGCGCTATTTGTTGATTTGTCTATTTTTTTGGGCCTGCCGGATTGATGTTTGTTTGTTTTTAGCTGATGAGGGCTTAATTTAAGCCGAAACGCGTACTGTTGGGGACGCCGCTTATCCAGGATTCCGTGATCGCATTGCATTGCTTCTTGTGGGCTTGTATTGCTACCTGTGGGTGTGAATTGAGGTCTTGAGGCTTCTTCCTGAACCATAGAGGGTATTTCAGCCAAAGGCATTTATTTTCCAAAAGACCGTGCCCATAACTCGCACACAGCAAACCTGCCCAATGGTGAGTCCAAAGGACGACTTCACGGCTGTGCAATACAAATCCGTCACAGTACCCACCGCCACCCACGCCATGAACAGCAGCGCATATCCCCATGGCATCTTGTCGCCCTTGAAGGGGTCATACAGGGCCAACACTTTGTCCACCGAGAGCACGAACATGAACGACTGCGACATGGCCGAGCCAACGTGCGCCAAAACCCCCGGCACTTTGCAGCCCTCGTGGTGCCCCGGGAAGCAATGGTTCAGATCCCAACAAGACACGTGAATCATGGACCCAGGCAGCACTTCGGCGGACAGCACCAAACTGTTTGGAGGTTGGAAGGCAAGGGAGCACGCAAACGCCAAGAGGGATCAATGGAACAAGACTGGGCAGACGGCTGGCGCTGTCGGCTAATCGGCGGCGGTTGTGGGCCAACCGACAACAGCAATTGTGGAGCAACCCAAGGCGGCCGACCAACAAATCAAATTCCCGGTCAGCAAGCCCGGTAGGAACCCGTCTTCTTTCCTCCTCACGCATGGTTTTCTTTGCGTGACGAGCAACAAACTCTCCTTAGGTGATCATCACTCATACGACACACGGGGGCGACTTAGCTTACGGTGCGTCGAGGGAGCGACCACCAAGGGAAAACAATAGTCCTGCACTTGCCAAGAGTTTGCCTTGAGACCCTCACACGGTCTCAAGGGCCTCGAGGGATCAACAAGAAGAGGAGGACAGTGGCTTGTGTGACATTCAATCAAACAAATGCGTCTTTCTCAAAGCAGCTCCGTAGAGCTACAGCGAGAGCAAGCTTGCTAGGTGGTGGATCGACATCTTCGGGGACCAAAACCACCAAGGCCGTGCGGAACTGCAAATTGAACGCCACCGAGAATACTACTACAAACGGCGATCTTGGTCTTGGTGCCCCAAATGCCAAGAAATGAGCACCAAATTGTGATCGGGAAGTGGCGCCCAAAAGGTATGTCTGGTGTGGCGGTAGTTGCCTTGCCACGTGGAGATTCTTTGCACTTACATGACCGTGGGCGACATTTTCTGCCCCAAAAAGACGGTGTTCGCACGTGACGCCATCGAAAAGATGACCAACAAAAAAAATCTTTTTGTGTGCCACAACATTCCTCTTTCCAACCCCGATTTGACGAAAGCACCAATAATATGTTCCAGTTTGGTCTTGGAAGCTTTGGTCCCGACGTTCCACCACAATCCTCAACAAACCCACCCTTTCAAGTGCAACGTCTGCTAGCGGTTCCCACGCGGGAACATTTTGTTTCTCGTACGAAGTGCGAGTTGAGGCGGCAACAAAATACCCAAAAGAATTGCGCGAATGTTCGTTTCGCTTTTGCGATACCGATGCTTTTTTGCCCCCTGTGAACAAATAGTTGCTGTTACGCACACGACAAATAACATCACACCATCTCGTGCTATCACAAATTCCGAGAAAAAATTGTAGTAGCATTCTTGTAAGGCCTCGCATCTTGTCGAAAAGTCGCATGAGCCCCCCCTTTTGCTTGGGTGTCAGTGGCAAAAATTCATCATCGCAAGGGGTAGTAGAATGCTTGTGATCCCGAAAGATTTCTTGCGTGCACGAGAACGGCTTAACGACGACTGACGAGAGCACAAAACCAAGGTGAAGTTCTCAAACGGCCATAACCTGGAAAATGTAAGCGAGCATACTGAGTCTTCTCATTTTGCAAATCGAAGTTTTTAATGTGCCTACTATCTTACATGTATACACAGGGTGTGGTTTTTCGTGCCTTCTCACAAACATGCACTCTACTCACATAAATAACACCCATGATCGTCCTCAGGCTTGGGTGCCACAGTAGGTCTGGTCAACCATGCGGGAATTGCAAACCTATTTGAGCACGACTCTGCACACAATATTTGTGTCGGCATTGCAAGGATGGGACCTAAATGGCCAAATATCCATAAACCGCCCAACAAGCACATCAAAAGTTGTACCAAGGCAACCCTGTGGTAGTGGATTTCTGAGGCAATGTGTCGTTCGACTCAAACATGGTGGTAAAAATGATGACACACCGAGCGTCGCCTAAGGAGCACGACGGCCGAAGTGGACTCATGTATCGTGATAATGCAAGTTCTGGTAGTGGTAGTGCAAGAATGGAGACCCCAATGTTGCATCACTTTACGAACAATTTAGATTCAAACCCCCCGAGTATTGACTTGCTTAGCACTCGTTGGGTACCCACACAAACTTCCCATCAAATTCTCCAGTTGACCACGGAGTCTATTGTGTATTCGGGAGTTTATGGTGTATTGTATACTAGGCAAACAAACAAAAGAGAACACAACTCACATTCAAGGCCGAGGAGAGCAGCACAAAGGTGGTTATCGTTTGCGACCTAAGCACTTACGCTTTAGCTCGGCATGGGCACAAGTTTCCGTTGGTTTAAATGCCTACACAAACATATGGACATTTGTTGCTGTGGGCACACATGACTCATTGCTCGTCAACGGGCGGCAACAAATAGCACATCATGCAAATACACATCATGCCACGTATTTGGCCCATTGGACGCGTTCATGAGTGCTTCTCATGAATCCTTCCCTTTGACAACCGGAAGAAACACTTGTCGCATGAAAGCTCGGGTGGCCACACACCTAATCGCAAAGAGGCAATCGAACGTCGTCCTCCAAAAGATGATCCTCTTGATGGAGTGGTCCAAATACCATCCTTTGAAATCCCGACGTTGCAAAATCTCGGCGACCGTCGGAAAGATCACCACCGAGTGGGCCAAAAGCGTGACGATTCCGGTGACGAAGTACATGCCTCGGGGAGAGCCCCATACTTCCATTAGATGGAGAACCAAGGCATAAAAGGGACAACTCAAGTAGGAAATCATGATGATGACCGGAGTGGTGACCCATCGGAGCGAGCGACCCATGCTCACCACAGAAATCCTATCAACGCATCTAAAACATTAGCATTGAAATGGAAGCGATAAATACCACAAATACGACGAAATGCATACGCTCAATACCCACCTTGCAACACCTCACAACGTGGAATGCTCGAGATTATAACTCTCTACACAATGTCACTTGGGGTGCGAAAGTACTGGCAAGACTCGTCAGCGGGCAGGACAAAGCAACAAAACGGCGTTAGCCCATAGACTGTGGGACACGAATGTGTGAGCGTCTTTCGTCAAGCCAGAGTGCACATAAAACAGGGGGCCGGAGCCCCCTGGAATCACCAAGTCATCAAAGGCCAAGTATATTGGCACTGCAGAGTGCAGTTGTGGCATCCGTACCAGGCAACCCCAGGCTGTGGAGCACAGGATTACATACGGGGGGCAGGGAGGGAGCAGGCGGGTAAAGCAGACCTAGAACCAGATCACGGTCACACAAATTAGACCGGGTGAGCCCCGAATAAAGACCAGGTTTCCACCATGAGGTGGGGTACCGCTTCATGTGTAATTCGTGCACGCATGCAAGGGCATTGTGTTGTACATCGGACCAGCGCGTGGAATACCCAGCGGATTTGAGCCCCAGGGTGACTGCAATGCTCTTGGTGGAGCGTTTTGCTTGGACAGCCTCGGGGTCCGGGAATCGGGAGAATCGTTTGTGGGGGGGCACGCTCCAATCTACCTTAGTTTTCAGGCGCATTGATACCTCTGCGGTGTCTGGTAGCACGCACAGAACCGCTTCCAGGCTGGGAATCACCAGACCCTCGGATTCCTGTTGCAATTCCAGCCCATACAGTTTTTCGAACATACGCTGGAGTCTAGTCAGGCCAATATTCCCACATATGGCGCCTACAATGTTGTCCATGTACCTGTAAGGGGGGATGGGAAGGGCATGTTTGGGCAGGCGTCGTGACAGCTTGTGAGCCGGAGAGCCAGAGGAAGTGTTAAACGACAATTCACGCATCATGCAAAAAAGTTGCGCAGCTTGCGCCGAGCATAGACCGCCTATCGCAACGCCGCGTTTTTGTTTGGCCACCCTGCTACCAATGACAAAAATATCATTGTGATATACATCAAAATTCATATAAGCTAAAACATCTGACATGCTGAGTATGTGAAAGTCACTAGTGTAGCCACGACCCAAGCGGTCCAGCTTGCGGTTACGACGATGGATGCTGAAGAGGAGGCCGTTAGAGCCCACTCGGAGGTTGCTGGGTATGTGAGGTTTCGGGGATGGTGGGGCTGCACGGATCGCGTCCGCAAGGGCATCGGCAATCTGGGATATTGCTTCAATAACGCCATCCCTAGGGAGGCGAGGGAACATCTCCCGGACGTCCAACTCGAACAGACGCAGTTTTTTGCGGGGGGGGGGTCCTGAGGGGTACAGGCGAGCCATCGCTGAGTTGAGCTTCTCGACATACGCACGCACGTCGCGCACATCCAGAATTGCCCATGTATCCAGCATCTGGGTCGCTGCACTGATGAGTAGTGTGAGACAGCGACTTATGAGGCGGCCATGCTGTTTCATGGGATGGCTAAAGTGGGAAAACAACAGACGCCATTTCAGGGTATCAGTGAACTCGTCACTTTTATGCTTCAAGAAGGGGAAGGACACTGGGGGAGAGGTGCGGGCAGAGCAGCGGAAGTACTTGGTCAATCCAAACTGACGTGCAGCGTCCATGAGCTTTTGCAGAGCAAAAACTTTAGCATCAACCACAGTCGGAAAATCGCCCAAAGTTTCAAACTGTTCGGGGTCGGAGTACAGGATCCGGATGTAGCTGAAAAATAAACGCTTACACATAACCCAGGTGCGCCCGGGGTTTTTATCAACAACAAGGAAAACGTAGCGATCACCCCATTTGCGTTTAAATTCCTTGATACGCTCCGGCCGCAGATACCAGGGTAGGCTGTGGGCCGTGTCCGTGTGAAGCGACTTGGCCTTGTGGACCATTGCAGCACAGTAGGTGCCGACTAGGTTATCAGGCAGGCGCGACACTGTGGCAATGCGCTTCGCGCATCGGACCACGTCCCCTTCCATAGATTCCCACGTGGTGATCGTTCTGTTGCCCATGTGTTGAGTAAGCAAGCAGTATTCAGGCCCAAAGAGGGTTTGCCATTCAGAGGGGTCACGCGTGCATACACAGTTCTGTATCGTGTGAACACCGGAGACATGGGAGCACGCACAGTGGGAAGACCGGCGGCAGATGTAGTCCCAGGATTTCTGAATTTTCCGCGTACACAGATGGTCACGAACAGTGCAGCCACTCTTCGAGGTGAGCTGGACAGCGGACCGCAGGTAGGAACGGAGTGGCAGGGGGAGGGGGGATTGGGAGATGGTGTCTTGAATGCAGCTTTTGATATCCTGGGGGGCAGGGTCGTTGGAGGCAGGATATGGGAAGGGAAGACGCTGGGGCAGGTGGATACCGACGCGTTGATGAACACGGGCAGACACCTTGCGGAATAAATCGTTCCACTCCTGACGTGGTATAATGGATTTGGATACAGTTAGAGTATCCAACAGGGTGGGTAGAGAGAGGGCGATGCGGCGGTTCTTCTGGATGTAGCCGACAATCGTTTTGACACGCTGGCGGCTGCAGATTTCTGTGGATGCCTGGATGCGTTTCAGCAGTTTCCATTTGAGGTGGCAGTAGTGGGCGGTATCGCGCTGATTGTATACATTGGCACCGAAGTACCGAATCCATTTCTTTTCCACTGACGCATGCTGAGACTGGTGGCACACTTCCAGGGGCAAAATTAGAAAATGGTGCAAGCCTTTTCGCGCCATAGCACTATAAAAATCAAGGCCTTCAAGAAACTCGTGTTCCCCGCGGTGAATGTGAAAGAGTGCGCGCATAGCCCCCGCGACGTGTTCCAGGAAACGCACGACAAGGGGTCGGTCCGTGCGGCCTACATACACTCTGGAGTCCAACAGAGAGAAGACAACATAAACAGAGTGGAGACCAGGTTTCAGGTATGGGAGAGAGAGAGCTTTTGAGAGACCGAACAGTTTCCGGATCCAGGTTTGCGGAGCAAAATGCAGAAGTGTTCTCATTTCTTCAAGGTGCGTGGACAAAGCGAGCTTCTGGGTTTCAGAGTGTGGTTTGAAAGTGTTGCTGGAATACAGATTGTCACGAAATTCAGTGTTGCGTTCCATAGACGCCCGAAAGATGACGCGCATAGGGCCCTTGCCCATGGAAGCGGTGAAGCGTGCAGGCGGCATGTTCCAAAAGCCACGGCCGTTTTTGGCTCTAGCGCTCATAGCAGCAATGTATGTATAAATATTGAAGAGGGGCGCGCCATTTGCTGATGCACAGCAATCCTCAAGTAGGGTTGGGGTTGTGACAAACCAGGAGACGGGGGAATTCACGAATTTTTTACGTTGGTGTTTGGTATAGAAGGGATGGAACAGGGGGCACGAAACGGAGTATTTTTCTTCGAAGGCACACCACGCATTACCGTTCTTGCACAATTTTCTCGCATACTCAATCCAAACCTTGTGGGAATGGGGGATACCGAACACTGCCAGTTCCAAGTCGGGGTTGGCGCGTAAAGTATCGGTTAGCAAGCCAGGGGAGTCACCCGGCTGCGGTAACAGGAGTATGCGACGCGATCTGCAGGCCACATCATGTGGCGAAGGGAGCGCGCCGAAATGGTGCTCAAACGGGGCCATGGGCCCGGTGAACGCTGTGTGTTGTGAGCCACGAGAGAAGGAGGTGGTACCTATCGTCCCATCGATGTTGAATACATTAAATAAGGTATCCCACCATGTTTCGAGCGGAGACCAGAATTGGGAGCAGGGTAAAAAGGCAGGTTCTGAAGAAACGGATTGTGTGTAGTCAAGCACATGCAAACAAAATTGGAAACATTCGTGGTCAGATATCATACTCCAATGAAGATTGTTATAGGAGCGATGAAAGCGATACCAAAAGCGGCGGCAAACTATGGAATCATTAACTAGATGCATGCATTGCGTTACGGCATTTGAGACGAACTCGGGTTGGGAAGGAAAACGGACATTCATATTGCAGAGTGCATCGCATGCAAACTGGCGGATAGCCATAGATGACATGGATTCACCAAATTCAATAACCGTATCCTGGAAGTCGGAAATGACCGAGGCGGTGTTATGGACGGGGTTGTGGGTGGTATGGGCTTGAAGGGCATTGGCCACGGTGGCGACTTGCTCGAGCCACGGAAGGCCATGAATGGGGAGCAGTTGCAAAACCGATTTTTCAATTGGTTCCGGTCGAGAGGAGACACTACCAAAGCGGCGAATGCGCTTGCATGCACGGTGCGCGCGTGAGTGTGGTGTAGAGGACGCGGTTTTGGGTGGGGGATGGGACCAACGTGAGTGACGGCGTTTAACGGCTAAGCAAATAGAGCTTCGCCGTCGCCGGGCAGACGCAGTTGGCGATGGTTGTGGATTTTCCTTGGGGACGACGGAAATTGGACGTTGAAACACCGGTGGGGAATAACGGCGTGGGGGTCGAGTGCAGCGTGTACGCGTGCGAGACATCCGCATAGATTCATCCATAATTAACGTGTAAAGAGCGTGTAAAAAGCGAAGGCACGTGTGAGTCAACCAAACGTGGAAAAAATAGAAAGCTCGAAGCGACAAATTGATTAACGTGTCTTGGATGTGTTGCGGGTCATGTGGCGCTTGGCGCCGCGGCAACGATCAAAGGAAGGGACAAGCGACTCGCGGTCTCGGGAGAGGTGAGGAGACTCGATGAAGAACGGCGCACCAGTGGGTTTACCAGCATTGAGGAGTTGCACCATGTATCCCGGCGTGCTGTCTTGTTCCCCGTAGGACACAATAGACACTTGTTGGAGCATAGCGCTTCCGCCGGCACCCCATGCACCCCATACGTGTTCATTGGCATTGTAATTGACTCCAATGGGTGTTTCACCATTGTCCACCGTCATGCGTTCCGGGCCCATTTGTGGCGTAGGCGGCGCGGATGTAGAGGCGGGGCCAATTGCGGCGCTAGATGAAGACGAATTAGAAGCGGGCGCAGGCTCGGGAGCGGGTTCACCGGAAGGCGGAGTTGGCCTTTTTATCAAGCCGGACTCGAGCAAGCCATTGAAAAGGCCGTCCAATTTATTGTTCATGGATTCATGGCCGGAAGAGACCTTGGCATCAAGAGCGTGAACGGAAGATCGGACCTCAGAAATTTCTGTTTTCATGGCGGATTGAGTCTCTTCAAGTGCACGCAACTTATTATCGGTGTATACTTCGAAAGCCGATTGTGCGATAGGCGCTTGGGATGTGCCATTCATGGGCGCATTAGTAGATTGCTTGGAAGAAGACGAATTTCCAACGCGGCGAGTAACGGATGTCCAACACTCACCATCGGGGTCTTTAGAATTTCGAATGCGCGAAATGAGATCACTAGTCGTGGCGTCGGGCACACCGGCGATGGTGAGAGTGTGCTCATCGAAAGACACATGGGACACCTCAAGTGATAGCTCGTCGGCAAATAGCTTCATGCGCTCGTCATTCCATGGAGAAACACCAACCACATCAAGTGAATAGACGCTAGCGGCGGAAGCCTTGGGCGTAGTAGCGACCGGTGGTCCCATGGACTCAGGGCGGATACCTTCGAACGTAGTCCCATTCTCCTTGCACTCAAAGAACTTGCGTTTGTTAACGCAAATGCGCCACCACATCCATTGGTAGGGACAATTTTTGAGGAGGTGCTTTTCGAGGCAATTGAAACATGTAACTTGTCGAATGTAGCTCCCATCGGAAGCAATGTCACCACACTTCTTGATGCGTTGAGGGCATTGGAACATGTAATGGCCATAGTTGTCGCACATGGAGCAATATGTTTTGTCCGTAGCTTCGGGACGTTGAGAGGCATCGGAACGGCTCTTGGGAGGCATGAGGAGCGAGTTAGTATGACCCTTGGGTGGTCAAACGAGAGGTACACAATGTCACTTGGGGTGCGAAAGTACTGGCAAGACTCGTCAGCGGGCAGGACAAAGCAACAAAACGGCGTTAGCCCATAGACTGTGGGACACGAATGTGTGAGCGTCTTTCGTCAAGCCAGAGTGCACATAAAACATGACAAGTCTCAAATCCCGCTTTTCTATTTCGTTATCAACTTGTGGCATTTGGTTGACATTGAGAGAATATGCTCTTGCAAGTGCGTTGTGCCTTTTTGCGCCGTATGCTTTTGCGACTTTGCGCGTTCCATTTTACCACAATTTTACCAAATTTCATGAATATGCCCCCAACAATTGCCTTTGAAATGGCATCCCTGCGCGTCGTTAGTGGCCAACAGAATCATCGTTTCTTTCCTTGAGTTCATCGGTCGGTTGAATGGCAGCTAAATGTATACGGCGCGTATGTGGTGTGCGTGGAGGAGAAGCATGCAAGCAGTCCACACACTGATGGATGGATGGATCCATGCGTCCAACCAATCCCACGGCTACGTTGACGCGACTTCCCAGGAGCCTGGCACGATCGACCGCTCCAAAACCGCATTCGAATATTCATGCCAAGCACGGCCTTTGGCCTGAGGTGTAATTGCTCTCCTCTGTTCGCTACGAAAATTATGCATTTGCGAATCAGTGCTGACCTTTGCTGCCTTGGTTTTGAGGCGCTGCTCATGTTTGCGAACGACTCGCCATATGTTCGAGTCTTGCACGAACCCACTTGTGTTGTCTCATTAGACTTTGTGCATGTTATCATGTGTACCACCGTGTGTGCGGGGTTGTTGCGGGGTTTGCATATGATGAGTGATGAATAACGATGTAGTTCAGCACGCCTCCCCCTGTTCTCCTGTTCTCCCTGTGTACACATGCGTCGGAGGGCTGACTCCTAGATGGCCCGATTTTTTGCCAAATTTCAAAAACATCCGGGTCCCATGAACATTTGGCGTAGCGGCATAGCGATTGCTGGACCACCCTCCTCTATCTCTACATCCAAAACCGTGGTGGCGCATGAGCCCCTTGCATTCACCGTGGTTTCCGCCGCTTACACTCGGCAGCTGATGGATTTGCTCTCTTCCACTTTTTGAGTTGCTTACGAGATTGGGAACGCGTCATACATCCTTTTACAATCCTTAATTTGGTGCGGCCCGCGGATCTCATTTTGTAGGTTCTTCACCGACCGCTCCACCGTACAGCCTCGCCAAAGGCCAATTGGTCCGTGTGCGTGTGAGCCCTTCGTGTTCGATGGATTTAGACCATGCAGGTTGGTGCACAAGCATTGTCGCATCGAATTACCCCACTCGGATACACGTTGCTCGCCCCCGGCATGAGGGCTAAGCACCGAGGGTTTAATGCGCCATGACGTGCCCGGTGCCCCACTACGTTCTCTCCGTAGACGCATATATGGCGCGGAAAGAGGACGGAGTTTTGAGGGGCCACAAATTTATTCGGAACATGGTGATTTTGGCATGTGCGGTTGATGCTGCTGACAAGGCCCTCTTGCCTGCAACGTTCAAGGCGTTGTCCGAACAAATGCTCTTGGGCCCCAAACAACTCGGAACCCTCGTGTTTGCACAAAGCATTGCGTTCTCCGTTGCACTACCAGCTTGGGGCGCCCTCATGCAATTTTACAGTGCACGGGATTTGATGGTGTTTGGTTGTTGGTTATGGGCCTTCGTCACACTCCTACTGGCATGCACTTCCGCCTACGAGATACAATTCTTGCTGCGGTTGCTGGTGACTCCTCCAATGCGCACCCCCTTTGCTACTTGACCACCCCTCCCGCTTTGAAATTCCGCTTATGTGTGCTCGATCCCCATCACTTCCCAACACGTGCTCTTTTCAAACCAATGACCATCTCCTTCCCTTGCCGCCCCACAATATGCCCTCGGCTGATATAAATTCTCACCCCTCCCTCCACGTTGCAATATCTTTGGTTATGACTCTCCCCAGAAACCCACGACAATGGACCAAATAACAATTGGCATTGCAAGATACACGGCATTTTTGGACGGGTGCGGGACAAAACTTGGGTGCATGAAGAAATGGGTGACAAACTCAATCATCCACCGCGTTGGAAAGCATGCCACGTTTTCAACGCTCCACGCGGGACTTTTTTTGTAGCCTTCGGGGAAATAAACCCACGTTCCGCGTCACTCCAACGTCCAAAAAAGGGTCGGCTCTCCGTTACAATTCTCGACTCACGTTGGATTGCTTTAGGATTCGAACAAAATTTACAAGCGAAATTTTCAAGGTAATTTTCAACGAAATTTTCAACGAAATTTAAGTTTATCTTTCAAACGAAAATTTCAATGAGAATTTGCCGTTCCTTCTTTTTTTATAGACAACATGAAAAACAAGAACTTGAGCACCTGGGGACACTTTACCGTAGTGGAGTACATGGGGGAGTTGGGGTGGGAGGGGTGTGCTGACGAGGAGATCCTGCTGTCCAGTTGTGGGTTGAGCCCCCCCACCCCCGGCAGCCCCCGCAGCACCTCCCCAGCAAAGCCCCCCCCCCCGCCGAGAAACCCAAACCCCCTGCCCTGCCCCCTGCCAAACCCACGCAACCCAAAAAGCCCCCCCGTCCGAAGCGCAGGTCCTTCGAATCAGGATCAGGCACACCCCCGTGGCTCAAACAAGTTCCTTTGCTGAGAGTCATGCCTTCGTGTGCCATCCTTTTCATTTTTGGAATGCCCTCCATGCTTCCTCTCCAGCAGCTGCACTGGGCAAGGTTGTGGCTTGTCTTCCAGCCAGCCAAGCCCCGACGGAGCGAGTGTTTAGCTCAGCCGACTGGCAATGTGCTAATCGGGAGCGCCTGAGTTTTTCCATGTTGGCAACTAAAGTCTTCATTCGTGTCAACTACATGAAGTTGTGCCACGCATGAGTTTCTCATTGCCATTGGCATCCATCATATTGTTTGTGGACTTCGCCATTCCAATTGTGATGCGTCCATCAATGTCTTTCATCAAGGGCTTGGTTATAGGTGCCAGGATTCAGTGCTATGATGTTATAGAACCCCCGCCTTCCCATTGGGACCATAAATTTCATAAATTTCATACTTTTCAAAAAAATCGAAAATTTCACGAAATTTTCACGTTATATTTCACCTGAAATTTAAAATCCTCATTTTTCACGAAATTTTTAAATCCTAGATTGCTTCGCTGGAACTCACGCCCGGCAGGGGGCGCACACACACGCACGTGCGCGCGCGCACACACACAAAGCTCCATGCCGGTTGCCCCCCTTGCTCGTTCCCAACTTGGCCGAACCGAACCCTTTAGCTTTAACACACGAATCGTGTGCGCATCTTTGGGCGGTTCTGTACACTTGATCAGCAATGCGCTACCGCTCTTCGAGGTAAACATCGAAAGTGGTTGCGGTGCACCCCTATGCGGAAAAGGGGACACAAATCTATTGCTTCTTCTGTCCTTTGCCATGTGGTTTGGTTGTTCCTCCCTCGCGCGCGCGCGCTCTCTTTGTTGTGCATGAAGACGTGTTGCAAGGGTTGGATGAGGACACAGGAGGAAAGGAGTGCCTCATTTTCTCCGCCTATCGGTTTGAAAAAGCCTTGCATGCGGGGTGTGTCGAGTGGGCACAAAGGCGAGCAAGCAATGGGGTATTGTATTTTGTTGTTTGATTGCGGGGTGTTGCCCATGCTCTAGTCTCTCTTCCTCTCCCTCCCTCTCTCCCTCCGTCTCTCTCTCTCTCTTTCTCCAAAGTTGTCTCTTGTTGTTCGGACTCTAGCTTTGTTGTTCCTCCCTTCTCCCTCTCTCCCATTATCAGCGACTGTTGTGGCCGTTTAGGTGGGCGCAGCCCTTGCGGTCGTCAATCCAATTGGCCAGGCCATCATCTGCGACGTCGTGCCAGAGGCAGAGCGTGGGTGGGCCTTCGGCCTTCTGCAGTCCGTGTCCAGTGCCCTCACGATGCTCGTCACGAGTGGCACCACCACCGTGGCCATGATGCTGATACATGGGGTTGCGGGCTGGCGCATCATATACTTGGTGGTGGCAGCCTTATCGGCCCTGTTGGGTATTGCGGTTGAACCTGCGCCCCATGGATCATTCTAACCCTATTTTAGAGAAGTTGTCCATGCGCCCCCATGTATGACCCCCTTGGGGAAGTGACCCCGCAAAGGGACATCTAAGGGCCCAACCCCCCAACCCGGTATGGGGTGTCTACCTGGGCGCACCTCGCCAAGGCCGAGGCCGTTGCCCTCCTCTGTGTGCACCAGACACAGCGTACTCTAGCGAAGCTAGGTGGCGTGACAGGCACAAGAGGCAGAAACAATCTTCGGATGGCCATTAACCTATGAAGAACCAAGTCCGACAAATGCGTTCCAATCAACGGTGTTGTCTTAAGTACATCGGTAAAGTTCATAGATCCGGCTTTCATGCATCACCTCATTACCAAAGCAAGCAAGGCGCATGCTGCTTCCTAGCTCTTTGATTCCGCCCCGGGGTCGCTTTCGGGGTGGGGTGACAGGGGGAGGCATGTACATGACCGCAGGGTGGAGAGGCACGCAGGTGGCAATGATGTGTAAGAGTTCACACGGTATCAATTTTCGAGACAGATGAGCAAAAACATAGAGTGTCCGACGTGACTGCACTGGAAAACATGGCGAGCACGGCGAAAGAGAGGCCCATACACAGGGCTCAGGTGAGGCAGGCTTGGGTCCGAACGCGACGCGCGCTGGTGTCCAGGAAGCATATCGGCGGCGCAAAGCAAGAAGAAACGGCATGTGAGTGCCAGCCGATGTGCTTGCGATGGAGTGAGGAACCCGCTCACACGATGCCACAGTGAGCCCCACTGCAGTTGGCTCATATTTCGAACTGTGTCCTGTGCACCTGATATCGTTTGCGATGGGCCCGGCGTACCTTCGGGAGGGGGGGTTTCGGGGGGGGGGGGGGGGGCTGCGTATTTCGGGATACGGCAGAGATGGAGTGGTCGGGCAGTGTGTTAATCTGCGGGGACGAAGATATCAGGGTCATCATACGCCTGAACATGTGCGCTCGCAGGGTGCGCACATCGAACGTCCGCAGGGAGAAAATCGGGAGGGGTCTGTTGGTTTCTAAGAGGACGGTTTTGGGGGGAACCGTGGTACGCTAGTACAGGTGCACTTTTAATTCACTCCATGGTATCGTGTCCTGTGATGTCATATATTGGCGGCGGAGCAGGTCCTCCCACCAGGAGGTGGGGTATAGCAGGGGCAGTTCCCAATATGCATGGGCAAAGTTGGACTGGATCCAGGCAGGAGAGCTGGCGATGTGCAGGGATTTCAGTGCGAGAGCATGTACCATGCCCCGCACAGTGTGAGATGCCATGTCGCCTTTCGGGCGTGGATACCTTTTGATTTCATGCTGCTATCTTCTGAGCCCGCCCCGGCCCCGTCAGCACCTGCTGCCGATGACACCCGACCCCGCCCATTTTTGACTTGACAATGGCGCCCGCATGCACCGTGTCCAGTAGCCCCGGTGCCCATTTGTCAAACCTGGGCTTTGTCCAAGCTACACGATCCGCTGGGACGGATGAAGCTACAAATTCTGGGGGGGGTGGCACATTCTGGGTGGGTGGGTGGGTGGGTGGGGTGGTAATGTTCTCATAGTAGTTGGCGTAGCGTTGGTCGGACAGGGCGTGTCGCGCTGTGTAACGGCAGTTGACTGGACTGACGCGATATTGTCTGGTGGAGTAGCTCTTACCCATGTGCCAAAGCAGCTCCCACAGGTGAAATTGTAGGCGGTCTCAAAATATTCGCAGCTTCTTTTCAAGGGGAACGTTGAGGGTGCGCTGAAGACCGGGGTTTAACACTTTACAATACCAACTTCACCTGCTGCCTCAGCTAGTGTTATACACGAGGCATCTCGCATTTCCAAGGCTCCCGCATTGCCCCTCTCATTCCCTCCTATACAAGGTGTTACTTCCACCACGGCCGTACTTGGGATGCAGGGCATCAGGGCAGGGGACATTGTCATAAGTCCAGATGCTTAGTTATTTGGATGATGCTTGATTTGGGCTCCTGAACTGTTGAGCTTCAGCCACCCCAGAGGTTACAGCTGTCACAGTGCACCTTGGAGCCCATCTAAGCATGTTGTTTAAAAGCAAGCCCACAACGCTGAACCCACCCCCTTCCGAAGCCCCCCACAGACCATCCCCACCGCCATCGTATCATTGATGCCCCGATCCTCGCCCCGCCCCGTTGCTGATTCATCATTCCTCTCTCCTCCACCCATATTTAAGATGTACAAGCTGTTGCCGACCCGCATGTCCACCCCGGTGCCTGTCAAGTCTTCCTGGATAGCCCGGCAGAGGCGCATCCTCTGCAGTGTTGCTGGCAAGCCGTCTTTTATTATCATGGTGGCCCAAGGGGTGACTGGTGGTACTCCTTGGAACGCTTTTGCTTTTCTGGTCTTGTACTTCCAGGTGTCCCCTGTTCGACCTTGTGTGTTTGTCTGACTGTTTGCACACGGCCTGCATTCTGAGCCTCGGTTTTGGATGTGGGATGGTAGGAATCCGAACCTGGACGTGCAGCAAGGCATACAGGTTGCATACAGGTCCTGAAGAGCGGCGCAGCATCCCCCTCCGTGAGCACTTCCGGCATCCCCCCCTCCCCGCATGATCCCCATTGTCCCCTCATCATCCTGTAGCCCTCACCGTATCTTCCCCGCATCCTCCCTCTCTACCCTCCTCATCCTCCCTTCATCCTCCCAATCATCCGCGCGTTGTCCACTCATCCTCCACTCATCCTCCCCGCATCCTCTCCGTCTGTTCTGTCCTGCGAAAGACTCAGCTCTGCTGTTCTTTCCAGAGGCCGCGCCCGAGTGTAGGCTTCCGTCCGCATTCGGTGGACGACAACTGGATATCGGCGTGGCACGCGTTGGGGATGGAGAGGGATAATGCGGACACGGAGGGATTCGGAGAAATCGTGGGGCCAGAGTGGTTTCACACCCAGTGACATTTGACACCCCTACGTTTCCAGTTCCTCTACACATATCACAGGGGGCAATTGAATCTATTCTCGTACTTGAATCTATTCTCGCCGACTTGAGGCACAACACGTGATTTTGGCCATGGTTTGCTCAAGGTACAGGACCCTTTTTTTTTTTTTTTTCAAGGAACGTCTCGGACCTGAGCCTGGCGGCTGACGTTTGCCGCCGGCAGCTAATCTTCAGTTGCCGGCGGTTGGCTGCGAACCTGGTAATCGATGGACAAAAGGGGACCGTTTGCGGTGATAGTGGGCCAGTTCCAGCCAACCAAGGCCCCAAACGATACCCTCCCCGCCCACCCTTCCCTCTCACACTTCGGTTGCACCCCCAAGGAGTCTCTCTCAGCCGTTAAGCGGTGGGAAGCTCTTTACGGCCATGCCGGTCATGCATCGGGATTTTACCTCATCAAGGATGTTGAGCGTCCTGGTCACCCGCAACGCCCTCTTGGTGCTGTTCTGTGTGCATGCAGACAGCAGGCCAAATAGCAGTGCGTTTTTCACACAGTAATTTGCATTAGCCCTCCTTCCCTCTCCTTTTTGAAGTTATTTGCCTTTGAATGTTTGCAATCCAGTAGATCTTGGGAGGCGGCTGTGTTAAACAGGTAAGTCTGCCAAAGATTCCTGCACATTCGCTTAGCTTCCCTCATTCGGCTGTATCCTCTTTCCCCCCTTCCCTTCGTGTGGCATCCAAACCTGTCCCACCTTGTGCAAAATTTGCCTAACGTGCATCCAGGTTCAGCGGCTGCACTTGGCCAGATTCCAAGACATGCTGCCAACACTGTCATGTGGACTCTCTAAACTCGGAAGTATTGAGACCCATGATTTTATGAAGCCGTCCATCCCGAAATTATTTATGGTCATTAAGCACTGGCCTGAACGTAGTTTTTTTGGTTTCCAGACACCAGAATGGCCGCATCTGGATTCATGGGTGAGCCAGCCGACAGGAGGTAGAGAAGCAGGAATGGATTGGAAGCAGCTCAGGTGCCGGGGGTTCAGTCTGCGGGTTCAGTCAACCCCATTCCAACTGCTCCTGGCAACCCGCTCTGGGCGCCCTCCCCTTCCAATGGGATGAAAGAGTAGGCAGGGTGGATGGGTGTCCCATGATCCCTACGGCGTGCTACACCACATGCCCGGAGTCCACGGGTGTTCGAGCGTCGGTGTACCACTGCGCAGCATTGTGATGCAGTAAAAAGCCAGTGCCTGTGGCAAATTGGGTAACGCATCAGCCGCCTCACTGCAACAGGATCTAAAACCGGCGTCACACACTTCTGGCTTCCCGGTACTAAAGTGAGACCCGGTACTAAGGTGACCCAACCCATTATCTTGTCGTGGGGATCGTGCTGTGGCGGGGCCCTCCTCTTCTCCGTGACTATCTTGCGTGCGCGCGCGCGCTCTCCCACACACTCTCTCTCCCTCTCTCAACCCCGCCCCACTCTCTCTCCTCAGCTAAGTGGATACACAGATTGGGAAGCGGGTCAAATCATGTTCTATGGCGGCATTGGTGGCATCACTGGGGGCCTACTGGGAGGTTACCTTGGAGATTTTTTCGACAAAATGTGGCCTTATCGGGGCCGCTGCGCAGTGGCACAGGCCTCCGTCCTGCTCGGGACTGTGTGTTTTTGCGGGCTCATGAGCGTCGGTGGCGACAATTTTGCGCTCACGGCGGGGCTGCATTTCGTCTTCAACGCGGTTGCAACCTGGACACCGGCTGCAGCGCTGCGTCCCATTTGTGGTGTGATTTTCCGGGACAGCCAAGATCGTGCTCAGGTTGGTGTCTCCTCGATTTCGCGTTTGTGAGCCTCGGGCATTGGGTACGAGCAGTCGGAGAGAGTGCACTGGGCTCTAACAATGCCCCATGCCATGCCCCAATCCCATGTCCAATGCCATTGCCCAATGTTCCAATGTCATGCCCCAGTGTAGTGCCCCAATGCTATACCATGCCATGCTATGCCATGCCATGCCATGCCAATGTCACCCGTCTTCGAATTTTCCCATGCCCTACCCAATGCGCCCCAATGTCCATGCCCAATGCCATGCGATGCCATTTGCCACCCGTGTTCGACGCATTGTCAGTCCTACCGCGAGTCCTTTTCGGCCCTGAGCCACGTCGTTGGGCCACTGAGCTGTTGGATAGTAAGCACTGTGTATAAGGCCGGCCAGCATCACTGCTCATCAGCATCATTAACTACCAACAGGGTCCCATCGCATTCGTCGTCCGAAATTGTAACAGCGAGGACATCACCTCGTATGTCGTCAAAAGAAATCACAAGCGCATGGTGAGAAAGGAACAAAAAATGAAACCCAAGCAACCAAAATGGTGAAAAAAAGCTCGACTACGTTTTTGCCCCGCCCTGGACGGCCGTGATATGGACTAACATAGCAGTCGCAGGGCACTGCAAATGACCCAAAATGCATGGCTCGGGCTGGAAACACTGGGGGAAGTCCATTCCTCTATGTGCTTCTACTGGGCCTCTCATGCAAACCAGCCCCTGCTCGCCTGAGCGAGGACTCCACTCCAATCATGTCATAATACTGGACTGCGGACGACATAGTGGTAGCGGTGTCACTGGTCGCTATGCCGGTTAAGTCCTGCATAGACTGTGGCAATTCTGCCAGTTTCTGAAACCCAACCCCTTGACTTGCCACACCCGTACGCGGCCACCACCATTGATTTATTTGCCCAAACTTACTGGTGGTATTCAATCATTTGTGAACGGATGACATCAACATCTGGACGGAAACCCAAACAACAAGGCCGAGTTCTGATTTGCCCCTATCGCACATTTGCTGCTGCCGCTTGCTGATTGCCGCTGCGTGCTGCCAAAGAGGGTGGCTCTGCCTAAGCCTGGAGGGGGCTATAGATGTGACTGGTTACACCAACTCTGTGATCCCGAAAATACCAAACCCTTTCCTGAACCCGAAGCCTCCCCCTTACCCTCGTACTGTGGACTGCTTGAAATACTGCAACTGCAATATCCCTGGGAATGCCATTTTGCAGGTCTTCACTAAATATCGCACACTGGCCACACGTTCCAGGAGATCCCACCCACAATTTTAAGCAGCGAAATGAAAGCAACAGGCCAAGTGCGTCCAGGAGGACCCCCCATAGCAGCAGCGTGGGAACCCTCTCCAGCGGTGTCCACTGTCGGATGCCCATTTGTGGGATCATTAGGTGCCCGACGGGGGCACCTAAGAACCTTGTACCTGCCCTGCGCGGGGGCGGCGGCGGGGCGGATACAAGAACTGGGTCCAGTCGCCCTCCCCCCCCTTAATATTCAACTACTCTGTCAATGGCATGGCACTGGGGCATGGCAGTGCGGCATGGTATTGAGGTATGGTATTGCGGCCAAGGCCTCTCTCTCTCTCTCTCTCTTTTTTTTATTTAAAAAAAGGCAAAATGGGTTCATATGTTTACGAAACACCTTCCAGAAAAGTGTCCTCCAGTGCTGTGGCACAATAGACGTCGTAAGCGTCCGAAATCCCACCTGCTCCATCAGCAACGCACAGCACAACTGCAATAGCCTTTATCACAGTCTTTCTCCCGTATTTCCACAGTACCGACACTGTTGCGAACACCCTGAAGTCCTTGAGAGTACGTGCCTCGCGCATCAGCCACATCTCCCACCATCGTGATGGTACACGAAAACCCTAATGGTGCACGGCACAGAATGATATAAACATCCTTTTGCTTCACAGATACTATTGCACTGCCCGATCTGTACTATTGTTGTTTCCCCCTTTCATTTCTGGTGACTCTTTGTGATGTCATTTGATGATGTCATGCTTGGCTGACCGGGTAATGCTCGGCCACCTGTTGCTCTGTGCACATGTGACCTACTCCAATTAAAACCACGGAAAAATGTGTTTCCCCCCTCCTATCATGTACTACACGACCACTACCACGACGAAGCGCAACCCTACTAGCCCCAGTCCCGCCCTATGCCTAGGTTCTGGCGCTGTGGATCGCACTGGAAGGCATCATCTCCTCGGCTTTCGGGGCGCCACTCGTGGGTTGGCTCTCGGAGCTCTTCGGCTACCCGCTCACCGCAGGACGTACCTCCGAGCTGTCGCAGCAGGCACAGTCAAACAGTGCCGCAGCACTGCACAGTGCGCTTCTTGGGGTCAGCTGTATCCCATGGGCACTCTGCTTCTTGGCGTGGATTCCAATGTATTGGGTATACCCCAGAGATGCGCAGAGGCTGTCCTCAGAGTCCCTCACTGATCTGTCATCTGTTGACGCTGCGCCGGATGAAGAACGCGCCACCAATCACCACACCTCTTGACACTTCTTGTCACTTGTTGACACTTCTTGTCACTTGTTGACACTTCTTGTCACTTGATGAGAGTTGTCTGTTGTCGATAGGAGTTATCAGTTGTTGACAGTTGTTGACACTGATCGTATATTGTGGAGCTGCTTCATGTGCGGGTGCTTGTGCCCGCATGTGGCGCGGGGGACCAGCTGCACGTGCGGATTTGCTGTCATATTCCCGCAGCTCACATCAGAAGTGAGGGGCAGACTCCAACGTCAGCAAGTGCCTACTCGCTGAAACTAAGCTGGTCAGGCATGTTTATTAAGGGGACAGGTTTTGGAGAGGGAAGACCCAGCAGGAAATTAGGTTAGGCAATGGGTGGGTCGGCGGTGACTGTGAGTCAGTGCAAGTCAGTGCAAGTGAAGTTACGTAACCACGGAAGTCTTCGGAAGCGACGGTCAGACAGGCCCCGCTGGAACAAAGAGTGGGAGAGGCAAACCACAACCACCGTGGCGATAGCATGGCCTCAGCAAACCCGTCTGACCGTCGTTTTCTAACCGCATTTGGCAGTAAAAAAAAATGCACGATGACATGTTCTTGAGCCAGTTGTAGTGGGAAAGAGGGGCAGGGTCATGCCCGTGATGGTGTTTAGCGCGGCGTGGAAATCGACACGATCTCGTGTCGTGTTTCTGTTGCCACCATCTGCGACGGGTTAGCCAGGCCATCTCGTACATCGATGGTCGCTTATACCCCCAAGAGGCGGCGATGCGACAACCTGACCAGCATAGCCCACCTTCTGATCCGAAACGCCCAAATTTCTTCTCGGTACGACCAGCCGCTGAGGTCCTTAGCCCGACCTCATGACCCCCTAACAGCCTGACGACAGCACCAAGCAGTACTGCGAAGCCGCCCTCCCCCCTGTGATAAAGCGCAACGACGCGAGACAAGCACGACTGGGTGCCACGCCGGCGTACAAGCAGCAGGACGCCACGCCTCTGGTAGTGTTAGTGCGTTTCGTCTGGCCGTTGACAAGAGCCATCGGGGAGTGTTCTGGGCCCCGCTGTGTGCTTTAGCCCCCCCGTCCTCCAAAGGGAAAAGCCTTCCAGCCCAAGCCGCACGTGGAAGAAAGCGATCAAAGAAAGCAAGTGACAGCAGTGCGCAGTGGGACAGGTTTCTCACCACCGCTCCTTGGGTTCAATGTAATCACGCCTTCACAAGGCACAGCCAAGTGCGCACACCCAGAAGAACCAACCGGCATCATTACTTAACTGTTGTGCCCACCCACCCGTCCCCCGGCATGAGGTCAGGAGAATGCTGTTCATCTGAATTCAGAGGTCAGTGTTCTTGCCGTTCGTCCAGGGACCTGAGGATTGATCGTCTGGGGGGGCGGGGGGCAGAGGTGGGGGGGACTCGGATGTACTGAGGTTACTCAATCCGCGACAGATTTCTGAAAGGACTTCTGCCTCTGGGCTGTGTGTGGTTCTGCAGGAATGTGTATATTGGGGAGTGTGTGTGTGGGGGGGGGGAGGGGGGGCATGATGTCGGAGCCCGTTGGAAAAGGCAGGCGTTTACTCGGAAGCATTACTGGACTGGGATGACTTGCGTGCGGGGCCTGTCTGTGCAGTTTTGGGATGTACAGTGCGTGTGCAGGCTCTGCATTACAATCTGTGACCCGCTAGCCCCCCTCCTCCCTAACCGGTTCGGCACACGACCCCCGACGACCCCCAAAAGAAGATATCCTAGCTTCCCCACACCATATCCTCAAACACCGGGGGAAGGGTAGGGTAGGAAGCTGATGGGGGAAGAGGTGGCTGTCCTCAAGGAGAACCCGGGAGTGAGGGAGGGTCAGGGGACAAATCACAATGGGTTCTGTCATGCGCAAGGGGGGTGCACTTGCACGGCGGGCTCGGTCTGAGACATGACTCCCCAGCGCTCCAAGTGTGCCAAAGGCCCCGTGGGGGGGTCCAACCATCGAAGGCGGGGTCTGTTTGCTGGTTGGTATTGGTTTCACATTTCACAAATTTTGCTGACCGAGTCTGGAGACGCAAAAGGACGTCCACTGCGCAGACCGCGTGTGATTGAGGCTGTCGCGGCACGAGTGCCACACAGTCGCGACTGACAGCGACAATGAAGCACGGGCGGTCAGCACGAGCACATGATGAAACGTTGTAAACGTATCATTTTGTGTAGCCGTGAAATTTGGAGGGTCAATGGGGGGTGATCCTTCGAGGGAACTGTGGGAATTGTTCAGTGGATGAGAGGCCCCTTGTGCTCCATTCTCCATGTGATTTCCCACCGATTCTCCCCTGATACATGGCTCATAACGATGGTCGCGACGAGGTATCATTTTGACATCTGTGTAGCGCGACGCATGTGATTTCACATAGATTCTGGCAACATATTGCCGATAGGCACGCCGGAGGGCCCTGTGTTCGTGGATTGTGCGCTCCTGACACATGTGTTCAAAAATGTCGGAACAAATGACACCAGCGGAGATGAAAATCTCAAACTGATTCATAGCGAACCCTCCGCGCAGCCCTCCAAAAAAAAACTAGCATGGCTTCTGCACGCTGTTCCACGAAGTAACGCGTGATGCGTGGCAGCTGGGGTGTCATACCAGATCAACCACACCACCAACCGTCTGATGAGGCAGAAAGTGACAGCACCCATGCATTGACGACATATCCATCAAATACTGGATACACACCTCTTTGACTCATGCCCCTTGACGTGCCAGTGGCCACGCCGCCCAGAGAGTTACCAGCATGTCAGACGATGGCATGCCACCAATGTACACTATGAACGATGGTGGATGACTGCACCTCCAAAACCATAACCCCTACGTTTCATTGAAACATGTGTTGGAGCGCTGTGTTACTGCAGGAGTAACAGAGAAGGGATTTGACAGCCATGTTCCAAGGATGCGGCCACTTTAGTTACTACGATTCGTGCAGCCTGCACTTCTCCAAGCCGTACATTCTGAAACCTTCTCAGCCAGAGATCCAGGGGAGGGAATGGAAAGTAATGGAAGGCAGGATGGAGAGCATTTTAGCTGCTGAAGGGATCAGAAAATGATAAGCCATCTCAACACGCAGAAAGCAAGGGGAATAATTCGACCCAAAATATGCACTAGTGGGGTGCAATTATCAAGCCAATTGGGTGAAATTTGGCACGTTTGGAAAGAACATAGTGGAAAGTGTGTTTTTGCATGTTTTTATGGGTGGGAGGGAAATAATCCAGCATTCCTCGAAGTGGGCACATGGCGCTCCCCCAAAGCCGGGATGTTTTGGAGGCACACAGACAATGAACAGGAGTCAGAGAATGTGAAGTCCCATTTGAAACTGCTTTCGGATGTCTACAGGTTGTTTTCTGCCAACCAATTGCCTGTGGTGATTCCCCGTGGAGAGCTTGTCGAAGCCCACCCTGCAATACTGTATTGTAGGTTTGTATGGCCATCGTCATGGGAAACAAGTGACTGATCCCACAGGGATTTCACTCCCAGCTCTTCTGGTCTTATTGTACACGATTCTGTGCCTGAGTCTGTGTCCTGCTTTCTTTTTTTCCACAAGTCAGAGAAGGTGATGCATGGCAATGTGTGATACAATCTGTGTGTTGAGCCTTGGGCGGTCAGGTGGCTGCACAAGGTTAAGAATCAAGAGAGGCTTTTGCCCTTGGTGGTGCCTGTCTCTGGCTGGCCAGGCTGTCAGAGTCAAAAGAGGTCAATATCAATACATGGTGAGGCCATGCAAGTCCAATTTGGTTTGCAACTGATGTTATTGAATGATTTGTTCACGACCATGGGGCTTTTCAGATTTGAATGGTTAGTGGTAAAAAAGCATGCATCATTTTTTGGCAAAAGGCCCCGATTATGATTTGGCATGTAGACATTTGGGGGTTGGGTTGATGGCTGACCCACACACACACAGTGCAAGTAATCAGTATATGCCTGGAATTCAAGCCACCACAAAAAAAAATTGCCACACATGCCACTTGCAGCTCTGCATTGGAATTTTTTGCAATATGGATCACAAATTGATGAAATGGGCCAACAATGACGTACATGTTTTCTTTGTTTTATTGAAACTGGGCAATACATTTTGAAATGCTTCCTATTCTACTAGCTTCATAGTTGAGCTATTTCTGGTTGAGTGCAGCTGCCTGGGCTCCATTAATTTTAATGTCCAAAGCCTTTATTTGTGATGATTGTGTTCATTCCCACCAAAACCAAAGCCAGTCCTACACTGAGAGTTTGCATTTCGTCATATTTTTGACCTTTTTGGCGGTCAATCAATCGCACAGTAGCACATCATCAATGGAAATGACTAGTAGGGAAGACAGGGGTAGAGGAAACACAAGACCAACTTGTAACTATGGACCGCTATGAACACGACCCGTGATGGTGGATTCAATGAAGATAGTTTTGAGAAAACGACCGCAGAGCATTCAAAGAATTCTCGCTGTGATGTTCCGAGAAATTAATGAAAGTCCAACTGCTAGGTTTATTGTCCCACTCTTTTGAAGTTTAGTTTGACCTTGTATGTGTTATCTCTTTGCACTCTTTTCCACGGTGCAGAATTCTGCATTGCTCATACTGCAAACGCTTTTCAAGGCATTTTATGTGCAGAATCTACCAAGTTTTACTGAACAGTTTTGGCCCTATTTTGAATGTTCTTTTGTGTAAGAAAAAACATCCAAATCCTCCAAAGTGCTCAACATTTTTGTCTCTTTGAAGTTTCACGTTGGGATTGCATCACCCAATATACAAGCCTATTTGTTTATAGAAGCATATCTACATATATTGACCATTGCAAAATGCACGGATGTAGGGAGACTTGGATGGTCAACGACATGGATCAACAAAAGCATGGAAAGTTAAAGCGCCATTCATACATGTTTTAATGTCCCAAAACGTTGGATTATTCAAACTTTCCCACTTCAAAGAGCGAGGGTGCTTGGCTACATACATTGCATCTATGTCCAAAAAGCGCCAACTTTCTGCTCTGAGGCTTGGAACCGCTTTTTCAAATACTCCCAACAAACGGTACCTATTTGGTTTCATCGAATGTCATGAAGAATCGGATGGATAAAAATCAATAATCATTTTTTGTCCCTGCATAATTGTGCTTCTCACAATCAAAATTAAAATTAGCCAACACTCATATGAATATGTACATTACTTGTGCAGGTGAAAAGACCCGGATAGGAATTTTCAATGGCCGCAACAACGGGCTTGGCAAATGTAAAAAGGGTCGAAGCACTATTATCTCCAAATTGATTAACGTTTGTTACCGGTTTTACCCGTTGATTAGAAAGACTCGTTATTGGCAATTATCGGAAGATATCTTCAAAACAGTAGGCACGACCGATTATTTTGATAGCTCATTGAAACCGATTCATTGAAGCGATTATGGTAGGTAAAATCTTTTTGAACGATGGGCTATGTCTTTGATTTTTGTCAACAGAAAAAAAAGCAAAACAATGTCCCAATACGCGGTCTTCGTTGGGCAGGTTGATGTATCGACTATGTTGCGTATGGTTTCTATCTTTTTTAGCGCCAAGAGCTGTTACAGTAATTGTCCCCGTGGCCATTGCACACATGCGTGATACTTTCGTCAGTAAGAAAAAGTCACTACCACGTCTTTTGTGGGGGGACTTGATCCAGGCCAAGCCCCCCCTATTCTTTGGAAGTATTAAAGACTAACACTTAATCATTTTTATCACTCTTTTGAAGCATAAAAGTACAATTTTCAAAGTAACTAGGGTTGTAACCAAAGCCTCCCATGAAGTTCACCCCTACCACTCAAGTGAGCGGAGGTATCTTCCTTCATGGAGGTATTACCGAAATAAACTAGGCACTTCATGCCTTTTTCCTTAGAGGTTAAGCCTAGTGGTCTCCCACCTCAGGACCTAGATACCCAAAAGTTTCATCTGCTTAATGTGGTTCTACTTTTTAACTGATTCTGAATCAAGTTGCTTGGCCAAGCTGGCCAACCCATATCCTGTGTCTGGCCCAACCTACTTGCCCTAGGTTCCTAACCAACTCCATTGCATTCCAAGCTGTGCACTTGAAGTGCCTATCATTGTCTATGAGGCCAGACTTATGACAGTTTTCACTATAAAACCGTTTGTTTTGTTTATAAAAGATTGAAACTTTGTATTTAAGCCTGCAGTATTCATTTGCAGCCCCTCTTTGCTACTCATGCTTTGATTTGGAAAGAGAACACCGTGATTTTGATTCAATCTGGTGTTTGGTTGCCCTGCTCAACTACTTTGTGACTATCATTTTGCATTGGAGAAAAGCATCAAGGTTTTCTATATCAAAAACAAAGAACAAGCACAGCATTGGGTATACCAGCAACTTTTTATGGTAGCAGAGACAACCTGTAATAACTTTGACCAGTAAGAAAAAGTGCTTTTCCATTGCTTAAGGACATACTCTAGTTGTATTAGAGATGCACTGAGCATCCATGCATTTTTATCTTAGTATTGGTCCAGCCAAAAGTGGTGATAACACATTTTGACCTATGGAACCAAACACCCAATCAGGATATTGAGTGGACCCCTTAATCCCCTTTCAATCAGAAGTAAAACATCTTATCCTGAGTTGACTGAGCACTGACATACCTGAGGTAGAGCCTATGAATTTATCTATGTTTTTCCATGAATACTTATCTGCCCTAGTGGTATGCACCATAGGGGGTTAGGCACCTCTTTTTGAGAGGTCCTGGGTTCAATTCCTGGTCAGCCTAACTAAGTAGGAGAATCCCATGTGACATGGCAGTGACCTCATCGCCACATACCATGCCACCTCAGCACATATGGGACCCAAAACAAAGAGTGCACATCTCCTAAGATGGCACTATGGAGAGAGAGTGATCCTGAGGCAGTTTTCTAACTCTTTTCCCAAAACATTTCAGCTATCTCAGTAAGAAAAAGTGCTTTTCCATTGCTTTGGGACATACTCTAGTTGTATTAGAGATGCACTGAGCATCCATGCATTTTTATCTTAGTATTGGTCCAGCCAAAAGTGGTGAGAACACATTTTGACCTATGGAACCAAACACCCAATCAGGATATTGAGTGGACCCCTTAATCCCCTTTCAATCAGAAGTAAAACATCTTATCCTGAGTTGACTGAGCACTGACATACCTGAGGTAGAACCTATGAATTTATCTATGTTTTTCCATGAATACTTATCTGCCCTAGTGGTATGCACCATAGGGGGTTAGGCACCTCTTTTTGAGAGGTCCTGGGTTCAATTCCTGGTCAGCCTAACTAAGTAGGAAGATCCCATGTGAGTAGGAAGATCCCATGTGACATGGCAGTGACCTCATCGCCACATACCATGCCACCTCAGCACATATGGGACCCAAAACAAAGAGTGCACATCTCCTAAGATGGCACTATGGAGAGAGAGTGATCCTGAGGCAGTTTTCTAACTCTTTTCCCAAAACATTTCAGCTATCTCTGTGAATATGCATTCATTTGTATCCTGAGTTGCAGTTTCTGTGAATATCTAATCATCTTTCACTGTTTACACTGCAGCCCTTCATGCTTTGATCCTGAATTACCTTCTCTTTGCATACTGTTGGCTTGGGCTATCCTGGATTGAGTTGGCTTTACTGTATTTCAACAAACAAAAGCTTTTCATCATCCAAAACCAGCAGCAGGACACCCTACAGCAACAACAAGCAGCAGGAGAAGCAAAAACACAGTGCTGAAAACACTATAAACTTTTCTGGTAGCAGAGGCAGCCTGTCTCTGTGCACCGGCAGCGACCCCGCGCCGTACAACCAGTGCTCCGAGCAGGCAAACATAAGCAGAAGGGTGGATTAAGATGGATCCAGGAAGAGTGGACGCCGAGGTGAACACAGCGCCAGCGCCAGAGACACCGGCAAGGCCGGCGCCTGACGCTGTACCTTCGGTGGAGCCCTTACATGGGCCAATGGATACGGCGGAGGACTCCTTGGATGGCCTCCAGACGGCCTTTGGGGCCCTGTCGGTGAAGGAAATGGTCTCTCAGCCTCAGCCTGTGAAGAGGAAGAGAGGAAACGAGAGCGAGAAGGATGCTGGAGAAGGAGCAGACGAAGGAGAGGAGCAAGGGCAAGACCCGACGGATGTCCCTACCTTCGAAGGCGCACCAAGCGCTTCTGGCCTCCATGCATCACCCTCTCCCATAACCACCACACTCCCAGCCGCCGCTACATCCACTTCCACAACCAACCAGCCTATGGCAGAGGGCACAGGCTTTACTGGCATGCCTCACTACCCCGCCTATGGCATGGGCCCACCTACCACTGCGCTCCTTGAGGCAACTACTGCCAGTGAGCCGGTGGCTTCCAGCTCTGCGCCGCGTTGGTATGCGGCTGACCATCCCCATCCACTCCACGCCACGGGAACCTACATGGAAGTTCCTGGGTATGCTCCTGGGTATACACCTGGGTATGCACCCCTGAGTGGGTTGAGGAGAGGACCAGAGTCTCTGGGAGGCAGGAGTAGAGGATCGGGAAGATCCTCCAACAGGTCCCTGACGCGGTCGGAGATCAACGAGGTGCTCCAAGGAGCCACTTCGAAAATCGTGAGCGACCTCACGCAAGAGATCAGGGAGAAACTGCAGCCCCTGATGATCCCGTCCCATGCGTCACCTACGACAGTGGGGATGTCACCCCACCGAGTACAGGCTAACCACCTGGCGGCAGGGTTGACGAATACCCTGGGGAGCCTGAGGAGCCGACCGATGCCGACTCCTGCAGCAGTACCAAGAAGCCCATTCGTCCCGAGGACAGCCCAGCCGCCCTACAGTCACGTGACGAACTCGACGAGGGCCGAGCTGGACCAGCTGGGGCTGACAGCCCTAAGGGCTATGGTGGACGTGGAGCCTTATGGCTCCAGTGATCTAGGCGGAGACCCCTCCGATGATGGGCCGCCTTCGATGACTTCTTCTTCGCCATCGGATGACGAAGACCCTGAGGACCCCGAGGACTCCAAGGGTAAGAAGAAGAAGAAGAAGAAGAAGAAGACCCGACGCCCTGAAGGACGCCGAGCTCAGGAGGCGAAGGCTATTGCCACCTCCAAGATAGTGGTGAACCTGCCTGAATTCACAGGCAAGGACCTCAGCGAGTTCGCTGAGAACTTTGGCCGGTTCCTACGACTGACCGGCCAAACCCACGCGAGTGGGCGAGTGAAGTGCAACCTGCTCCTGCAGTGCTGCAAGACGAAGTACCTGGAGAAGCAGGTCAGGCAGATCGTCACCAACTCCGCCACCTTTGCCGACGTGTTGGTTGCCCTGGAGAGGCAGTACCCAACCTACGAGACCGACCTCTCCATCAGGGCCGAGATCCAGAACCTGCCCGTCCTGCCCAACAACCCCAAACCCGGCAGGGTCTCCGAGCTGTTGGCGGACCTGGACCACTGGGCTGGACGACTGACGCCCGGTTCCTACAGCAGCGACGACCTGCTGTTTTGGTTGTGCTCCAAGCTCCCCCGTGAGCTATGGGACGAGTGCCGTCTGACGGCTGAGCGCAAGGCTAGATCCCTCCGCTACGAGGATCTATGCGTGCTGCTCCTGGAGATGGCGCTGGAGAAGGAGAGCGACCAACACCTGAACCACTACCGTCCTGGTGGTGGAGGTTCTGGAGGCAAAGGGTACCAAGGGTCCCGACCTGGGCAGGGGACTACCCCCAAACACGCCCACGCCCGCCTAATGGAGAACGTGAAGGAGCTATTCTGGTGTGATGCCAGAGATGAACAGGGCCACCTGCAGCATGCCTCCGACTGCGAGCAGCGAGACTGCTTTGTTGTCCAGGGGAAGCAGCAGGAAAAGATCACCGGCGCCAAGGTGAAGATGCCGGATCATTACCGCTGCACCATCACGTGTGCATTCTGCGGTAAGCGGAAGCACTATGAGGACGAGTGCTACCATAAGCAACGCCTATCGGCGAAGCTTAAGGGGGAAGATCCTGGCAAAAGCTCAGGCAAAGGTGGAGGCAAGGCCAAAGGCAACGACTCCGGCAAGGGCAAGTCGAAAGGACGTGGTCAAGGTGGTCAAGACAAGGGTCAAGGCGGACGAGGAGGAGGCGCTAATCGCCAGAACGACAACAAGAACAAGGACAAGAACGGAGGTAACCCCAACCCTAATCCAGGGGGGAACTCCGAGCCCTCTGGAGGGCAGTCTGGACCTACCACACGCTCACAGACGCAGGCCCAGCAAGAACAAGGAGCCAAGCGTGAGCATGAAGGTGGTGACGACGGCAACGCCAAGAAGAGAAGCCGTTTCATGAGGATGGCCCGCAAATTGCGGAACAAGGGGTTCGAGGTGACCTGTCCCGCGGAGTTCTGACGGGGACGCTCTGGTGGCACTCAAGACCTGGTGTTTTGGGTACGTATCCGACTAGGGGGACGTGAATACCTGGGGGTATTGGATACTGGAGCCACAATATCGATAGTGGCCAAGAAAATTTTACCTTGTGGGAGCCTGAAGAACACCATGACCACCGCCGCTATACGGATGGGGGATGGACATGTGGTGCACAGCTGCGGGGACTGCGAAGTGGAGGTACCTATGGGCTCCAGGACTATCGCCCATCGGTTCTATGTGATGGACACTGATGCCTTCGACTTTGTACTGGGTACTGACTTCTTCGTGCAGCACTCCCAGATACAATCCCTGACGCTGCAAGCGCCCTACCTCCTGTACGTGGACCACGGCAGTGGCAGAGAGTCTGTGCCACTGGAGCAGTCGGAACATACCTCGAGTTACCTCTTAGCCCACGCAAACTGCACCCTGTTTTTCATCTCAAGGGCGGCATCTGTGTGCAAAAAAAAGACGCGCAGTTTCCGCGTGTTTCCACCTGAAAACTGAGAACTAAAAAACGGAGGAATCTCAAATATTTTTTTTAGGCTATCAGCGGAATGCAAGTAGTCAGAGGTATGAAAAAAACATTTTTTTGGCATGTTGAGTGCGCGAGGCCTCGCGCACTCAATTTTGCAGAATGTGTGTTTCCCAATGGTCCTGAATAAACAGTATTCCATGCCAAATGAGGCTCTGATGTCTTCATGGGTGCCTCATGGTGTACCGTTCGGGTCATGTCAGCAGCAAGAGTGGTCAATCAATGGACGTATTGTACACCCCATGCACTATGTAAGGTGTAATAGATCTAAAAAGGCGGGTTGCCCTCGGTCCTTGCAAAACACACGATTTTCAGTTAGTTTACCTACAAATGAGGTGCCCAGCCTCCCATCTTTTGGGGCTGTACAACAGTTTGTCGGAAGCGCTAGGTGACAGGACGTATGAAGCAAGTGCTCTAGAGGAGGATAGTCTAATCGCTACTCTTGAGCTCACTGTTTTCACAGGATTCCAAAAGGGAGGAATCTCAAAAAGCCCTTTGGAGGCTATCGGCAGAATGCAAGTAGTCAGGGGTATTTAAAAACCCATGCTTCCAGCATGTTGAGTGCGCGAGCCCTCGCGCACTGAGTGTTCCGCTGTGCAAGTCTTCAACCCCTATTGAATCTTGCAGTTTTGCTTTTGCTCCATCCTTGCTTCATGCCACTTCCGATGTGAAAAAGTGATCTCAAAAAAGCCTGAAAATCTCACTCCAGCTGGCTGAGTGCGCGAGGCCTCGAGCACTCAGCCTCCCATAAGAAGTATTTTTTCATGTGGACATTTACAGGATGTGTCAACAGTGCCCATCCTTAATAGTTTTCCAGACGATCCAAAAATTGGTATTCTTCAAATTAGCCAACAAATTTTTTTTCGGGGAAAACGACTGGTAAGCCCTCTGATTTTGGACTAAAGAATGGTTATTTGACCCCCCTAAAAACAGCAAAAAATGGGCAAAACTGATGAAAAATGCATTTTTTGGGAGGGTTTGAAAAACAGTATTTTCAAGATGGCAAAAAAAATATTTTTTTTGGTGACAAAATCTAGGTGCTTAGGTGAAAAAAAGGGGGTGCAGTTTGCGTGGGCTAAGTACCTGAGACTATCGAAGGAGGAGCCCTCGAACATGATGGCGGCCTCCAAAACTGAGGACTATCAACTATTGGGGGAAGTCCTAGACCAAGGTCTGAAGGAGTTGGGTTACTCTCGAGAAGACCTAAGTGTGGAACTGTTCGCCAGCGACAAGCAGCATGTACTGGACCTATACTGCAGCAAGGGGAAGAACTGCAGCTACAAATTTTACTGGCCCTCTTTCGGGATGGCCTACGGGAACCCCAGATTCAGTGAACTGGGGAAGGTGCTGACCAAGGTGGCCTTGGAACGTTCCCGTATGGTCCTGTGTTCCCCCGATTGGGGAGCCCATGGGGGCAACGAGTACTGGCGAACCCTCCTTGACAAGCTGACTATCAGCTCTGTGCGGTTACCTGATGAGGCCATCTACGTGCCTCTGGGACGCAAGACGCCCATTGGGAAGCCCGGATGGGGGAGTATGCTCAGCGTGGTGGACGGAAGTCTTACCACCATCCCCTGGGAAGACCTGGACCCTACTCTGGTCCAGGCTATACAACGAGAAAGCGATGGACTCACCTTGGGTGACTTGAAGGATCGTCTACGACCTCAAGATGCTGTTGAAACTACACCCGGAGGAGATGAGTACGTCGTGACTGACACCAACGCCCCCAACTCTCCCTGTCATGTACCTATTCCTGATGGAGTCTCTGAGTGTGGACTATCTGAGCTACCTAGCTCTATCCACTCAGACGACGAAACTGAGCACGACGCCTTCTTCGTGCAGACTGCGGTGGAAGAAGTGGAGAACGCCGAGTACGTCGCCCCACTAAAACCCCTACTCTCCATGAGGGTGGAAGACCCCGTGGATGAAGAGCTGGACCCTCGATCCAGGCTCAGGGAGTATGTGGATTCCAAGAGGAAGTTGGTGGCGAAAAAGCTATGCTACGCGAAGCCTACCCGCAGCTCGTGGCCACTGAAGCAAGGACGTATGGGAGACCTATCCCAACTGAAGGAGGACCTCGAACAGAAGATCACCACCTGGCAAAGGGAGGTAGATCTCAAGCTCATGAAGAGCGTATGGGGTGCCCATGTGAGGACCCCAGATGAGGACGACCTCTCGGAGGAATGTGTATGTGAACCCCCTAAAGCGTGCCTATGTTGCCATCGTCCACCGGAGATGGTTGAGCAAGACCTTCTGTATGCCTACCAAGGGCTGAAGGATGCTACCGCGGGCGAAGAGTCGGTGGAGGACCACCTCCCGACTTCTATTCAAGGGGCAAGCAACTTACACTCCGACGAGGATATGGAGGACAAGATCAAGGTACTGGACCCGCGGGTACAAAAGCTGATAAGGACCTATCTGGAGGTGTTCGGAGAACTACCCCCTCCAGCCTCATGCGACAAGCTGGTACAGATGGACCTCAAGCTGAAACCCGAGTTCGTGGGTCACAAGATCCGGAGGAGACCCTATCCAGCTCCCAAAGAGCAGGCCGACGAGATTGAGCGACAGATACAAGAATGTATCGACGCTGGCCTAGTCCTGGAGTACAAGGATGGGGACTACCCCCTACACTGCAGCCCCTGTTTCCTGGTGGCTAAACCTGGGTCTACAGCCAAACGGCTGGTAGTGGACTATGGAGAGCTGAACAAGAAGACGTTGAACCACTCAGGGTCCATTCCCAATATGGAGTCTACCCTGGAGAAGATAGCCTCCTGTCGCTACAAGACCAAGATGGACAAGCGAAGTGGATTCTGGCAAGTGGACCTGACGCCCAACGCGCAGGAACTACTGGCCTTCATCACCCCTCAGGGGAGGGTATTCAAGTGGAAGGTCATGCCATTCGGCGTGGCTAACGCACCCGCTCTGTTCCAAGAGCTGATGAACAAGATCTTGTCCATCCTACGAAGGAGACCTAAGGTGCAGGAGCTCATATCCCGTGGGGCCCAGATGGAGGCTCACATCGACGATGTATGCCTCGGGACCAATACCCAGGAGGATCACCTAATCCTCTTGGGTGAGTTCTTTGCGGTCTGCCAGGAGAACCACACACGACTCAAGCTGGAGAAGTGTGAGTTCATGCAGGAGACCATGCAGTACCTGGGGTTTGACGTTGGCTATGGGTGGTGGACCCCAGCGGCCTCTAAGGCCAAACCCCTGATGGATGCCAAGGTACGACACGAAGACCCCAAGAAAGGACTTCATGATGTACGCAGTTTCATTGGGGCGTGCAACTTCTATCGCCGCCACATCAAAAACTTCACCTACACCAGCGCGGTACTGACTGACTTGATCAAGAAGAGTACTACTTGGCGCTGGGGCCCACAAGAGCAACAAGCGTTTGACGAGCTCAAAGACAAGGTAGCCAACGCTAAGTGCTTAGGCGTGCCTAGGGCACAAGGGGAGATTATCCTGGTGACCGACGCCAGCAATGTGGGCGGTGGTGGAACGTTGTTCCAGTGGCAAGCACTAGAGAAGGAGGAGTTCGACTCGGCCATTTCCCAATGGGGGACGGAAGGTCTCAACCGAGATGGAACCCTCAAGCACAGCTACCCTGACGACAAGTGGGTCCTAGTACCTCTGGGCCACTGGAACTGGAAGTGGAACCAGGCCAGGGGGAACTACTCCACCTATGAGCAGGAACTGCTCGCGGGTATGCTGGTGCTATCCTCACAAGCACGACTGTTGGGGAGTAACCCTGTGGTCTGGCTATGCGACCAAGAACCGGTCCGCAGTTTCCAGAAGGGCCCCCCACCTGAGAAGGCCAAGCTACGTCGCTGGTGGACCTACCTCAGTCAACTACGGCTGACGGTACACCATATCCAGGGAGTGAAGAACGAGTGTGCCGACTACATCAGCCGCAACAACTTCGACGCCCTGATTGGTGCCCGGTCTGAAGCGCTGGCTAAGGAAGCGTTCAGCCGTATGGACGTACACCTGGACCTGAACATGACCATGATACGCCCCCTGGATGGACTCCAACAATCGGAGTACCTACAGGAGTTTGGGGATATCTACCGGCGCCTGGAGAAACGCCTTGAACCCCTCCTGGTCAACCAAGACCAGTGGAAGCGGGACAAGAGCTACCTCTGGCACGAGGACCGCATCGTGGTGCCTAGTGACCGAGTCCCAACGCTGCTGAAGTGGACCCATGAGTCCAGTGGTCATGTGGGTGCTGACCGTACCCTGAGACTGTTCAAGCAGTGGTTCCACACTACGTGGACTGACGACCAGCTACGGAAGACGCTCCTGCCTATCGTGGACAAGTGCCCGTGCAGGTCCTGTAAACCAGGGGATATCAGGGACAGAGGTCTCTACTCGACCCTGCCCATCCCTCACTGTGCTAACAGTGTTCTATACGTGGACTACACGGAGATGCCGAAGTTCGGGGGCTATGACTTCGCCCTCGTGGTAACCTGTGGGTTGACCAGGTTTACCAGGGTGTTCCCATGTACCAAACACATTACCGGAGAGGAGACTATCAAGATACTCCTGGAGGAGTGGTTTTGTGTCTATGGGGCGCCCAAGGAGATCAACTCCGATGAGGACGTACGAGTACGCTCAGATACTGGCTGGTACAAGAGGGTCCTGAGGTCCCTCAATGTCCAGGTATCTACGGGGATTCCCTACTCTCACACGAGCAACCCCCTATGTGAGCGACAGATTCGTGTCCTGAAGGAGAACGTCAGGATATGGTGCAAAACTGAACGCACCAGAGACTGGGTGAGACTACTCCCCGTCATATCCTTGATGATGAACTCCCAAGAGAGTTCAGCCACTGGCTACTCGCCACATGAGCTATTCATGGGGCGCCCGGCATGGTTCCTACATGCCCCCTATCCAGAGGACACCCATTCTTCTGTGGGTGAATGGGTCCAAGAGCAACAAGCGAAGGTGGACAAGGCCAAGGCTATGCTCCAGAGAGTGAGGGAGCGTCAGTGGAACAAGAAGAACAAGCACCGTGTACCGGCCACCTACCAAGAAGGGGACTGGGTGCTGGTGCACCACAGTCGACTACCCGCCTGGCCACGCTCTACCAGCGATGACCCATACTTCGGGCCGTACAAGATCCTATCTGTGGATGGACACCGTATCACCGTGCGGTGTTCTCCCCGTCTAGGGGGGACCCTGGTGTGCGCCGCTCAACACGTGAAGCGCTACCATGATCCTGAAGACCTCTGTGGGGAGGAGTGGGAGCTGAACGACGAGGAAATCGCCGCTCTGGACCTACAAGGGGCTGCCAGCCCTATGGAAGTTGAAGGTGAACTCCCCGACATGAACGCCGAGGAGATGGCTAAGGAGGGCTTCTACCTGGTGAAGTCTGTCCTACGCCACCGCTATCGCCAGGGTTGGCGCTTCCTCACCCTCTGGGAAGGGTTTGGAGTCGAAGAGGCCACCTGGGAGCCCTTCTCTGCATTTGTTCTACCTGAGGGACGCCTAAACTCAGTTCTGGTTGACTACTTGTCCCAGAACAACCTTGGTGAGTTGTTGAGGCTCGCTGAGATGCTTGCCTCCAAGAATAAAGCTAGGGACTGAACCTTACCCTTACCTGCCAAAGCGTATGTGTGAGTGTGCTAGTCCTAAGGTCCTGAGAGCAAGCCGCAGAAGTGGTGTCCTAATTATACCCAAGTCTGCGCCCTTGCTGAACCTGGAGGGTTGGCTTATTGATGCCACGGGGTACGCCCCGGGTCTCCCCTCCCCTATGCGCCCAATTTCTGTGCTGGCGCAAAACCTTGGGGGAATACCCAGAGTGTTAATCCAGGTATTGTTTTCCCTACCTACCTGTCTACTACAGGGAGGGGTGGCCAAAAGCTATGAAGGCATGCAAAACGCCTGTTTGCTATGTGGCCAAAAACACTAACCTAACCCACTGTCACAGCCCACCAACCCAGCTAAAATTGCAGGAAAAGGGTGGGACAGTGACACGCCCCCTACAGGTCCTACACACCCTACAGTGGCACCATCCTGGTGGGCGAGCGCTGGGCAACTGGCTCTAGCCCCCACGCAGGACTACCACTCCTACACGCACACTCTACTTGGCGTTGCGAAGAGGAAGTTCTCGAGGGTCCTAGCGACCCACCTGTGAAATGACAAGAGAACACAGCGCTGCTAAGCAACTGTGGCCTCACAGGGGACGCCACAACGCGTTTCCCCTGCAAGGGCTTGGAGGGAAGGAGTGCTCTCGTGTGCAAGGCGCAGATGTCGATGAAGTCGGACTCCCTGCTCTGCCACAGGCGGAGCGGAGTTACTTGTTTGTGTGATCTGCGCCCCTGTTTAGCAGGGCATAAAAAATGCTGCTGCACCACTCACCCTACCTGCCCACCTGTAAAACAAAGGCAAATGAAAGGGCGTTTGCGGCGGAGGAACCAAGGCACACTCCAGGTATTATACCCTTCTCAGTGTGCCCTATAATACGCTGTCCGCAAACACGCTGCATGGAGCAGCTACCCTTATCAAGCAAGCAAGCGTTAAGGGACTCCTCAGGTTCTCTTAAAGAACGTACCGAGGAGCCCCTGGGTAGCCTAAACAAGGTTTACCGTGCGCACTTCGCGTGGCCTACCCTTTAATGCGTGTGTGCATGCACGACTATGCACAATCACGTGGGCAAACCTGCCCATCTCCACAACAATCTTGACTCCACCAGGGGGTGGCCCCGCCTGGGCGTACCTACCTTACCTACCGCTGGGAAGTGAAGCAAGGAGAGAAAACAAAAGGGGCGCACGCGAAGAACGTTGCTATGCACTTGTGTGTATGACTAATCACCCTGATCTGACCGCTAATCATCTGCAATCTTTCTAATCTATCCCTCTACCGCGTCCTATCGTGGTTATCGTTGTTAACGCTGCTACACGACTCGGTCACGGAGACTCGAGACGAGCAATGTGTATGCGGCATGCAAGACGAGCATACCTGTAGTTTATACCTGATTCATTGAAGTCTTTTCAATTGATTTTCGAATTCTTGAATTTTTGAAGCTTCTATTAGTGTGGGTGGAATCTGTATGTTTGTTTATTAATGTGTGTCTCGTCATTTTCAAGACTACGTGATACATACGTTTATAATTCCATTATTTTTCCATTTTCCGGCGCTTCGCTAGGAGCCGCTCCTGCGCGCCACCATTTTATGCGTATGAATTTCTGGACTTAAAAAATCCAGAGATGACTATAATTTCTATAAAAATGTGCTGAAGATGCACAATTGGATTCTGCTCAGGTGTGTCGTTTCAGAAAAATTCTGCGCCGTCATTTGACGGATTTTGGTGTCGTCGCTTCGTTTTTGCGTGGATTCGTCCATAATTCTCCCATTCCTGCCTCTGCAGATACCCACGCGCAGCCTCGCTGAGTAGGCCGTGTTCGGGCTGAAACGCAGGTGCCTGGAGAGACTGAGCAGAACCAAGACCCCACCAAGGGGCAAATTAATTTCTTTTCGACTCCCTACGCCCTAAGACAGGTCACAGGTCGCCAGCAGGTTTACGAGAACCCATGCGAGTGTGTATAATGTGTCTTGCGTTTGGGTTGTGTCGACGCTGCGTCTTGGAGGAAGGGATGCATATGCACATGTTTGGCATGCTCCCAATCTAACCCAACCAAGCCACAGGAGCCCCGGCAGCGCCAAGAGCGCTGAGTCTTCTGTAGGAAACTGTACAATCAGAGCAGCAAAAGGACGCCAGCCATGGTGAGCGCCCATTTTTCAGTGTGAGGGAGACTGTAGGTATTTTAAAGTAGATGTGGAAACCAAGGAAAGGCCAAGAAAAATTCCCTTTTTCCTAAAATGCGACGATGGTGGCCACCACAGCACAAGGGGGGAGTAAGAAAAAGTGCTTTTCCATTGCTTTGGGACATACTCTAGTTGTATTAGAGATGCACTGAGCATCCATGCATTTTTATCTTAGTATTGGTCCAGCCAAAAGTGGTGAGAACACATTTTGACCTATGGAACCAAACACCCAATCAGGATATTGAGTGGACCCCTTAATCCCCTTTCAATCAGAAGTAAAACATCTTATCCTGAGTTGACTGAGCACTGACATACCTGAGGTAGAACCTATGAATTTATCTATGTTTTTCCATGAATACTTATCTGCCCTAGTGGTATGCACCATAGGGGGTTAGGCACCTCTTTTTGAGAGGTCCTGGGTTCAATTCCTGGTCAGCCTAACTAAGTAGGAAGATCCCATGTGAGTAGGAAGATCCCATGTGACATGGCAGTGACCTCATCGCCACATACCATGCCACCTCAGCACATATGGGACCCAAAACAAAGAGTGCACATCTCCTAAGATGGCACTATGGAGAGAGAGTGATCCTGAGGCAGTTTTCTAACTCTTTTCCCAAAACATTTCAGCTATCTCTGTGAATATGCATTCATTTGTATCCTGAGTTGCAGTTTCTGTGAATATCTAATCATCTTTCACTGTTTACACTGCAGCCCTTCATGCTTTGATCCTGAATTACCTTCTCTTTGCATACTGTTGGCTTGGGCTATCCTGGATTGAGTTGGCTTTACTGTATTTCAACAAACAAAAGCTTTTCATCATCCAAAACCAGCAGCAGGACACCCTACAGCAACAACAAGCAGCAGGAGAAGCAAAAACACAGTGCTGAAAACACTATAAACTTTTCTGGTAGCAGAGGCAGCCTGTCTCTGTGCACCGGCAGCGACCCCGCGCCGTACAACCAGTGCTCCGAGCAGGCAAACATAAGCAGAAGGGTGGATTAAGATGGATCCAGGAAGAGTGGACGCCGAGGTGAACACAGCGCCAGCGCCAGAGACACCGGCAAGGCCGGCGCCTGACGCTGTACCTTCGGTGGAGCCCTTACATGGGCCAATGGATACGGCGGAGGACTCCTTGGATGGCCTCCAGACGGCCTTTGGGGCCCTGTCGGTGAAGGAAATGGTCTCTCAGCCTCAGCCTGTGAAGAGGAAGAGAGGAAACGAGAGCGAGAAGGATGCTGGAGAAGGAGCAGACGAAGGAGAGGAGCAAGGGCAAGACCCGACGGATGTCCCTACCTTCGAAGGCGCACCAAGCGCTTCTGGCCTCCATGCATCACCCTCTCCCATAACCACCACACTCCCAGCCGCCGCTACATCCACTTCCACAACCAACCAGCCTATGGCAGAGGGCACAGGCTTTACTGGCATGCCTCACTACCCCGCCTATGGCATGGGCCCACCTACCACTGCGCTCCTTGAGGCAACTACTGCCAGTGAGCCGGTGGCTTCCAGCTCTGCGCCGCGTTGGTATGCGGCTGACCATCCCCATCCACTCCACGCCACGGGAACCTACATGGAAGTTCCTGGGTATGCTCCTGGGTATACACCTGGGTATGCACCCCTGAGTGGGTTGAGGAGAGGACCAGAGTCTCTGGGAGGCAGGAGTAGAGGATCGGGAAGATCCTCCAACAGGTCCCTGACGCGGTCGGAGATCAACGAGGTGCTCCAAGGAGCCACTTCGAAAATCGTGAGCGACCTCACGCAAGAGATCAGGGAGAAACTGCAGCCCCTGATGATCCCGTCCCATGCGTCACCTACGACAGTGGGGATGTCACCCCACCGAGTACAGGCTAACCACCTGGCGGCAGGGTTGACGAATACCCTGGGGAGCCTGAGGAGCCGACCGATGCCGACTCCTGCAGCAGTACCAAGAAGCCCATTCGTCCCGAGGACAGCCCAGCCGCCCTACAGTCACGTGACGAACTCGACGAGGGCCGAGCTGGACCAGCTGGGGCTGACAGCCCTAAGGGCTATGGTGGACGTGGAGCCTTATGGCTCCAGTGATCTAGGCGGAGACCCCTCCGATGATGGGCCGCCTTCGATGACTTCTTCTTCGCCATCGGATGACGAAGACCCTGAGGACCCCGAGGACTCCAAGGGTAAGAAGAAGAAGAAGAAGAAGAAGAAGACCCGACGCCCTGAAGGACGCCGAGCTCAGGAGGCGAAGGCTATTGCCACCTCCAAGATAGTGGTGAACCTGCCTGAATTCACAGGCAAGGACCTCAGCGAGTTCGCTGAGAACTTTGGCCGGTTCCTACGACTGACCGGCCAAACCCACGCGAGTGGGCGAGTGAAGTGCAACCTGCTCCTGCAGTGCTGCAAGACGAAGTACCTGGAGAAGCAGGTCAGGCAGATCGTCACCAACTCCGCCACCTTTGCCGACGTGTTGGTTGCCCTGGAGAGGCAGTACCCAACCTACGAGACCGACCTCTCCATCAGGGCCGAGATCCAGAACCTGCCCGTCCTGCCCAACAACCCCAAACCCGGCAGGGTCTCCGAGCTGTTGGCGGACCTGGACCACTGGGCTGGACGACTGACGCCCGGTTCCTACAGCAGCGACGACCTGCTGTTTTGGTTGTGCTCCAAGCTCCCCCGTGAGCTATGGGACGAGTGCCGTCTGACGGCTGAGCGCAAGGCTAGATCCCTCCGCTACGAGGATCTATGCGTGCTGCTCCTGGAGATGGCGCTGGAGAAGGAGAGCGACCAACACCTGAACCACTACCGTCCTGGTGGTGGAGGTTCTGGAGGCAAAGGGTACCAAGGGTCCCGACCTGGGCAGGGGACTACCCCCAAACACGCCCACGCCCGCCTAATGGAGAACGTGAAGGAGCTATTCTGGTGTGATGCCAGAGATGAACAGGGCCACCTGCAGCATGCCTCCGACTGCGAGCAGCGAGACTGCTTTGTTGTCCAGGGGAAGCAGCAGGAAAAGATCACCGGCGCCAAGGTGAAGATGCCGGATCATTACCGCTGCACCATCACGTGTGCATTCTGCGGTAAGCGGAAGCACTATGAGGACGAGTGCTACCATAAGCAACGCCTATCGGCGAAGCTTAAGGGGGAAGATCCTGGCAAAAGCTCAGGCAAAGGTGGAGGCAAGGCCAAAGGCAACGACTCCGGCAAGGGCAAGTCGAAAGGACGTGGTCAAGGTGGTCAAGACAAGGGTCAAGGCGGACGAGGAGGAGGCGCTAATCGCCAGAACGACAACAAGAACAAGGACAAGAACGGAGGTAACCCCAACCCTAATCCAGGGGGGAACTCCGAGCCCTCTGGAGGGCAGTCTGGACCTACCACACGCTCACAGACGCAGGCCCAGCAAGAACAAGGAGCCAAGCGTGAGCATGAAGGTGGTGACGACGGCAACGCCAAGAAGAGAAGCCGTTTCATGAGGATGGCCCGCAAATTGCGGAACAAGGGGTTCGAGGTGACCTGTCCCGCGGAATTCTGACGGGGACGCTCTGGTGGCACCCAAGACCTGGTGTTTTGGGTACGTATCCGACTAGGGGGACGTGAATACCTGGGGGTACTGGATACTGGAGCCACAATATCGATAGTGGCCAAGAAAATTTTACCTTGTGGGAGCCTGAAGAACACCATGACCACCGCCGCTATACGGATGGGGGATGGACATGTGGTGCACAGCTGCGGGGACTGCGAAGTGGAGGTACCTATGGGCTCCAGGACTATCGCCCATCGGTTCTATGTGATGGACACTGATGCCATCGACTTTGTACTGGGTACTGACTTCTTCGTGCAGCACTCCCAGATACAATCCCTGACGCTGCAAGCGCCCTACCTCCTGTACGTGGACCACGGCAGTGGCAGAGAGTCTGTGCCACTGGAGCAGTCGGAACATACCTCGAGTTACCTGAGACTATCGAAGGAGGAGCCCTCGAACATGATGGCGGCCTCCAAAACTGAGGACTATCAACTATTGGGGGAAGTCCTAGACCAAGGTCTGAAGGAGTTGGGTTACTCTCGAGAAGACCTAAGTGTGGAACTGTTCGCCAGCGACAAGCAGCATGTACTGGACCTATACTGCAGCAAGGGGAAGAACTGCAGCTACAAATTTTACTGGCCCTCTTTCGGGATGGCCTACGGGAACCCCAGATTCAGTGAACTGGGGAAGGTGCTGACCAAGGTGGCCTTGGAACGTTCCAGTATGGTCCTGTGTTCCCCCGATTGGGGAGCCCATGGGGGCAACGAGTACTGGCGAACCCTCCTTGATAAGCTGACTATCACCTCTGTGCGGTTACCTGATGAGGCCATCTACGTGCCTCTGGGACGCAAGACGCCCATTGGGAAGCCCGGATGGGGGAGTATGCTCAGCGTGGTGGACGGAAGTCTTACCACCATCCCCTGGGAAGACCTGGACCCTACTCTGGTCCAGGCTATACAACAAGAAAGCGATGGACTCGCCTTGGGTGACTTGAAGGATCGCCTACGACCTCAAGATGCTGTTGAAACTACACCCGGAGGAGATGAGTACGTCGTGACTGACACTAACGCCCCCAACTCTCCCTGTCATGTACCTGTTCCTGATGGAGTCTCTGAGTGTGGACTATCTGAGCTACCTAGCTCTATCCACTCAGACGACGAAACTGAGCACGATGCCTTCTTCGTGCAGACTGCGGTGGAAGAAGTGGAGAACGCCGAGTACGTCGCCCCACTAAAACCCCTACTCTCCATGAGGGTGGAAGACCCCGTGGATGAAGAGCTGGACCCTCGATCCAGGCTCAGGGAGTATGTGGATTCCAAGAGGAAGTTGGTGGCGAAAAAGCTATGCTACGCGAAGCCTACCCGCAGCTCGTGGCCACTGAAGCAAGGACGTATGGGAGACCTATCCCAATTGAAGGAGGACCTCGAACAGAAGATCACCACCTGGCAAAGGGAGGTAGATCTCAAGCTCATGAAGAGCGTGTGGGGTGCCCATGTGAGGACCCCAGAGGAGGACGACCTCTCGGAGGAATGTGTATGTGAACCCCCTAAAGCGTGCCTATGTTGCCATCGTCCACCGGAGATGGTTGAGCAAGACCTTCTGTATGCCTACCAAGGGCTGAAGGATGCTACCGCGGGCGAAGAGTCGGTGGAGGACCACCTCCCGACGTCTATTCAAGGGGCAAGCAACTTACACTCCGACGAGGACATGGAGGACAAGATCAAGGTACTGGACCCGCGGGTACAACAGCTGATAAGGACCTATCTGGAGGTGTTCGGAGAACTGCCCCCTCCAGCGTCATGCGACAAGCTGGTACAGATGGACCTCAAGCTGAAACCCGAGTTCGTGGGTCACAAGATCCGGAGGAGACCCTATCCAGCTCCTAAAGAGCAGGCCGACGAGATTGAGCGACAGATACAAGAATGTATCGACGCTGGCCTAGTCCTGGAGTACAAGGATGGGGACTACCCCCTACACTGCAGCCCCTGTTTCCTGGTGGCTAAACCTGGGTCTACAGCCAAACGGCTGGTAGTGGACTATGGAGAGCTGAACAAGAAGACGCTGAACCACTCAGGGTCCATTCCCAATATGGAGTCTACCCTGGAGAAGATAGCCTCCTGTCGCTACAAGACCAAGATGGACAAGCGAAGTGGATTCTGGCAAGTGGACCTGACGCCCAACGCGCAGGAACTACTGGCCTTCATCACCCCTCAGGGGAGGGTATTCAAGTGGAAGGTCATGCCATTCGGCGTGGCTAACGCACCCGCTCTGTTCCAAGAGCTGATGAACAAGATCTTGTCCATCCTACGAAGGAGACCTAAGGTGCAGGAGCTCATATCCCGTGGGGCCCAGATGGAGGCTCACATCGACAATGTATGCCTCGGGACCAATACCCAGGAGGATCACCTAATCCTCTTGGGTGAGTTCTTTGCGGTCTGCCAGGAGAACGACACACGACTCAAGCTGGAGAAGTGTGAGTTCATGCAGGAGACCATGCAGTACCTGGGGTTTGACGTTGGCTATGGGTGGTGGACCCCAGCGGCCTCTAAGGCCAAACCCCTGATGGATGCCAAGGTACGACACGAAGACCCCAAGAAAGGACTTCATGATGTACGCAGTTTCATTGGGGCGTGCAACTTCTATCGCCGCCACATCAAAAACTTCACCTACACCAGCGCGGTACTGACTGACTTGATCAAGAAGAGTACTACTTGGCGCTGGGGCCCACAAGAGCAACAAGCGTTTGACGAGCTCAAAGACAAGGTAGCCAACGCTAAGTGCTTGGGCGTGCCTAGGGCACAAGGGGAGATTATCCTGGTGACCGACGCCAGCAATGTGGGCGGTGGTGGAACGTTGTTCCAGTGGCAAGCACTAGAGAAGGAGGAGTTCGACTCGGCCATTTCCCAATGGGGGACGGAAGGTCTCAACCGAGATGGAACCCTCAAGCACAGCTACCCTGACGACAAGTGGGTCCTAGTACCTCTGGGCCACTGGAACTGGAAGTGGAACCAGGCCAGGGGGAACTACTCCACCTATGAGCAGGAACTGCTCGCGGGTATGCTGGTGCTATCCTCACAAGCACGACTGTTGGGGAGTAATCCTGTGGTCTGGCTATGCGACCAAGAACCGGTCCGCAGTTTCCAGAAGGGCCCCCCACCTGAGAAGGCCAAGCTACGTCGCTGGTGGACCTACCTCAGTCAACTACGGCTGACGGTACACCATATCCAGGGAGTGAAGAACGAGTGCGCCGACTACATCAGCCGCAACAACTTCGACGCCCTGATTGGTGCCCGGTCTGAAGCGCTGGCTAAGGAGGCGTTCAGCCGTATGGACGTACACCTGGACCTGAACATGACCATGATACGCCCCCTGGATGGACTCCAACAATCGGAGTACCTACAGGAGTTTGGGGATATCTACCGGCGCCTGGAGAAACGCCTTGAACCCCTCCTGGTCAACCAAGACCAGTGGAAGCGGGACAAGAGCTACCTCTGGCACGAGGACCGCATCGTGGTGCCTAGTGACCGAGTCCCAGCGCTGCTGAAGTGGACCCATGAGTCCAGTGGTCATGTGGGTGCTGACCGTACCCTGAGGCTGTTCAAGCAGTGGTTCCACACTACGTGGACTGACGACCAGCTGCGGAAGACGCTCCTGCCTATCGTGGACAAGTGCCCGTGCAGGTCCTGTAAACCAGGGGATATCAGGGACAGAGGTCTCTACTCGACCCTGCCCATCCCTCACTGTGCTAACAGTGTTCTATACGTGGACTACACGGAGATGCCGAAGTTCGGGGGCTATGACTTCGCCCTCGTGGTAACCTGTGGGTTGACCAGCTTTACCAGGGTGTTCCCATGTACCAAGCACATCACCGGAGAGGAGACTATCAAGATACTCCTGGAGGAGTGGTTTTGTGTCTATGGGGCGCCCAAGGAGATCAACTCCGATGAGGACGTACGAGTACGCTCAGATACTGGCTGGTACAAGAGGGTCCTGAGGTCCCTCAATGTCCAGGTGTCTACGGGGATTCCCTACTCTCACACGAGCAACCCCCTATGTGAGCGACAGATTCGTGTCCTGAAGGAGAACGTCAGGATATGGTGCAAAACTGAACGCACCAGAGACTGGGTGAGACTACTCCCCGTCATATCCTTGATGATGAACTCCCAAGAGAGTTCAGCTACTGGCTACTCGCCACATGAGCTATTCATGGGGCGCCCGGCGTGGTTCCTACATGCCCCCTATCCAGAGGACACCCATTCTTCTGTGGGTGAGTGGGTCCAAGAGCAACAAGCGAAGGTGGACAAGGCCAAGGCTATGCTCCAGAGAGTGAGGGAGCGTCAGTGGAACAAAAAGAACAAGCACCGAGTACCGGCCACCTACCAAGAGGGGGACTGGGTGCTGGTGCACCACAGTCGACTACCCGCCTGGCCTCGCTCTACCAGCGATGACCCATACTTCGGGCCGTACAAGATTCTATCTGTGGATGGTCACCGTATCACAGTGCGGTGTTCTCCCCGTCTAGGGGGGACCCTGGTGTGCGCCGCTCAACACCTGAAGCGCTACCATGATCCTGAAGACCTCTGTGGGGAGGAGTGGGAGCTGAACGACGAGGAAATCGCCGCTCTGGACCTACAAGGGGCTGCCAGCCCTATGGAAGTTGAAGGTGAACTCCCCGACATGAACGCCGAGGAGATGGCTAAGGAGGGCTTCTACCTGGTGAAGTCTGTCCTACGCCACCGCTATCGCCAGGGTTGGCGCTTCCCCACCCTCTGGGAAGGGTTTGGAGTCGAAGAGGCCACCTGGGAGCCCTTCTCTGCATTTGTTCTACCTGAGGGACGCCTAAACTCAGTTCTGGTTGACTACTTGTCCCAGAACAACCTTGGTGAGTTACTGAGGCTCGCTGAGGCGCTTGCCTCCAAGACTAAAGCTAGGGACTGAACCTTACCCTTACCTGCCAAAGCGTATGTGTGAGTGTGCTAGTCCTAAGGTCCTGAGAGCAAGCCGCAGAAGTGGTGTCCTAATTATATCCAAGTCTGCGCCCTTGCTAAACCTGGAGGGTTGGCTTATTGATGCCACGGGGTACGCCCCGGGTCTCCCCTCCCCTATGCGCCCAATTTCTGTGCTGGCGCAAAACCTTGGGGGAATACCCAGAGTGTTAATCCAGGTATTGTTTTCCCTACCTACCTGTCTACTAAAGGGAGGGGTGGCCAAAAGCTATGAAGGCATGCAAAACGGCTGTTTGCTATGTGGCCAAAACACTAACCTAACCCACTGTCACAGCCCACCAACCCAGCTAAAATTGCAGGAAAAGGGTGGGACAGTGACACGCCCCCTTCAGTTCCTACACACCCTACAGTGGCACCATCCTGGTGGGCGAGCACTGGGCAACTGGCTCTAGCCCCCACGCAGGACTACCACTCCTACACGCACACTCTACTTGGCGTTGCGAAGAGGAAGTTCTCGAGGGTCCTAGCGATCCACCTGTGAAATGACAAGAGAACACAGCGCTGCTGAGCAACTGTGGCCTCACAGGGGACGCCACAACGCGTTTCCCCTGCAAGGGCTTGGAGGGAAGGAGTGCTCTCGTGTGCAAGGCGCAGATGTCGATGAAGTCGGACTCCCTGCTCTGCCACAGGCGGAGCGGAGTTACTTGTTTGTGTGAGCTGCGCCCCTGTTTAGCAGGGCATAAAAAATGCTGCTGCACCACTCACCCTACCTGCCCACCTGTAAAACAAAGGCAAATGAAAGGGCGTTTGCGGCGGAGGAACCAAGGCACACTCCAGGTATTATACCCTTCTCAGTGTGCCCTATAATACGCTGTCCGCAAACACGCTGCATGGAGCAGCTACCCTTATCAAGCAAGCAAGCGTTAAGGGACTCCTCAGGTTCTCTTAAAGAACGTACCGAGGAGCCCCTGGGTAGCCTAAACAAGGTTTACCGTGCGCACTTCGCGTGGCCTACCCTTTAATGCGTGTGTGCATGCACGACTATGCACAATCGCGTTGGGCAAACCTGCCCATCTCCACAACAATCTTGACTCCACCAGGGGGTGGCCCCGCCTGGGCGTACCTACCTTACCTACCGCTGGGAAGTGAAGCAAGGAGAGAAAACAAAAGGGGCGCACGCGAAGAACGTTGCTATGCACTTGTGTGTATGACTAATCACCCTGATCTGACCGCTAATCATCTGCAATCTTTGTAATCAATCCCTCTACCGCGCCCTATCGTGGTTATCGTTGTTAACGCTGCTACACGACTCGTTCACGGAGACACGAGACGAGCAATGTGTATGCGGCATGCAAGACGAGCATACCTGTAGTTTATACCTGATTCATTGAAGTCTTTTCAATTGATTTTCGAATTCTTAAATTTTTGAAGCTTCTATTAGTGTGGGTGGAATCTGTATGTTTGTTTATTAATGTGTGTCTCGTCATTTTCAAGACTACGTGATACATACGTTTATAATTCCATTATTTTTCCATTTTCCGGCGCTTCGCTAGGAGCCGCTCCTGCGCGCCGCCATTTTATGCGTATGAATTTCTGGACTTAAAAAATCCAGAGATGACTATAATGAAGCGGTACCCAGAACCCCATGGCCAGGTTACGGCATACAACCGGTCTCCGGTCCACTAACCCCATGTACGGCGTGTTCCGTGCCGTGAAGCCCCGCATCGGCAACCGATGCACCGCCAGCGGAGATTTGTGTATCAGAATATCAGGAATCAACAGGGTTTTATTTTCATATTGTTTCCGTCAATTTCTATGCTTCCGTTCTGATATTCACTGTTTTGACTGCTGGCGGTTGGCTCGCGACTTTACCGTAACCGCCAGTTTAACTGTTTATAATGGAAATTTTAACGCTATCCGCGACGAAGGCTCCAAAGTCGCCAGGAACTGCATGGATGCTTCCGCAATCTTCATAATCAATACTCGCAACTTTAACCCGAATTTTTCAAGATGTCGAAATCGGATTTTCGACTTCGACATCCCCGCACTTGATTTGACCTCTTTCGAGTGGACCTACGTGCTTCCCTATGCACGAATCAACTTCCCTTTTATCCTGCCCTCCATTTGTCTTAAAGATATGGGCAAAACAAAGTTGATTCGTGAGGCCACTTGTGAGGGTCATATCTCGTACCGCTTGCGAGTATTGACGATAAAGAAACGTGGGATGTATTCACAATACTCCCGACGTAATTTAGGAAGCACCATATGCCTTGCGTTTCCACACGTGCGCGCTAGTGTAATGGATCATGGCCAAGAGGGTAGAGTTTGCGTTATAACTCTATGGCCATGATATTGCGTGCGTTAAGATAACTTTCGAGTGTAGCGCGCAAGTGTTGGTGTGGCATAGGAACTCTCCTTGAGTTCCTATGAGCGATTGACACAAAGTTATGCCCTTGGAGGGGCATGACATATCGTGGTGGGGGCTGCCTTTTGGGGCGATATGTGGTATGTGCCATGTGTTGTGTTGCGTGCCCATTTGGCGGGTCCATTGCTCCAAGACAAGCCCGCCAATGGACCTCATATTGTGCAAGCCCCTTCTCCATACTCCCTACGGTCAATTGCAAGCCTAACCTTCGTGAAGGGAAGCTTGTGTGGTGATCCCGAAGCGATGCGTTGGGAGCAAGGTGTGTGTTTTACAATTTTCCATATTTTCATGTGCCCACTTGGGAAGTAGCGCTCGTAACCTTTCAAGGCGCCCCAAGTGGAGCACATATGTGGGATCGAAGGTCATTGGTGTCAAGTCATTGTGTTTAGAAGGATTAAGTGATTGCACGATCCAAGCCAAAGATATTATAATATAATTGCGCGCCTTTCAAGGCACTTTTGTGTATCTTTGTGCCAATTTTGCCGTTTTTGGCTCGTCATGATGTCAAGTGGCGACCGTATATCTCAACGCTGCGTTCAATTGACATCATGACCCAAGTATGATATGAGGGTACATACTTCGGTGACCAACATATCTTGGACCCGGCGAGTAACTCCTCTTAGGCTTGGCATACCGTGGCCGCCATGTTGGCGATTTGGGACTATCCCAAATCATGGGCTCACTTGGCGACCCTGCCATTCCCAATATCGGAGGAGTTGGGCGACGCCCAAAAGATATGTTGGACCAATATGACTTGATACCAATCCCATGGCACACTCCGGTCCGAGTCGGGCATGTGCCTCATTTGCCCTAACCATGAGTGTGCGCAATTTTGGCCATTTTGAGCATTTTTCCACTTTTGCTGCCCGCCGTGCACTATGTTCTAACCCTCGTGCACGCCGGACGCATGGACCAATGGACCATATATGACATGGGTGTTACCGGTGATGGTCCCCATGGTCCACACACCACGTGGGCGAAGCGGAGCCGCCTTCGTTAAGGCGCTAGGCCAAATTGAGTATGGGCAATTTTGCCCTATTTGCATTTGTGGACCCAATTGGGATCGTCACCACGCCGAGTGGCATGCAGATCTTTGAGAGCCAAGGGCATGGGAGTCTCCATTGGACTCCCGGTGGATCGCGTATGGAATGACGGATCCGATCTCCAAGCCGGCGTGGAGATATACTATTGGGAGCACACCGAATTTTGGCTCATTTCAGGCAGCCAAAATGACCCAATTTTGGGACCCCAATTTCCCCCTTCCGTGTGGTCAATTGGCGGCCCCATTTCTCTAAGCCCATAGGGAGCCCGGACCTAAATCCAAGTTGTACACTCAGATATAAGTCCTAGGTCCTGCCTCCTGCCCTGTGAGCCATTGGCCTTACCTTGGCCGGGCGAGCCACGCGTGGGAATGACGCCAATTTTGGTGATTTTGGCATCATGACCCCACTTGACTCCTCCGTGTTGCCCTGATGCCGGGACCTCAGAGGGAACCAGGTTGGGTGAGGGCTCCAGGGAGTTCGTACTCGAAGGGCATAGGGTCAGTTGCCTCGTCCCTACCTCTGGCTGGTCCGGACGAGGGGTCAATTTCGGGGATTTTTGAGTTAATTTCAGTTAGGGCTGAAACAGCCCATTTTCAGCTACCAACTCCTGGGTGATAATGGCGGGGCCATATCTCTGACTCAGAGAGGAGTTGGGACCTGCCGTTAAGGGAGCATAGGGAGCCACTGTCGGTTGGCCTTGGAGCCCATTGGTTCCCAGGAACTCGCCTGTGGCTGTGCGGGACACCTCTCCCATTGGCAGGGTTTCAGGGTCCGGACTGAGCAGGGCATGGGTTGTGTTTGAGCCCCCGCCCCCATCAGCCACTGAGAGGGTCGGACCTGGGATGGGGATATGAGTTGGGACTGAGTGTCTATGGTCCTGTGGTGCCCTTACCCCAGTCCAGTCTTAACCCCATGTGTACATATCCTGATGTGTTGCTGTACATACTTTCGTTCCCTCTTTGCAGAGTGGCAAGGATTCTGAAACGCTTTGTCACATGACAACGCATTGATGCCCTTGTGAGCGTAGTGCTTTGCCTGCCTGCTCACTTGCGTGTGTCCACCGCAGCGTCCCGTGGCCGGCCCCCCACGGGAACGCCTCAAAAGCGTTTCACCGCCGCGGGGTTACCCAACCCTCGCGTGCCACTCGGGGCCACCAACCCCGAGCAGCGCGTCGCAGCAGCGCGGCGCAGCTCGCAGCTCGCAGCGCAGCGCAGCGTCTCGCAGCGCAGCGCAGCGGCTCGCAGCGCCACTCAGCGACAGCGCCGAGTTCGTCACGGAGCCCGCAGCGCCGTCCAGAGCACCGCCCTGACCGCGCAGCAGCCGTGAAAGAGGTGCACAGACCAGGACTCCTGCATCAGCCCCATCGGCCGACCCGGAGTCCCATCGGCCGACCAGCAAGGCCGCGTCAACCACCTCCACAACCACCGGCTGACCAGCACCAGCCGCACTTCCAATCCAGTGCTGCAGCACCCTCCTCAACAACCACAACCAGTTCGTTGAGTTGAACGAGTGCACATCAAGGACTTCAAGACCATCTACGCCCCCGCTGCCATGGTGAATTGGCAGGAAGCGGGCAGGACGTGGCCGCGGCCCCACCCCCATGCAGCACGCCTGCTGCGTGGGTTGGTTTGGGACCAGCACTACCGCCACAGCAACCCCCAGTGCGAAGGCGGCATGCCCAGGAGCTTCGAGCTCCGCACGGACATCGCCCCCGACCGCCTGCAGGCCGTGGAGGACTGGCTGCGGGCGGAAGGGTACGAGTACCGCCACCAGCAGAGGCGCTGGAGGACGTGGACCCGGCCGGACAGGCCTGGCGAAGGCCTGCGTCCCGACGGGATTGAGGAGGACGAGGAGCCCAACGTGTACCCGTCGGGCGCCTCGATCAACGTCTCCCTGTGGGACGTGATCGAGAAGAACTTCCTGGAACCGGGGAGCGAGCGCAGGCTGCAGGGCAGCAGCAGCGCGTCTCCGGGGAAGGAGAAGCGGTCCGCCGGGGACAGGAAGCGGGACCGGAGGTGGCGGGAGTACCAGGAGTCCCTGGCCGCCGAAGCCGCCCAAGGCGCCAAGGGCGGAACCCCAGCCCCCAGTCCCCAACGGCCCAATGGTGGTCACCACCCCGGCTCCACCACCCTTGGCGACTACATCCAAGTCGCCAAGCAGACCCAGGCCAAGCCCCGTCCGCTGCTCCTGAAGGCCCGGCAGGCCTCAGCAGGCCCCAGCAGCGACATCGAGTCGGCCCACCGCGGGAGGACGCCGGCCGACCAGGCCAGCTCCAGCAGCAGCGTCGCTCCCGAAAGGGACGTGGCGCGCGCCTGTGAGCGCGCCTGTGGGGTGCCCTGCAACCGTCGGGTTGCCCGGCAACGGGCCAAGCAGTACAGCGCTGCTGTGGAGGGCGCCGCCGGCATCGCCCAGGAGGAGGCTGCGGAGTGGGCGCATGGCATGGCCATCCACGCCCAGACCATGGCGGCCATTGCGGCCGGACTCACGGCCGTAGCCGCCCATGGGGCAGCGACTGCCCAGGTCAACGGCGAGTTGGCGGCAGCCGACGAGGAAGCCCGCCTGACGCAGGAGGCCATTGCCTGCAAGGAGGCCGAGGTGAAGGCGCTGGGAGAGGCGCTTGCCCAAGAGAGGGCAAAGAAGGAGGCGGAGGAAAGGGCCCACGCCGAAGCGACGGCTAAGGCCCAGCAGGACGCCGCCAAGAAGGAAGCCATCGAGGCCGCGCGACGGAAGGTCGCTGAGGAGAAGGCCAAGACGGAGGCGGAGCTGGCGGCGTTGGAAGCGCAGAAGGCGCGGCTGCAGCAGGACCGGGAAGCCGAGGCGGCTCGTGCTCGGGAAGAGGCCGAAGCGCGAGCTGCCGCAGCCACCGCCGCCGCAATGGAGGAGGCAGAGGCCAAACTCCGCCACGAGACTCCCCCGGGAGGATCGCGAGTGGAGACCCTTCGAAGGCTTTTCGAAGGGGACGCCTCCTCCAGGATGAAGCTGGATGAGGCGGACACGGGCAGCAGTGGGAGCGGTAGCACCACCGCCCGTCGACGGAGGAAGGGCAAGGGGAAGACCCCCGAGAGGCCGCGGAGGCCAGCGGGTGGGCACCCCCACGACAGTGACCCCTTCTTCACCGCCAGTGACGGGGATGAACGAGGCCGTCGACATCGCCAAGTGGTGGCTTGGACGGGCGGAGGTGGCGGAGATGTCCCCATGGAAGGTGAGGATGAGGATCCCCCTCCTCCCTACCGGAGCTCCGAGTCCTCCGTGACCGAGACGCCCAGGTGGGGCGACATGGACGAAGATGACGACATGGAGTTCGGCATCACGAGGAAGCGCCCATCCTCGGACCCACCGAGGCGACCCGGCGGAGACCCACCGGGACCCCCTGGCGGAGGACCTTCAGGACCCCCTGGAGGACGCCCACCAAGTGGACCCCCTGGAGGCGGACCACCGGGCGGGGGAGGACCCCCTGGACCGGGCGGACCCGGCGGAGGCCCTCCTGGAGGACCCCCTGGGGACCCCGACGACCCACCAGGGAACGGCGACCCGGATGCCACCTGGCGGTGGATTGTCTACCTCCGCAGGAGAGTCCAGTTGCTCGAGCTGGAGGTAGACACGGGCAAGAGCGAGATGGCTCGGATCTCCACGGTCGCCGCGCGCGCGCAGAAGGACCTGGACATCGCCAGGGCCGAGACCAAGTCGCTGACCAACGTCGTCAGCGGCCTGCAGGAGAGGCTGGATGCGCTGGAAGCCCGTGGGAGCGTCGGCAGCGACCACCCACCCCTGGAGTCTGGCTCGTCGGACGACGGCTGGGGACCCGGACCAGGTCCAGGCAGACCCCACGCCCCCGGCGGAGCCCCCAGGAGTCGCCCCAGCGCCAGTGCCCCCTCTCTCACCGCCCCCTCTCACCACAGCACGGGCCGCCGCAACGAGCGCGTGCCGCCCGGCAGTGGCAGTGAGGAATGGCGCGATGAGTGGCTCAGCGCGGACTATCACAACCGCCGCGCCCCACCGCGGACGCCTGTACGCCCCCGGCGCCCGGCACCAGCCCCGGCGCCAATCCCCAGGGCTGGAGGACGTTATGGTGGACTCAGGGATGAGGTCCCCAGAGGAGACGTGGAGTGGGATGTCGGCGAAGGTGAGGATCTGAACCTGGACCTGGACCTGGAGGAGTTCGACATCAGCCCGCCGCGTGGTGTACGACGGGAGGCCGCTGAACGCAGCCGCCGGCGCCGTGATGAGGATGCGTACATGGATGCAGTACGGCGTGAACATTTCGGTTCAGCGTACGTGGAGGAACCGCGGCGTAGCCACAGGGATTCCATGGAGGAGATGGACGTGGCGGCCGTGGGAGTCCGTGGGCGAGGCCGATGGGAACCTCGGTCGACCTCGCGGCCGGCGTTCATGGTCTCTAAGGCCGCGGACGCCGCCGTGTGGGAAGACTTGAAGGACATCAAGCCCCCCATGTACGACGGCAACCCCCTCAACCTCGATCGCTTCTTGGAGAAGCTGGACGATTGGGGGCTGACCGTCACTGAAGACCTGCCTCCCGCTGATGCGGAGAAGTATGTCTTCAAACGGTTCAGGTACCGCCTGCCGGAAGTGCTCGGCGAGCTATACTTCGTGGCGACCAAGGAGGGGAGAATCAAGACCCTCAAGGACGCCAAGAAGTGGCTCAACGAGCAGGAGCGGGTGGACGCTCCGCAGGTGGCTGCCAAGCGCTGGAAGTCCATCAAGCTTGAGCATGATGGACGGGAGATCCGCCTACGAGAGAGGGGAGACTTCCGAGGGAAATACACCCTCTTCCGCCGCAACGTGGAGGATTGGAACGAGGGTGACGAGCAGGCTCGCCTGCTCTCCATGCTGCCGGAAGCATGGATCAAAAGGGTCACCAAGGAGGAATCCAAGCGGGCCAAGTCCAACCACACGGTCAAGATGATGCTCCCCAAGGAGTATCATACGAACGTGGTGTCTTGGGCGAAGAAGAACGTGGCCCGGGATGTCAAACGGCACTCCCTGCGGAACGCTCTTCTCATCACCGTCTCGGGCGATCGCGAGAAGACCGCGATGTGGCGCCTTGACGATTGTGAGTTGAGCGGCCAGACCATCCGTCTGCAGCCCATCCCGGCGCGGATGAGCTGCGACGAGATCCTGGAGTGGGTTGGCGAGGAAGTACTCAAGGAGTACCGAAACCTCCACCACACCCGCGGGTTGAGGCCCGGCGACCGCGACGTCAACTACGTTGGCGAGGGACCTGGCGGGGAATCTGCCATGGACCCAGCGGGACCCGGCGGCGATGAGACTCTCGTCGACGATGACGACGACGATGAGCCCGCCGAAGTGGCCGTTTGTGCCTTTGTGGCCAAGAACCTGAACGCGGGGAGCAAGCCGGGAAACTGGAAGCCCCTGCAGCAGGGTTGGAAGAAGCAGGAGAAGAGGGACCCTCGCCGCATTGGCGACCCTCCGCTGTCCTTTGGGGAGTTCATACGAGCTCACCCTCAGGGCTGTTTCGTGTGTTATGGGAGGAAGCGAGGAAGGAGTTCCCTTACGATTTGGGGTTCGTAAGGAGTTCGACTATGGCACTCTGGACTCGCGTCGTATGGATATGGACATGGTGCGCCCGAGGAAGGACCCGTGGGGACTCTCCCCAGTCGGCGGGCCTTGGGAAGCTTGGGGTAGCCTGATGGATCTTTGTGGTCGCTCTCGACTTGTGGGGCCACCTCGGCCGTCGTGTGACGCCTATGTTGGCCGTGTATGCCACTGCCACTGTGGTGGTGACCGTAGCAGCCGGCACCCGGTGCGCCTGGTATGGGTTAACGGGTCCTTTGGATGCCGAACAATCGCCGCCAGGACCCGGGACTTGATACTTGATACTATACATGTGCTACGAGCTGTTACAGCAGCATACCTATCCCACTGTGGGATACCTATCTTACTGTGACTTACTGGAGTGAGGATGTGACACCCCCCCCCCCTTTCAGGGAGTGGTCCTGGGTACCCGCTGCCATGCGTGGGTGTTATCGAGCCCCCCCCAGGGTTTGCTCTAAGGAGGGGGGTGAAGCGGTACCCAGAACCCCATGGCCAGGTTACGGCATACAACCGGTCTCCGGTCCACTAACCCCATGTACGGCGTGTTCCGTGCCGTGAAGCCCCGCATCGGCAACCGATGCACCGCCAGCGGAGATTTGTGTATCAGAATATCAGGAATCAACAGGGTTTTATTTTCATATTGTTTCCGTCAATTTTTATGCTTCCGTTCTGATATTCACTGTTTTGACTGCTGGCGGTTGGCTCGCGACTTTACCGTAACCGCCAGTTTAACTGTTTATAATGGAAATTTTAACGCTATCCGCGACGAAGGCTCCAAAGTCGCCAGGAACTGCATGGATGCTTCCGCAATCTTCATAATCAATACTCGCAACTTTAATCCGAATTTTTCAAGATGTCGAAATCGGATTTTCGACTTCGACATCCCCGCACTTGATTTGACCTCTTTCGAGTGGACCTACGTGCTTCCCTATGCACGAATCAACTTCCCTTTTATCCTGCCCTCCATTTGTCTTAAAGATATGGGCAAAACAAAGTTGATTCGTGAGGCCACTTGTGAGGGTCATATCTCGTACCGCTTGCGAGTATTGACGATAAGGAAACGTGGGATGTATTCACAATACTCCCGACGTAATTTAGGAAGCATTATATGCCTTGCGTTTCCACACGTGCGCGCTAGTGTAATGGATCATGGCCAAGAGGGTAGAGTTTGCGTTATAACTCTATGGCCATGATATTGCGTGCGTTAAGATAACTTTCGAGTGTAGCGCGCAAGTGTTGGTGTGGCATAGGAACTCTCCTTGAGTTCCTATGAGCGATTGACACAAAGTTATGCCCTTGGAGGGGCATGACATATCGTGGTGGGGGCTGCCTTTTGGGGCAATATGTGGTATGTGCCATGTGTTGTGTTGCGTGCCCATTTGGCGGGTCCATTGCTCCAAGACAAGCCCGCCAATGGACCTCATATTGTGCAAGCCCCTTCTCCATACTCCCTACGGTCAATTGCAAGCCTAACCTTCGTGAAGGGAAGCTTGTGTGGTGATCCCGAAGCGATGCGTTGGGAGCAAGGTGTGTGTTTTACAATTTTCCATATTTTCATGTGCCCACTTGGGAAGTAGCGCTCGTAACCTTTCAAGGCGCCCCAAGTGGAGCACATGTGTGGGATCGAAGGTCATTGGTGTCAAGTCATTGTGTTTAGAAGGATTAAGTGATTGCACGATCCAAGCCAAAGATATTATAATATAATTGCGCGCCTTTCAAGGCACTTTTGTGTATCTTTGTGCCAATTTTGCCGTTTTTGGCTCGTCATGATGTCAAGTGGCGACCGTATATCTCAACGTTGCGTTCAATTGACATCATGACCCAAGTATAATATGAGGGTACATACTTCGGTGACCAACATATCTTGGACCCGGCGAGTAACTCCTCTTAGGCTTGGCATACCGTGGCCGCCATGTTGGCGATTTGGGACTATCCCAAATCATGGGCTCACTTGGCGACCCTGCCATTCCCAATATCGGAGGAGTTGGGCGACGCCCAAAAGATATGTTGGACCAATATGACTTGATACCAATCCCATGGCACACTCCGGTCCGAGTCGGGCATGTGCCTCATTTGCCCTAACCATGAGTGTGCGCAATTTTGGCCATTTTGAGCATTTTTCCACTTTTGCTGCCCGCCGTGCACTATGTTCTAACCCTCGTGCACGCCGGACGCATGGACCAATGGACCATATATGACATGGGTGTTATGGGTGATGGTCCCCATGGTCCACACACCACGTGGGCGAAGCGGAGCCGCCTTTGTTAAGGCGCTAGGCCAAATTGAGTATGGGCAATTTTGCCATATTTGCATTTGTGGACCCAATTGGGATCGTCACCACGCCGAGTGGCATGGAGATCTTTGAGAGCCAAGGGCATGGGAGTCTCCATTGGACTCCCGGTGGATCGCGTATGGAATGACGGATCCGATCTCCAAGCCGGCGTGGAGATATACTATTGGGAGCACACCGAATTTTGGCTCATTTCAGGCAGCCAAAATGACCCAATTTTGGGACCCCAATTTCCCCCTTCCGTGTGGTCAATTGGCGGCCCCATTTCTCTAAGCCCATAGGGAGCCCGGACCTAAATCCAAGTTGTACACTCAGATATAAGTCCTAGGTCCTGCCTCCTGCCCTGTGAGCCATTGGCCTTACCTTGGCCGGGCGAGCCACGCGTGGGAATGACGCCAATTTTGGTGATTTTGGCATCATGACCCCACTTGACTCCTCCGTGTTGCCCTGATGCCGGGACCTCAGAGGGAACCAGGTTGGGTGAGGGCTCCAGGGAGTTCGTACTCGAAGGGCATAGGGTCAGTTGCCTCGTCCCTACCTCTGGCTGGTCCGGACGAGGGGTCAATTTTGGGGATTTTTGAGTTAATTTCAGTTAGGGCTGAAACAGCCCATTTTCAGCTACCAACTCCTGGGTGATAATGGCGGGGCCATATCTCTGGCTCAGAGAGGAGTTGGGACCTGCCGTTAAGGGAGCATAGGGAGCCACTGTCGGTTGGCCTTGGAGCCCATTGGTTCCCAGGAACTCGCCTGTGGCTGTGCGGGACACCTCTCCCATTGGCAGGGCTTCAGGGTCCGGACTGAGCAGGGCATGGGTTGTGTTTGAGCCCCCGCCCCCATCAGCCACTGAGAGGGTCGGACCTGGGATTGGGATATGAGTTGGGACTGAGTGTCTATGGTCCTGTGGTGCCCTTACCCCAGTCCAGTCTTAACCCCATGTGTACATATCCTGATGTGTTGCTGTACATACTTTCGTTCCCTCTTTGCAGAGTGGCAAGGATTCTGAAACGCTTTGTCACATGACAACGCATTGATGCCCTTGTGAGCGTAGTGCTTTGCCTGCCTGCTCACTTGCGTGTGTCCACCGCAGCGTCCCGTGGCCGGCCCCCCACGGGAACGCGTCAATAATTTCTATAAAAATGTGCCTTTGATGCACAATTGGATTCTACTCAGGTGTGTCGTTTCAGAAAAATTCTACGCCGTCATTTGGCGGATTTTGGTGTCGTCGCTTCGTTTTTGCGTGGATTCGTCCATAATTCTCCCATTCCTGCCTCTGCAGATACCCACGCGCAGCCTCGCTGAGTAGGCCGTGTTCGGGCCGAAACGCAGGTGCCTGGAGAGACTGAGCAGAACCAAGACCCCACCAAGGGGCAAATTAATTTCTTTTTCGACTCCCTACGCCCTAAGACAGGTCACAGGTCGCCAGCAGGTTTACGAGAACCCATGCGAGTGTGTATAATGTGTCTTGCGTTTGGGTTGTGTCGACGCTGCGTCTTGGAGGGAGGGATGCATATGCACATGTTTGGCATGCTCCCAATCTAACCCAACCAAGCCACAGGAGCCCCGGCAGCGCCAAGAGCGCTGAGTCTTCTGTAGGAAACTGTACAATCAGAGCAGCAAAAGGACGCCAGCCATGGTGAGCGCCCATTTTTCAGTGTGAGGGAGACTGTAGGTATTTTAAAGTAGATGTGGAAACCAAGGAAAGGCCAAGAAAAATTCCCTTTTTCCTAAAATGCGACAGTGGTGGCCACCACAGCACAAGGGGGGAGTAAGAAAAAGTGCTTTTCCATTGCTTAAGGACATACTCTAGTTGTATTAGAGATGCACTGAGCATCCATGCATTTTTATCTTAGTATTGGTCCAGCCAAAAGTGGTGATAACACATTTTGACCTATGGAACCAAACACCCAATCAGGATATTGAGTGGACCCCTTAATCCCCTTTCAATCAGAAGTAAAACATCTTTTCCTGAGTTGACTGAGCACTGACATACCTAAGGTAGAGCCTATGAATTTATCTATGTTTTTCCATGAATACTTATCTGCCCTAGTGGTATGCACCATAGGGGGTTAGGCACCTCTTTTTGAGAGGTCCTGGGTTCAATTCCTGGTCAGCCTAACTAAGTAGGAAGATCCCATGTGACATGGCAGTGACCTCATCGCCACATACCATGCCACCTCAGCACATATGGGACCCAAAACAAAGAGTGCACATCTCCTAAGATGGCACTATGGAGAGAGAGTGATCCTGAGGCAGTTTTCTAACTCTTTTCCCAAAACATTTCAGCTATCTCTGTGAATATGCATTCATTTGTATCCTGAGTTGCAGTTTCTGTGAATATCTAATCATCTTTCACTGTTTACACTGCAGCCCTTCATGCTTTGATCCTGAATTACCTTCTCTTTGCATACTGTTGGCTTGGGCTATCCTGGATTGAGTTGGCTTTACTGTATTTTAACAAACAAAAGCTTTTCATCATCCAAAACCAGCAGCAGGACACCCCACAGCAACAACAAGCAGCAGGAGAAGCAAAAACACAGTGCTGAAAACACTATAAACTTTTCTTGACCTACACGTGTGTTGTGTCTACTTCTTTTCCTGCCACCGATCCGATCTTCCTTAGCTCCAGTACTCAACGCAGCACAGGCACAATACTTTGATCCGTCTTGACGTTCATCATGTAAGTCAAGGCCATTATCGAATAAGCTTGTTGTGCCTGCAAATACAACAAGCAAACATAACATCCAATAAATGTTTTCTAAGTAACAAAACTTTAAATGCGCTATGCGCGCGTCGCTGATCTGGCATTTTGATCTCGCGAATATCAGCGCGTGCACTGCCAGTGGCAATCCCATTACACAATCTCCCACGAGCGGTTAAAGCACGAGACAAAAACCATTTGAATACAATTGAACATGTCTGTGGCACGCAGTGCGAAGACAACACCCATCACCTCCAGGCCAATGGCTGAAGATGTGGGGCCATCAAGACGACCACTATCTACAAGTGGTAGACCATTATTTACAAGTGGAATCGTCCCTCCAGATTCTGGCCCTCGTGGAAAGCATGAAGCTAGAGGGGCGGAAAAAGAAGAATATATCAATCTTGACATCCATTCAGACACCGAGGCCCCTACCTTAACGTTGGAGAGCCTCGAGAGACTGATGGTTATAAAACGTGTCATCACTATGTATCATATTTTCATACAAGCCATTATGTCTAGTGTGTCTCACATGGCTACTATATCCACTGTGCCATTCTCTGCTAGAGCCCTCGAATGCTCGTTACATGGTAGCAGGTCTGATCAATGATATGTCTACTACTGCCATTTGCAATTTACGGTGAACCAACCTCGTTCGCGGAGGTTTTGAATGGTGCAAACCATCTCTTGGGGCTAAAGAAGGTCCATACGGTGAATTTTTTTATGAAAGATCAACTCATTAAGTCCCTATATGAGTTTTTCAAAAAGATCAACACATTGGCTCCCTGTATTCGTTGGTCATGAGCTATGGGCAGCGCCAACGCGGTCAGAGGCATTGTTTGGCGCCACCAAATGCCGATGAACACGTTCCCCTTGATCACCTACAACATTTTGGGTGTTTGTGGGTTTATAAGCTTAATTTGGCTTTTTTTTGTGTTGTTGTGCCGTTTTGGCCATTTTTGGTGGTTTTGACAACATTGAGCGCCTTCAAAAAAAGCGTCGTCACTGGCCTGGCAGAAATGCGTCGCCATCGCCCATCTTGTAGACTTGTCACATTCAGGGTTTCTGGGCGCAAGGGCCCTATTTGGTTATTTTGGGCATGTGTGAGCAGGATCGTACACGATCAAACTTTTTCGGTCAAAGTTGGAGTCACGTAGACTTCGACCGTGCAAGCAGACAGGTGTTGTGGGCTTCAGTGCCACTGTTTTGTGAAGTTTTGCCAACATTTTGATAACAAATCAGGGTCAATCTGCCTGTACATCTGCTGCTGGTCAACCACCTTTTCTGGCCGGGCTGAACCCACTGCCTGTGTTGCCACAGAGCTCCTGCCAGGGTTCATGATTTGGCCTTGTGCCTTGCTCTGGGCTGCCGACTGGGTTTGTGTGTGCCAAGTGTTTCAATTGCCTTGTTGATTTTCTCCATCCCTGCAGATTTGGGTCATTTGGTTGCTGATCAGCCCGTGCACCAGTGGCCCCCTACCCCCTCGCTTTGGCCTTAGTGGGGGTGTGTGGAGCCGGTGATTCCGATGTCAGGCCCGGCTGCAGCCATGTCTTAGTAGTTTGCGATCATTTTGCTGTTCTGTGATTTGTACTTGATACTTTTGGTTCTGGCAGGCTATGGCATCTGCCCAAACAGGAACAAAAGACAGACAAGCAGCAGCATGATCCTCATCAAAAAAGGGGGCAGTACCCCCCGGATGGTGAGATGTAGACTGTCACGTGTATAGTACCCTTGGAGACAATGTCAGCACAACAAGAAGCACATGCAAGCCACAAGAGAGAGGGAAAGGCTCGTCAAAAGCCGAACACGGCCCTAGACGCCTTTTACAAAGAGGAAGTAAGAGGAAGTACAAAATGCACATCCTGGTTGCTTGAGAGGAGTATCAACATGGGCCACGCAAAGGACAGAACTAAGCCACCGGCGCTGGCAACCAACAAATCAGCTGCCGGAGACCGCAGATTAGTGGCACTGTAAGAGGCTGACCGCCAACGCTGCCCCGCTCTTGCGCAGCAGCTACGGTGGGGTGAGACAAATGTGAGGGAGAATGTGCCAATCAGTACACCAGTCACCACACCACTCAGTGTGCGGACCATCATGGCACATGCTAGGAGACCATACAGTGGCGAGAGAGATCAACATCATGCAGTGTCCGTGCAACGACCCGAGTGACCGCTCGGACCATGGTGCGCAAAGTGGTAGACCGCGAATGACGGCACAACAGGCCGACAGTCATCCACCCAGAGCAGAGCACCGCAGGTACGCCCCTCTTTACAAAGTGCAAGTGCACTTGGGTTGCAGAAAGGGGCTGCGCGTTGCGCAAGGCAAATCATTAATTCCCGGGAAGCAGGTACCTTCGCTCCCCCTTGTGGGGGCAACAACAAATCCGCAGTTGCATAGGCGAGTGCTGGGAGGTTAGGGACCGGGTTGCCTGTGCCCTGACCTTCCACTGTTATCACTGTGGAACACAGTGCCACAGAGGGACCCGCAACAGTCTGCTCATTGTGGGCCCTTTGCATGCACGCGGCTTGTGGTGTTGTTTGCCTGAACAGGTCTCTATGGGAAATGGGTAGGCACCAGACTCCAACGGCGGAGTAGCCCAGCCCCAAAGAAGCCGGTGACAGCTCCAGCTTCCAAGAAAATGGTCTCCAGACACCAGATCTGGATATCCAAAAGGGCTAGGACTCTGGCCCTGTTACAACCAGGTCATTTGTTGCAGTCTCCCCCACCTCTGCCCCCCCCCCCCCTCCCTCCTTCGCAAGTGCCTTCACTTACCCATGTCTGAGGTCGCCCAGTTTCTTAAGTCGGCCTGTTGGGTTTATCTGTAATATTGGAGGTCAGACCTGAGACCAGATACCTGTCATGTCATGGAAGATCCCGACAAAGCCGGAGCGCTAGCGGACTGGGAGCCAGAGCCCCCCCCCCCCCCCAGGCCAGGAGCGGAGGGGGGGGGTGTAAGGGTAAAATTGGGACCAGTTCCGGGCGAAGGAGAGAGGAGGCCTGAGGTTAACGGTGGAGGGGGGGCCAGAACTGTACATACACGGAAAAGGGGGAAGCAGCCCCTTGGAACAAGTTGTGAGCAAGAACTACTACTACTGCTGTCCACTACATGCCATGCCCCCGGCAATGCAGTGCTACGGAGTCGTGGCGGGCACTCGCACTCACGTTGCACCAGATCTTAGTATGTGGGGGCGCCACGTGACTCGCGGGGTCATTTGTGTGTCTTCTCTCCTGCACGCTTGGCGCGTTCCACGCCCCAACAGCCCTTGTGTGGGGGCAATCCACGTCATGCGTGGGATGAGGGGGGTTTGGCATGTCGCCTTGGGTTTGTTGTTCCCGTCTGCAGCTGGCGGCGCCTACTGGCAGATCGCCATTCGTTGCCCTTCCCTTCCCTTTCCTTGGGTGAAGGTCCACCAAGCCGCTGTTTTGGTCCGCCGTTTCTGTTTCTCCATGGTGGCGGGTCACGGGGGGGCAGGGGCGGGGGGGGGGGGGGGGGTGTCAACCTATCTATAGCAAGATGGCAGAGTACAGGGGGGGGGGGGGTTGGCATGACACCATGGTGTACAGGTTTGGGGGGGTTGTTGGGTAGGGGTGGGCGGTTCCTCCTCGTGGTGGGTGTTTTGGCATGACGCCATGGTGTGTTGGGTGTTGGGTGGCGCGGTGGGTGCTGTAGGTTGACGAGCGGGGAAGGGGTGTTGCGAGGTGTGTGTGGGTGCCGGGGATCTACGTTGTAGCGGGTGTTGTGGGGTGGGCCAGTTGCCATGGTTGGCCGCCCACTTCTTGGCACGACTCCCCGGACCACCTCCACATACATACATGTAAGGGGGGGGGGGGCAGAGCTGTAATTGTGGACTCCAGACACCCACGGTGGGACATGGTTGGCCTGGAAGTGAGGGGCAGGGGGTTTGGCCAAGGAGGGGAGGGGGGTTTGGCATGACACCTGGTCATGTCGTGGTCTGCAGCTGGCGGCGCCAATTGGCCAATCGCCACTCACCGCTATCCTTCCCTTGAACCCTTTCCCTCCGCAGGCGGCGGTGCCCATCAGCCTCTCACCACCTTGTGCCCTCCCTCTCCCTCCTTGGCCTATCCTGACCTCCCCACACCCCCTTCCTCTCCCTCCGGAGGTTGTGCCAATGGAGCCCTCGGACTTTCCCTGTTTCACTGCTCCGTGTCGGGTCCACACGGAGCAGGGCAACTGGGTGTGGGGCTGCACGGGCTGCCCCACACCCAAAATCAAGGACTCGTGCTGCACGGGCTGCCCCACACACAAAATCGAGGCCTCACGGTGCACGGGCTGCCCCACGTGCAAAATCCAGCACTTGCGCTGCAGAGGCTACCCCACGCGTGAAATCGAGGACTCGCGCTGCACATGCTACGAAGTGAGTCCATGAGACCCCAGCACATAGGCCTCAACAACGATCAGTGCGTTGCGCTGATCGTTTTGAGGTGGGCATTGTGTGGGAGCGGGGATTTTCGTCGAGACTTTCTCCAGGTCGGCACCCTGCCTTGTGTGGGACCTCTGGATGGGGATTGGGATGAGGAATAGGAATAGGCTGAGGCCGCCGGGCCGCTACATTCATCTTTCCCGATTGCTGGGCTGACGCCCCACGGAGTAGGATAAGCAACTGAGACGCAGCGGCCCTGCCCACAGCTCTGCATCAGAGGTGTTCCTGAGGTGGACTGCGCTCCCCACCCCAATGCAAATAGCTGTACATTCACGAGTTCTGGGGATGGGAAAGAGCGCAGGCTCAGGAGGGATCAGCGTGTTGGCTGAGTCCGTTTTGCACTTGGAGTGGCCTTGTGCTGCACAGTGACAACTCGTTCCTGCCACCGGCCAGTGCCCAGAATCGCAAAGTTTGTGCTCATCTCTGCACACGTCGGGCCAGCAGCGACGATTGTCAGGAAAAACACCACTTGACTCGGTGTGTCGCATGCGCACTGTACGGACGTGCAGGCGTCTCCTCATGCAGACTCCGGAAAGCTTTCTAGCAATTAGACGCACTTCACACGAACGTTGGTGATCTAACAACGGAAATGGAGGCCACATAACAAACGGAGGGAATGACAAACACTTTCGAGAAACCCTTGGCACGACGACAGAGGCAGTGTTGTTGCGGGCACGCTCTGCCATCGTCTCAGACTACAGTCAAACATCTTTGGGATATACAATTAGACCGGCAACTGGTAACCAGTGGCCTGAGCACGTGCCATATGGCACGGCCTTTATGATAAGTATAACAGAATACATATAGGATCCCTCGAACGCTGGTATTTCGTGACCTCCACACGTGGCGTCAGACCGCCACCGCCACCGCCACCACACATTCTGTCGACCACGCCAACATGCCACGCTCATAACCCGGGGTCATGCGGCCATTCTACATGTTGTCTCTGGGAGAGGATCGGGCGATGGTTTTGGGGCACTGCCCAGCAGTGCTAAGACAAGCGCTGATTCCACCCACACCCACACCCACACCCACACCCACACCCACACCCACACCCACACCCACACCCACACCCACACCCACACCCACACCCACACCCACACCCACACCCACACCCACACCCACACCCACACCCACACCCACACCCACACCCACACCAAAGACCATGCCTCCCCTGCCCCTCCCCTGTCCAAGCGCTGGCAAAAAGCCAAACCCAAAAGGAGCCGGTTCGACGCGGGGCCGGTACTTGGACGTGCCTGTCGCTGCCTGCTGACGCGTGCGCACGCAGGCACCGCGCACGCACCGGTCTGGGACAGGCCTATGACTAAACAGCGGGTAGGGGAGGGGGGGGAAGCATACCGCAACCAACGAACACTGAGAAGACATGTTGGGGAAAAGGACGTTGATGCTGAGCAACACAGCGTCTAGGCTGCTCGCTGTGCATCGGGCCGTGGGTTCTTTTCGGAGGCTCTGGTGCTGACAGGACTGGGGGACAGGCATGTTGGTGTGCGACAGTGGTCTTGTGTCAGCTCGTGTTGCCTGAGCGGCGCAGCACAAGGGCCGCCCGTTGTGCACCCGATATAAGGGGCGCTGCTCTTGGAGGTCTTGGTCCGACAGGGGCTTAACGTTCTGATGTGCCCCTGCTGCCTCAGGTCGCGTGGTGGGCATGGGACAAGGGGGGGGTGCGGGGCACAATGCGGCCTAGTGCTAGCCATCGATCATCCTCAACGCATGGCACACGTCATCCAAATCCGACATGACGTAGAAACACGCGCGCCCACGGATGTGTACCATGATGCGCGCCCCCTTGCACGCCTGCCCTGAGGTCAGCATGCTGCGCAAGGCTTCCCTGGCATGGGCATCGTAGGCGGTTTCCCCGTTGGCGAGCTGCAGCGTGGCCATCGTGCGCCTGCGCATGCATGTCTCCACAAACGGGCCGTGCGGCATTTGAGGTGGGCCACCATCAGGCAGCGCCCTGTGCCATAGCCGAGTAAAACACAGGTGGAGCAGTGTGGGACGGGCCGAAGGCGGGGCGGTGGCCGAAAACGGTGGCAACGGTGCGGCTTCTGGTGCGCGGTCCCACAGTAATCCAAGGATACGGTCCGCCTCGCGCTCTGACAGAAGCACTACCTGTGCATGGCAGGCGGAAGCAGATGCCCCGAGGACTTTCGGGTGCGCCGCAAACGGCCCGCCCACCGCCCACCGCAACCACCTGTTACTGCTCCCACTTATTGTTGCAACCACCAAGAACCGCATTTACAATCCCTCCCGAACCCTTACTTTTGGACCTTGTTGCCTGAAGCAAACCCTGGGAAGCGCACAATCGAGGCTGGTCCTTGGACAAGAGACGCACAGATGACATGTTGCTGCATAACACAGTCAGGTCTGCCCGTAGTGAAGAGAAGGGGGGGGGGGAGAAGAAACCTCCCTGCATCTTGACCTCACAATGGCACGTGACAAAAAATAGTGGACAGCGGGCGGTTGACGAACAGAACTGCATTGGTTGCTGTTCACTATCGGAAATTGAGCAGCGGGCGGATGGTTTGATGGACAGGGAAGAGAGCGTTACCATTGCGTATTCAGCGCTGGTTTATGTTTCTGTTTTTCCTTTCTCTTCAGACGAAGCAGGCAGCACACGTGGGCGGTTTGATAACAGTGAGCCAAAGGGGGACGAGAAATTTGTGCCGAAAGCACGTCTTTTTGCGGGATTGTTGTGGGACAATTGTAGGGGGGAAGGCGGGATGATTCAACGGCGGGTGACCGCGGTTGACGACAGTTGATGGGCTACGCTCGAGCTAACTGTCGGGAATCCAGAAAAATTCTCTGGTAAGCGCCAACCGCCACCGGTTAGCCACTGCTGCCTTGATCACCAAGCGCTGTCCGTCAGAGACCAACCTGCCATTCATTTGGTCACGCATGCTTTAGAAATACAAAAACCAAGAACAAGAAACGAAACAACAAGCCCCCAAATGACCTGGGCCCATGGGGTCACCAAAGACATGGAATCTACAGAGCGCTCGACAAGCTCATTCCCATTCATCCACCCGCACCCGCGACAACCATTGCGGAATGAGTGGTACGACAGGCCCCGCGTTTGGACAAGCCTGTGCTCAGACACGGGGCAGGCCCAAGACCATTTTCGAGAAATATGATTTCACTGCCACCAGAACGTGCGACGTCGGCCTGGACGTGTTGATTGCCAGACCTTCAGGCTTTTGTGCACCCCAAATGTGGGCCTTTTGCGGGAGCCCGGAATGGCGGATGTGGAAAAAGGCTCATGTGCCCCACAGGACAACACAGTGTGTCTCAGACAGCGTCCCTAATCGACGGGTTGCTGTCCGTGCTCCGGGCTCCGTGACCTGTGGAGGTGTGCGGCCCTCATAGCCCCACCGTTCATGACACATGGGCACACCTCCTGATTGGGAAACCGCAGCATCAGGTCCAGCGGCCGCAGGTAGTCGCCCAGATTGGCCCCAGCCTCCGCACGCAGGACCACAGTGTTCATGAAGTTCTCGGTGCATAGCACATGCGAGCACCACTGCACGGCGGGGACGGCCCCGTCGCCCGCCACGTGCGCCGCCAGGAAACCGCCGATGCGGTGGACGGGCACGGGCAGCGCAGCCGGCGTTGTACATTTCAGGGCCTGGGCGTAGTCCCACTCGCGCTCCAGGAACGGCTCCTGCATATTTGAGGAGGCATTCCCAAAACAAGGGGTCCCACCATCTGTGCGACGGTGCCCCCGAGCCTAAAAGCGTCTCCCACCACCACCACACCTCATCCGTCGGCGAGGGTCGGAGGGTAACCGACGGCGGTTGGAGGGTAACCGACGGCGGTTGGAGGGTAACCGACGGCGGTTGGAGGGTAACCGACGGCGGTTGGAGGATAAATAGGGCGGTCCGCAAGGGCGACCGCAACGCAAAACAAAAAAACAACGGACGGCCTTTGGGGCCGCCCTGACAGGCGCGCTGTTGGACGGTGGGCTTTTGCCGCTCATGAAGCAGTGGAAGACCTGCACCGGAATCTCTTTCTCCTGCTCAACCTCCAACTCCAGCTCCTTCTCCAGCTCCCGCTCGCACTCGTGGTCCAGGGCCACGGCCTGCGTCGTGACGTCCAGCCCCAGTTCTTCGACACGGCCGGTGATATCCGCCAGCAGCCGTGGCGCACCGCCCCGCAGGTCCCCGCGCCTCGAGGCGGACAACGCGCTCCACACTTCGCGGACGGGGCTGGGGCGCAGGCGCCGCCCGTACATCTCCGGTAGGCCCACGTTCTCCGGAATCAGCGCAGCCTCGGGTGAGCCGCGCGTGATGCAGAAATGCCAGCCCTGCGAGGCCCACTCCATGAGCCCGTCCGACACAGCCGCCACTGTGTTTCGCACCGCCCACTGCAGCACGTGCTGCGGGGCCACGTCTTGGGGGGCCGCGACGCTGTTCAGCTGGCAGATGCTGCTGGTCACGTCCGGGAGGCTCACGAGGTGCAGCCTCTGGTTGCCGCCCAGCTGTCGCATGCGCCCCGCCGCCTGCATCGTGTTGGGGATGGCAATAGGGCAGCCCGCTTCAACCCACACACCCACCCACACACACACACACACACATGCCTCAAAACGTGGCTGCATTCCCATACGTCATACTCAACCACGCCGCCTTCGCACATGCACCCAGACTCCCGTCCAAACAGGGACACGCTAAAATGGTCGCTAAGACACAGTGATCATTTTGAGGCACATGTGTTGGGGTGGAAACCGTTTAAGGTACTCAGCCTTTTGGGGAGGGTACATCGAAGCTTCTGAACGGATTTCTTTTGTTTTTTTGACCACGTCAGAACGGTCTTGTGGAGCACGTTTCCAACCCTTTCGATATCGGTATCACCCAGTTTGACCCTTGGAATGCTGTAAGACAGCACAAAGGTCAGGAAAAGGGACCCATTGGCAATCGAACCACCGCTGATGCATTGGAAGGGGCTTGAAATCGTTCAAATGCCTTGTGTGGGATCGGGGAGAGGGGGCTGATTTCCTGGGGCTGTTCACCTACAAGATGTCGGACTTCTGCTGGTTGGTGGCAGCCCCTTGCTACTCTGATACGGGGACTTCAGGGGGCTGGTCGCTGTTGGCAGCGGATCTGTGGCCGCTGTCTCCTGCCGGTGTCACGGTGATGGAGTTTTGTGGAGGAAATCCTCCGTCGCTGGACGGCCGAAACTCTTTGGGGTCCGAGCGGCACAGCGGCCCACAAAGGACATCACTTTGAGGTATGTGCGTTGGGGCAAAAAGCAGTTTAGACAAAGCTACTCCAGCGACCAGAGTTACCATTACTGTTGGCTGCTTTGCAGCCAAAGTGAGAGCACGGTCGAGGCGGTTTGGGGTTCAGACCGTGAGGGATCGGGTTCCCATGAGACCCCGATGCCGAAACGCCCCGCTGGTACATCCCTCTGCCCGCCCAACGCGGCAGTGGCGCAGAGCCGGAGGCGGCAGGACCTGCATGAGCTTGTCCTTGCCCATGTCGGGGCCCAGGCTCAGCACGGCCTGGTCGTCCGGGCGCAGGCGCATGTCCGCCCCGCGGCAGCGGCTCTCGTCGTAGTACACGAACGCGTCCCACTCCGTGACGGGGGCGCTGTGCCGGGGCCACGTCTGGCCCTGGGCGCCGCGCAGGGCCCAGTCCTGTTGGTCGTCGTCGAAATAGATCACGCCTTTGAACTGGGACGAATCCAGCCGTTCCAAGAGGCGCCTTGCGACCTACGGGGGGGGGGGGGGGGGTCGAGAAGATGGGGGCGAATCGCCTGAAGGAAAGGGCTTGTGGGGGGGCTGCGCAGAGGCAGTGCGGTAAAGTGGTTACTGCTGAACAGTTTGGCAAAGCGCTGCAGCACAGGTTTTGAGGGGTAGAAAAAGAGTTGGCAGTGGTTTGGGGCGTAGACACCAGCCATTTTAAGGGGACAGTGTGGGGCACCCTTTGTGCGACTCCCGGCCGGCCCATTGTGTTCTTACGGGGGGGAGGGGGCTCGTGGGGGTGGTCTCAGAGGCAATTACAACGGCGGTTACTGCCGGTTGGAAAACTGGGCAAATACTGGCGGTGCGTGAAGGTTGTCGGGCAGTGGGGGACGCACGATAGCAGTCGCCGCACGGTTGACAGTAGTGGTCGAATGGGGGACCTCCCCTTAAGGAGACAACAAAAACGAAGTAGTTCGGTTCATGTGCCAGAAACGAGAGGGTCAGAGCACTGCTACATACGGTCAAAAGAGACCGTGTCTGTAGGCGTCTGCAGCCGTCCGACACCCGGAGGGACACGGGACTCAAACCGTGGCGGGCAAGTTGGCGGTGCGGGCGGCAGGCTCGCCACAGGGGCTGGGGCTGAGGCTGCACCCGCAGGGCCCGCCCCCACCTTCACCGCCCTGCGCTTCCGGACACGAGCGCGACCTCGGCACCGTTTTCGCGCGGCGGCGCTGAGGCCCGCGCCCCATCCTGACAAACCGACAGACCTCGATATTGCTACTGCCGGCCATCAGGCCACCCGCATCGATCAGCGCGCTCACTCGCACCGCTGCATCCGCGCAGCGCTGTTCGGCAGCGATGCAGCACACCGCGTCCAGCACGATATCCACGTGGGCGGTGCAATCGTTCTCCACTCGACTGTCCAGGGCCAAATGCGTGGCATTCTGCAGGATCAGCTGCAGCATCAGCCCATCCGTGGCCCTAAGCTCCTGCACGTCAGGTTCATCCTGTCGCACCAGCAGCGGCAGAAGGAGTTCGCTGTCCTTCGTGCCTGAGAACCCCACCAGCCGGCCCTCGGGGCTGTCGGAGGCGTGCCACGCGGTGGCCATGATGCAGTGCGGGAACTGCACGGTCTCGAGGGGGAACACGCAGGAGTTCAACCAGAAGTCGATGGTGTGCATGTTGAATCGGTAGCACTGCGCCAGCACCACCGCCTGCGCGGCGTTGGAGGGGTCCAGCTTGCGGACGGAATCCAAGGCGCTGCGGACGTCGGGCGGCATTCGGTCACAACTTGCGGCAAACCACGCGCCGTAGATGGCCTCCTGCGCGCTGGGCCCGAGACTCAGGAGGACCTGACGGGGCGAAAGGGGCGCGGGGTGGGTGTGCACAAGGCGGTTGGGACACTCACTACTGGACCAGTTTGTGCCGGGGAGATGCCATAGAATTGTGCGGTGTTCGTGAGGAACGATCAGGAGCCGCAGCTGGGGGGATGCAGGAATGTGGGCAGCACACAAATTTACACAAAAACGTCCATCTGACCGCAACCCCCCGCCTATCCCATGTTACCCTGTGCATGCACGTTTGCTTGTTTCCCCCCTGCTTGCCCCGCTGGCAGCAACCGCAAATCTATTAGATTTGCAGCCTCCAAAAACAAACTGCTGTGGCGCCCCCCGCACCTGTTTACCAGGCATCTTGTGTCGACAGCACCGCTGGAAATTTAACTAGTTGCGGGCTATTTCCAGAAATCTGCGGACCATTTGCGGAACCTTGCGGGCTAGTTGCGGGAATGTGCGGACTGTGTGACGGTACATTGTTTTTAGGGGGAATGCTTATTATTACGCTGGCTGGTTCAGCGTTGCAAATGATGTTCAACAAGCCTTCATCCACCACCTTGGCCAGGTAGTGCTGCCATTCTTTGGCCTGTGGAAAATAATCCACCGCAGGGATACCAAGGCGGTGGGCGTTGTTGCTCCTTTTGCTACTGTTGTGTTTGATGTGCAAATATGTGATCTTTCTTCTTGCTGCTGCTGCTGTTGTTGCTGTTGGTGGTGGTGGTGGTGGTGTTGTCGTTGTTGCCAAGCTGATGTCAAACATGTGAAGGGATGTGCTGATGCAGTGGGAATGAAACGCCTACGTAGCTACTGTACACCCCTGCATCACAGGCAATACGGTCATCGCCAACCAGATCAGTACCGAATGTTGCCTTGAGGTCACTGCTGAATCGCAGTTATTGAATGTTCCATGGGCTGTCTGGGCCAACTCATCCCCCTCCGTCAGGGTTGGTTAGCTGCTGTGCTAGCGACAAACCTCACCGAACAATTCTCGGTCGTTTATCGGGAGACCACATGGGCTCGCCTCCCTCCTTCAGATAACTGCGACCCCCCTGATTCATTGGAATCAGTGTCATACGTGTCTGGCGTTTCTTTCAGTCCAAGTTCAGCCCAGATGTCCGTGACAGCTTTGTGTACCAACACATTTTCTTGAGATATTTTCGCCCCTTTCGCTACTTGCCGATCCACCCTTTCATTTCCCTCCACCCCCACATGGGATGGCACCCAGTGAATGGAGACACTATCCCCCAACAGTAGCCACCAGCTCCACAATTCTGACCACACATCACCAGATCACCAACTTGCAGACTACGTGCAGAACGTTACCGAAACCTGTGGAAATGTGCCAAAATTTGCGGACCTTTACAGAAACGTGCAGGTTTTATGGGAATCTGCGGAAATGTACGGACCCCCCACCCCACCGCCGCCGCTCTGCAAGGGACCACGAGCACAAAGCACCAAAAGGACCTTGACCGCCTCCGCCACTTGATTGTCGGAGAGCCCGGTCTGGTAGTAGGACAGGACCGTGTACACCAGGAGGCAGTCGGGGTGCCTGAACTCGGCGCGCGGGGACGGGGTGTTGCTGGCCTGGAAGGGCACCGCCATGCGGCGGGGGCCACCAGGGCACACCCCGTAGTTCACGTGGTGCCGGAGCTGGAGGCAGTGGAACAGGATTCCGTGGGCTAGAAGGCCGCGGAGGGCGAGCACGTCCTCGTGTTCCGTAGGCGCCAATTGGATTTCAGTCGGCTCGGCGGCGTTTGGGTCTGTGGCATAGAGAAGGACCTGATGAGAGCAAGAGGGCGGTGGTGGTTGTGAACAGGTGGCGACTGCTTACGCCCCTTTACCCATGGGGTTTTCAATATGCACAGAGGGGGGGATCAATGTCAACACAGCTCCTTCCTGGACACAACCCCCTCAAAAGGGGTTTGATGGACAGGACCACGCCAACCGCAGCTTCGGGCACAAAGGCTGCGGTATTTGCGTCAAGGGTACACAGCCCCCGTCTATCCCAGCCGATTGGTGCATACCTGAGGTCACATGAAAGCCCTTTGGCTCATACTCATCCGCCACGAGTTTGTCCCTGAGCATGGCAAGCGAGGGCGCTGCCCCTCCCTCCCCCTGTGCTGTGAGCAGGTTTGGGGTGTGCGTGCCATCAAGGCTGAGTTAGCATGCCAGGGGGTACTGCCGGGGGTACGTACGTGTGCGCCTTTTGAGGAGGGAATCCTCCACTCGGGGATGGTGGGTTGGTTGTCCACCCGTTGGGTTGGGGGTGAAGGTGGCGGGTTCAAAAACTTGTTTGGTTTGGGGGGCACCTGGGGGCACAGTGCAGCGGCATCACACAACTGCAAAACAGAACTATCAATGATCAGCGCTCTGTGGGCCGCAGACTTGCGCAAACCGAGTATCCGTCCCCCGGAGGGCAGGGGTGCGTGTGCCTGTCCCTGCCCTTGCTCTGCCGTGCCCTGCAGAGCCGAGGGCACACCGCTTCGAACTGACCATCATCGGAGTGCAGACGGCACATCCAGCGCATCTCATACGGGGGCTGATGCATCAGCGCGGTGGCAAGCGCCCGCCGAAGAAGCTCACAAACGTCGTCCAATGCGGCCCCAGGCAGCAGCCGCAGGGGGCGAAAGGCGAAACCATGCAGCTGAGCCGGCAAAAAGGCCGCCACCCGTGGCACGTCCAGAAGACGGCGGACCTTGGGGTCAGTGCTGAGGATGCGCAGGAGAGTCTGGAGGGCGGTCCAGCGGCTGACCCCAGATGGCAGTGGGATCTGATTGCCCATGGCGTAGATGAGGTACTTGTTGTACCGCAGCATCTCGTCGCTCTCGTCCAGCAGGTCCTGTGGTACGGGGGCAAGGGCATGGCCAGGCACACGAGCGGGTAGGGCCTGTGCCCGTATTTGTATCCCTGTCTCTTGCCGCTGCCTCCGCCCCCGCCCCCGCCCCTGCCCCTGCCCCTGTCCTCTGCCCCTGCCCCTCCGGCCCTGTCCTCTGCCCCTGCCCCTCCGGCTCTGTCCTCTGCCCCTGCCCCTGCCCAAACAGGCACCCATTGGCCCCCGAATAGAGGGAGGGCGAGCGCCCTGGGACACCCAGGGGCGGCCCCTGAGGAAAGGCCACCACGAGACATGTTCGGGCAAGGCGTGGCTCAGCCGGTGGGCCCGGTCAAGCCCCCACACGCCTCCGCGCTGCCCACCTCTGCCACCACCCCGAAACCAACGCTCGTTGCGTCACCCTCTGGGCCAGAGGGGCTGCACGCGCGCTGCTCCCCTGCCCAGGGGGAGCGTGTCAACAAAATTCCCGTTGGCACCCGCTGAGCGCCTCCCATGGGGGGTGCTCCCCGCCAGGTCCGACCCCGAGGGGTGTTCAACCGTTTCAGGGGTTGTAGAGGGGGGGGGGGGGGCTTCGTTGACCCAAACCTTGGGGGTCGGCGGGTCGGGCGGTCAGCCGCCGGGCTCCCCGGGGGGGGGGGGAGCGGGGGGTCGGTGGGTACCCCAACATACATACCTCAGAATGATCCCCGTGACACGCTGATCTTTTTGAATATACACAACTGGGGTAGAAAAATTTCTCAAAAAAATTGGCCCATCAACTCAGGTTCCCATCAGCCAAGGTCCGACCCGGAGGTCGGGTCGGGGTCAAAATCCTTGTTTGTGTTTTTCATCCATTTTTGAATTCTCCACAAAATTCTGAGTGTTTTGAGTACAGACACAGAGGGTCAAACAAAAAAAATTCCCCCTGCCGTGTGCCTAAAACAAAATCTCCGGCGCCCACAAAACCCATTGTTCCGTACAACCATTTTGGGGTCTGTAGAGCCCCTCCCCTCCCCCCCCCCCCTTGGGGTCGGGTCCTGGCCGGGAGCACCCCCCGTGGCGCCCTCACACCAAACACCAAACACCGTGCCCCTGCCCCTGCCCCTGCCCCTGCCCCTGCCCCTACTTTTTGTCCACACCCCTGCCCCCGGTCGTACCTGGTACGGTAGCGCCTCCACCGCCGCAAGCGCACAACAGACGCCCCTGTACGCCTGCGCGGCTTCCGGATCAGCGGCAGCCGCAAAATATGTCTCGTACCACTTCAGCTGCAGCGACAAGCGGTGGCTGGGGGCAACCAGCACCGCCCCCCGGACCCGCTGGCAGTACCGTAGGCAATCCTCCAGGACCCGGACCTGCGAGGCCGTCGGATGCACGCGACGCTGGAACGGGACGTGGAAGAGCTTGAGGCGAAGGGCGCTGGCGGTGAGATGGCGGTGCAGGTACGCCCCCGCCTCCGCCAGAAGGGGCCCCAGAACACCCAAGCGGACGATGTCGGTGCCGCGGGCCGCCCATTCCAGGATCAGCATCGGCAGGATCACGCGGGTCTTGCCCTGCCCCATGTTCAGTTGCGCCACCAGCCCGGGGCCGGCCTGGGCGTTGCTGTCGAGGAGCCTCCGGGCGATGGTGTACTGTAGGGGCCGGATCTGCAGCCCGTTCTCTGCCTCGAAGGCGACCCAGTGCGGGTGCCGTGCAGCGTCCCACCCCCGGCGCACCTACAGCAACACAAGACTTCAGTCCTTCTCACACACATGGGGACCAAAGCCCCCAGTGCAGCACGCAGTGGGTCGGAGCCTCAACCCGACCCACCCCCACGTACAGGACATGTGACCGGGCCTATCTGTGACAGGGTCGACCGGGGCTGTGGCACCCCATGTGGGGACTACCTGACACTGCCCAGTAGGTCTGCCATTCGCCCATAGGTCCCTTCCCGCACGTCGACATGAACCAGGAGATCTCCTCCCCCCGCCCGCCGGGGGCGGAGACAACACAGCAGCGAAGGGGAGCCGGGGCCCCGTAGGACTCTGGCCACGTGGTCCTCCTCTCCCCGTGCTCCCCTGGCTCCACACTGCCCTGACGCACCCGCACACGCCCCACCGCGCGCGCTCTCCCACCAACCGCCGCCCCTGCCCTCCCCTCCCAGCCCTCCCCATTTTCGAGGCGACCCCCCCCCCGACACCCACAGACCAGCGCTCGGTGCGTTGCCCTCACGGCCTGAGGGACTGTACACGCGCTGCTCCCTTGCGCTCTGCCCCCGGAGAGCGTGCCCACAAAGTCCCCGTTGGCACGTGCTGAACGCCTCAACACCAAACCACCAAAACACCTTCCCGGACGTCAGACCGAATCTGGTCCCGTTCGCACGCACCTTCCCGGACCCCTTCAGACTCGCCCTGACCCTCTTCTGGACCCACAACCACCGCGATGCGCACCCTTCACACCTGCAGCTCGCGCTCCAGCTACGGAGGTCCCATCTCCGCCAGCCGGTCGAGCTTGTCGCTGAGCACGCAGAGCTCCAGCCACAGCAGGGCCTCGCGCTGCAGGGCGGCGTGGGCCTGCTTGGTGAGGAACGGATTGAAGTCCGCGAGGGCCCCGGCGGCGCACGCGCCGCGCAGGAGGTCCAGCAGCTGCGGCCTGGGGACGAGGTTGGCGGCCTGCAGCATCTTGAATGCGTGCCATTCCCCGCGTGCGGGGGGCAGCAGGTCGAGACACTGACGGATGTAGCGCAGGACGATGGCACCGTCATTGCGCACCTGTTCTTGCAGGGCCGTGATGGTACGATGGCACGCTGCCACCGGCATTGCCAGGCTGATCCGCGGCAGCTGGTGGTAGGCCTGTGCACACGAAGCCGAAACACGTGCACAAACTACCCCGGCAGAAAGTCGGTTGGCCGGACAAAACGTCGGTTGGGTCGAATGACGGTTAATAAAAACCTGCTGTCCTCCAAACGTCCTTGCACACCGGCAAGACACCTCCGCGCTCACATCCAACGCTCTCAGCTATGGCCCTTGGCTGAGCCGCTGCAAGGTGCGCGCACGGTGGAGGAGGATCCAAAATCCTGAACCTGTGACACGGAAATCGCGAAGTTGAAGCATCAAGTGGCAAGTCCGGACGCATTCGTCGCCGTTGGCCAAAGACGTGGGATTCCTCCGTCACAGTGCTGCGCGCACCACAGCGGAGGGGGGCACACGACCGAATGTCGATTTTCCGGTTTTTCAGAGAGGTAAGGCAGAATATTTACCGATATGCCAGAGGTATGTGGAAACACTAAAGCGCGGCCGGCTGTTGGTTCTGCTTACCACCCCATGCCAGGCCCTGCTCAGTCACATCCAGCCCCGATGCCTGGCGTTGCTAAGCAGTGTCAGGCATGGGCGTGCACCAAGTTCATGCAAAAGGAGACAAAGATCGACTTAGAGAGAAATGGGGGGGAGGGAGTAAAGGCCAAAAAGTAAGGAAGGGAGGGGGCTAAGGAGCGAGGGAGGCAGAAGTTTCCCTAACTCAAACAGAAACGAATTGTTTCGTCCCGTGACATTCGGTACAGCAACTGGGTTGAACGGCGGTTGAACACCAACGAACGTCACTTGACACTGCAAACTCCGGCGGTTCACCACCAACCGCCAAATAGATCTTCCTTCGGGTGAGAAAAGAGTTTTCGTCACATGAACCTCTGAAGGGAAGGGGGCGAGACAACGAAGGACGAGCGGGAAAAAAGGGTCCAACAGGACCCGATAACAGTGTACGATGACAAGACAAGAAGCATGTAAGGGCACACTGAACACGAGTGAAATGAGAAGCGACGGACCTCCCAACTGTGCCTCAATTTCTCGACGATGTTTTGCGCGATTCGTGTGTCGCCACAAAATTGCTGATCCAACGGAAAATGGGTGCAGCTTCTTGACTCATCTCGGTTGGCAGGCTCAGACGACAGAAGCCCCGCCAGCACCTCCTCTCGCTCGTCAACAGATGTCAGAGGGACACACGCAGGCCGCAGCAGAACATCTACTGGGCCATATGGCGATGTGTGAGGTTTGGGGACTTTGTGGCTCAGGATACGATCCTCTTCGGCGTCGAGCAGCTGCGTACGAGGATTCCGCGGGTGGGGCGCGTTCATGTACTCGGTCATCGCATCCGCCACGACTCTGAGAATGGGTTGGGATGGGGGGAGAATGGCATTGGTTTGGTCTGGTACACGGTTTTGACAACAGCTCCCCTTCCCTGCCATTGTGAGCACCAATGCCATCCGCCATGGCATTTGTATCACCCCCCTGCTCTCCCTCATGGCATCCCCGTCGCGTAATGCCCCGTCCAAAGTGTATCTTCCGCCACTGCCTGTGCGCAGGGGGCTTCGCATGCGCGCGTGCGTGTCGTCAGTACTTTGCGAAGTGCACAGTGCGAATTATACTGAACCAAACAGTGAGTCCACCGGGGGGAGGGGGGATGATATCCGCTTGGAAATTCTGCAGAAATTTGTTCTGTCTGGAGAGTGTAGCGCCATCCATAGCCGCTTTGTCAGGGTGGTGGTAACTCGTGCAGCTGGAGGGCAGGTCCTTTTCTGTGGGATTTTCCGGCTTCGGATAGTCCAGCTTCAGAGGGTTTGTTTGTTTGTTTGAGACATGACCACGTGCTGTTCTTCTTACTTCCTGGTCCTGCCTGATATTTGTTGCACCACCGCGGCGGCATTTTCCCCCCAGTTGATAGTTGTAGGATGGGCACTGGGGCTACGCAAGACCCCTTCACCGATGGTGGCCATCCCCCAATTTTCTATGATCAGCTTCACCCTGTGACACACGTCAGATTCATTGACATTGCCACAACAAGCGCCTCGCGCCCGTACTGACGAAGGGAGGGGCATGCCCGAGGGCAGAGAAGCGGGGAAAGCCAGGACGGTCTGTTTTGTGCAGGACTGCGGGTCATGTGGATGCCAGTAGGACGGCCACGGGTGTTCAGTCAAAAGCAAAGACTTTGGATGTTGAGGACTTTGCGGAGGGGCTGTGAGTGAGAATCCGCCAGGCTGTGGGTCGTGAGAAGTTCATAGGGTGGGCCCTGGGTAGCGAGTAGGGCATATACCTGTCGTCGATGCTCCGGCATACCGTCGATCCCGCCTCGGCCTCGGCGTACAAGAAGCCCAGTTGTCGGCTGCTCTCCTCGAGCTCGTGGCAGAGCAGCACAAGCCCCGGGTACCGGTGACCGAACTCCTCCGCCATGTGCCGCAGCTGCGCCCCTGCCTCGGCCTCCAGGGGGCAGTTGCCCCAGGACTGCCGCACGAGCTCCATGGCGCACTCCCCCCCGGTCATGTGCAGCCGCGGCTCCGGCAGCAGCGACCCGGTCGCGGCGTACAGCGTCGCCAACTGCAGGCGGGCCCCGACGCTGCGGGCCTTCAAGTGACGGAAGCGCGGGTGGACGTCGTACACTTGGCACTGGCACACGGCGTCGCACTCGGGGGGGAGTGCGATAGACCTTCCCAACTCAGGGGCGACTGTGAGGTCCAGGAGCCCCTTGGGGCACAGCAACATCTCACGCCCCGTGCGCACGTGCTCCAGCACGAGGTAATGCTGGAACCCGAACAGGGTGTCCTCCAACGCCTGAACATCCGCCAGGCGGTACCCCACGTAGTTCAGTGAGCGGAAGTGGAACGCGGCGCCCTCCTGTGCGGGCTCGAGCCGGAACTCAAGAGCGTACCGCGGCAGCGCGACCTTGACGCGGCCGCACGGTGCCATGCAGAAGTGATGGTACTGGCGGGGCTCGAACTTGGCCAGGACCGTCCCGGCGACGCAGGGCTCCCGGGGGATCACGAGGCGGTCCCAATCGACCTGCCGCCCCGGCATCAGCAGCTCCGTCCAGCGCATGTCCCGGCAGTGGCTTGGGACGTGGAGACACTCCCACTCCGTGTCGGCCCGCCGCACCGCCACGAACGCGACGCCGCGCTGGTGGAACGGCCGCCCCCGCAGGAGGACGGCGCTGTGGTCCGCGGAGAGCCAGTGGCTGTGCAGCTCCCGCAGCCGGGGCGGGAGGTCGCGGCCCCAGTCCGCGATCCCGGACGGGGCGCCGTCCAGCAGCCGGAGAGTCTGACCGGGCGCGGCGTCGCGCTCGTGCACCACCAACTGGGCCTCGCGGAGCTGGAAAGAGTACACGCACCCGTGAATGGGCCGCACGGTCTGCAGCGTTCCGTCTGAGAGGACGCAGGTCTCGGGGTTGCAGTCGGCAAACACGCGCCGGTACAGAGGGTGCTCGAGGATGTCCGTGGGGAGACGGCCCGGGGGCACGCCGTTCACCAGCAGAAGTCCGGTCAGGAGGTTGATGCTGAACAGGTCTGCACCGCAGACAGCCTCGAAGCAGGCGGTTGCTCCCTCCACGTCCAACCGCCCCCACTGCAGCCGCGGCAATTCCCGCGGCACGACCAACTGCATCAGCTCCGTCAGTACTGCCCCGTGATCGCTCAATGCCTCGCGAACGAGCTCGTCAATGCGCGAGAGCATGACCTCTTGGCAGGACAGTCTCAGAGACCGCAGTAGGCGGTCGAGGGTTGTTGGCTGCTCCTGCACCCACTCGGAGTGCACCTGAAGATGAGAGGGCGTGATGAGGCTGCGGACGAGGGTATCTATGAACCGAGCGACGCGATTCCGATGGTCGCCCACCTGAGCACTTGCAAATCCCAACTGGGATTGGCGTTTGAAATTGGGACAGTTCCAAAGTCGGCAGAAGGGGAATGGCCGGAGCAAGGCCGCAAACACATTCAACAGCATAGAGCGGGTCTACAGCAGGGCACTAGCGTTCTCGAACCGTAGATGCTCAGTCCCGTTAGAGTCTTCGCTTCCAATGACACTGCTATGTACAGCGAGCTCGTCTATACTCTCTGATCGGTCGGCTATTGACTCCTCCCTCTCATACTCTGTGTTGTGTCGCTCCATTTTTGTTTTTTGTCCGCCCTTAGGCGTGCATGCACTCACTGGGGAAGGCATCTGGACGTCTCTGGAGGTCGTGCATGTTACTGCCGGAGCAAGGCGAGGGTAAGGAGTTAGGTTAAGGGGCCAGGATAAGGGGTGATGGTGAGGGCGCGGGCTGGTACGGTGAAGTGAGTATGGCGTCGGGAGATTCAAGCGACCTGCACGGCGAGCCGGCAGAGCATGATGGCATCAGCGCGGCTGAGGGGGCCGCGGCGCTGGCAGAGGACGGCGTACATGCGGAAGAGGCACTGCTTCGCCCGGATCTCGAACGCGTGGGCGGCCTCCGCGTCCCGGGCCCGCTCCTCCAGATCGGTCGCCCAGCGGTCGACAGCCGCGGCCAAACCGCGGGTGACGGCGCGAAATCCACAGGCGGCATCGTCATCGAACTGCGTGAAGTACGACGCCAGCTCTGCCAGCGGCACTACCTTTGCGTGGTTCCTGGGCGCCTCTGCGACCTCCCGCCACGCAGCATCCAGCTCTGCGTATAGAGCGGGGAGCAAGCCGCAGAGAGACACGTCCTGCTTCCACAGGTACCGCGGGTGCCCGGTGTCATTGAACCTCACGTCCCCCGTGTGGTACAGCAGTTGCCTCAACATGGTCTGTACACATGGATGGTCCAGAGGCAGCAGCCGGTCGTGCAGGGCCGCGCAAAGCCCCCGCAGCTGACGCAGGGGGAAGGCCCGCAGGCTGCCAAAACAGAGGAATGCGGGCTTGTCCAGCCACGCGGGCTTCTGGTGCTGCATGGCCAGCGCTTGGTTGCCGCGGGTGGCCGGGACGGTTGCATAAAGAGGCATGGACCACTGCAGGCTCCTCCCGTTATCGCCCGGCAGGAGTTCGGTGTGGTAATCGACGAGCACGTTCGGGTCTGATGGGCGGGCAAAGGGATTGAAAAACGCACACTTCGGCATCGTGTCGCCACTGTACGCACCGCCCTTCCACATCATGACTGGGGACAGCTTATCCGGATACCACACCCCATCCCTGGGCCCGTGGTAGTCGTCCACCGTGGTTTTTTTCACCTGGTTGGCTCCAGGTACCCTTTCCGCTGAATGAATCTCCACTTTGGGGGGCTCAAACGACCCGAGAGCTTTGTGCTCACCGTAGTACTGGGCCCACGAAGTCTTGACTGTTGCCACAATCTGTGGTACATGGCGGAGATAGGGCAAAGCGTACAGGAGAGCGTACAGTGGTGCCGTGTCTCAGCAGGGTCAAGTCTAGACACAAGGGTCTTCCTGCATTTTTGTCACCAAAGTGGATCGCACAACACATGAGGGCTCGCAAGTGTTTGTTTTCTGAGACCGAGTTCTGCGGTTTGTACAAGCTGCCGCCTCAGCGGTGGTGGTGTTGATGTCCTCCTGGCCCTGGTCTGTGGGAAACTTACTTAAAAGACCACAAGTGCGAACTTCAAATAACGATATTCAAAGAGAGGGGGGGGGGGCAAGAGAGAGAGAGAGAGAGAGAGAGAGAGAGAGAGAGAGAGTCTGGGTCTTCTTTCGGGGGGTTTTGGCATGACGCCATGGTGTGATGATCTCGTCTGCAGCTGGCGGCGCCTACTGGCCGATCGCCATTCGCTGCCCTTCCCTTGGACCCTTTCCCTCCATAGGCGGTGGTGCCCATCAGCTTCTCACCACCCTTTGACCTTCCTCTTCCTCCTTGCCCTAACCTTCCCTCTCCCCTCCCCTTTCCCTTCCCTTGGCCTTTCCCTCTGTAGGCCGTGGTGCCCATCGGCCTCACCACACTCCTTCCCTTCCCTTTCCCTTGGTCGGTTGTGCCAACGGAGCCCCCGGACTTGCCCTGTTTCACTTCTCTGCGTCGAGTCCACGCAGAGGAAGGCAAATACCTTCGCCGTTGGCCAGGTGCGTCCAAGCGGCCATCCCAAGCCGGTGGTGAGGTACCTCTCCCCAACGGCGGCTGGTGGGCCCTGGGATCTTCTTTCGGGGGGGGGGGGGGGGGCTTACTTCCGCAGTCTGCTTTTCCTCCGACACGCCGGACCAGAGAATAGCCCTCTCTTAGCCTGGTCCCCCTTCAATTGGATACCAGCCGCAGTGTACGGGGCGAGACAGTTTGTCACGTGTGAGAAAACGTCTGCCTGGCGCCGTTTCGTTTTGGATGTCATAGCTCATGTCTGTCGTTTTGCGGTTCCGCATCCGGTGAGCCCCACTTCCCGTCATTCTAGCGGGCATTGGACGTATGGACTTACTGTAACAAGACGAATACTGTACTGGAGGCATCAGCCATGAGGAGGCATGGGTATAAACTCCAGTTTCGGAGACTGCACACCTGAGCCTTTTGCACTTCAGCAAATTGCTGCTGCGTCAACGCAGTCACCTCGTACACCTCCTTTTTATGCGGAACCATCATCTGCTGTGCCATCATCGTGAACTCTGAAAACGTGCGGAAGAGCTGCGGCATGTGCATAAAAAAGACAATGACCTTGGCGCCGTGAAGTTGGTCTGGCAGAGCTTGGAACACCGGGTCGGGAGGGTTCAGTGTACTCTTCAACTGCGACTCGAGGCTGGATAGCTGGGTCTCAAGAATGTCTCGCGTTGTACACGGACTACAATGACAGGGTCTTCGATAATATCGTTCGCATGGCCCGACATCGCTCAGCTTATGGTGCACATCCGAAATCTGGGACCGGAGCTGCGCAGCACTCCTCTTCTTCGCCTCAACTTTCTGCCAGTGGTCAGCCTCTTTTGTCGCAGCGGCCGTGCGCTCCGCTTGCAACCTCGACATCAACTCCGCGGAGGATGACGTGAAGGAGTGCGCAAAGTGAAACGTCGTGTGGGGCTCGTGGAAACAGAATAGCGGGTTGGCCGCATTCGCTTTGGCGTAGGTGCACACCTCCAGCGCAGCGGCCTGTGCCTCGCGCTGCGACAGCACAAGATCCCGCATGTCCTTCCAGTCCAGCGCGATGCCGTAGCCCTGCATTACTGCCGGGTGCGCGTGCCTGGTCACTCGATGAATGAGGCAGAGCGCAATCCAGACCACCAACCTGCGCTTGCTCAGCAACTCCACGCGCAGGACAGCCCGTGCGTCCCCCTGTTCCTGCCCCGTGAGCTGCGTCAGACGGTCGTCAAAAGACGAGTGGTACCTCTGAATCACTTGCTGGATCATTGGGACGCTGTCCTCTCGAAGCACGGTCTCGGTGTTCAACGTTTGGGCACAGTCCAGGAACACCCCTTGAGAGCAGAAAAGGATCAGCCGTAGGGATTACTTCAGCGCTGACGTAGCGCTGGCATACCTGACGTTCCTGTTGATGCACCACCTGGGGCTGGAACCCAGGACCTTCAGTTCAAGCGCCAGGTGCGATGACAGCTGAGCCACGACAAGGGGGCAGGGGGGGGGGGGTGGACAAATGGGGGAGGGCAGTTGGGCTGGCGGTTCCAGATGTCGGACGTGTTCGTTCCAATCCATCTGAAGGCCGTCCAGGACCAAGCTCAATGTCTCGGAATACCAAAGTCACCTCTAAAAGCACTCTGCTTGGAGGATAACGACGGCGGTTGGACGCCAACCAAAACCGGTCAAAGTACGAAGAAAAATGGGTCCACGAAAAAAATGCCCTGTTTCCATGTCCATTGCGTGAACATGTGCATAAATTGCCATGCTCCAGGGGAATTCTGATGGAACAGGCATCCAGGACTCCACAACAACACAGGCCCGCAACACGCCAACCCGAGTCTTAACCGTGAAAGAGGCGGGCGTTGCAGGCTTCAGAATTTCAGGACACACCTTCAATGCCCATAAGAAGAGCCTGCGTCACAAGAGGGTCTCCGCGGGCCTGCAATTTCTGGTGCCCAGACCATTGCAACAATTGAGACAAGGAGGTGCCTTCCGCAGGCAGCATCGGGAGCCACTTAAGATTTCGCCGGCTCCGCTCTCGGGCCTCCGAAAGGCCCCCCGCCTGTGCGGAGGCATTCGTCAACGGCAAAGAAAGACACAACCTCCGGTACTCAAGTGCGGCATTGGGCAACTGGCATTGCCCCGCAGCTTCCCGGCCCCGTAGCGCCGCTGCGGCGTCCAAACGCTCACGCAGAGCCACACACGACTGGCAAAGAACAGACGTATCACACCCCGCCTCACTGAGGGGATTGGACCACCTCACCACGCAATCCAGCATCTCCATGGCCCCGTCAATCAGGTCGTGGTTTGCACTCTTCAGGTCCCGCGTCCAAGTCATCAGTATATCGTCCAGGGTTGACTCCACGAGCCAGAGCAGGAAATGTGCGATCACGTTGGGGGCCAACGTCTGTGAAGGCCGCGAGGGGGCGTAGTTCAGCACGGCTTGGAAAACGGCCTTGAGGAGCGGCCACACGGTATCTCGGCGCTCACTTCCGGTATGCCGACCAACGTCGGTGAACCCTCCACGGGGCAGTTCGGGTTCCGCTTCCAGACCGTTCAGGACGTCTTGGAGCACTGCCGCCACGAAGGACGGCGTGCGGGTGGACTTTGACATTTTTTTCTGGGAGTCCGCTTCTCTCGTCCTCAGCTGCGAGGCAACGGCTTTGCGGAAATCGTCATACTTTTCGTCTTCCACGGGAGGATGAATGGCGACCTCCGCAAAACCGTGACACCGGGCGTCGTGCTCTCGCTGCTTTGGGGAGCTGTGAATGGCAAACACCCAGGAATCCAGCCCAACGAGGCTCAAGTAGCGCATGCAAGACCTCGCACACCCGGTCTTGGCTACCGCCAACAAAGCACATCCGTAGTCTGGGAACCAATCCACGCAAATGGTCGCGGAACTGGAACCGCTGAGCCAGTGAGACTTGGCAAACGCGAGGGCGCGGCGGTCTTCGTCGTTGGTTGCGCAGTGTTCGGACGCCGCGCAGCCCATGAATGACGACAACAGCTGATGGATTTTGGAGACCGAGTTCTTGTCTTGCAGTCCTGTTGCCTCTCGGTGCTGCAAGCGGAAGAAGCTTGCATAACACTCGTCAAACGAATCACTCATTCACTACAGTTCTGTGCAAACAGATCGACGACGGGTGGCAACTGGGAAGAGGTAGAAGTGTCTTTGGACTCCGATTGTTCAGTTTTGGCGGGAACTCCCTTGGGCACAAATGCCATCGGGCCACAGGCCTCAGTGTTCGTAGGCGGCTTCGGACAAGATGCAAGGCTTCAAAACCGAAACCACAAGGGGATCCATGAATAGCACGTGTGGACTTAGCCCGGTAAAACTGGTGCACGACCAGGGTGACCATCTGGGCGACCGGCGCATGACCGGAGCAAACCTCCTGACATGACTATGAGTGTAACTGAGGGTTTCTTTGCCAGTTGGTCCTTCCAGCCTCTCCCCAACCCTTCTCTCTACCCCACTGTCCCCAACCTTTCCCAGCCCTCAAAATACGACGCTGAAGGGCGGACGTCTGCGCAATTGTCCAATGTACGCAACAAATGTTGCACAACTGTGATCTGCAGGGGGTATTGTCTGCTATTGTGCAGCAATGCTATCGTAGATCCAAGTGCCCTTTGCTGTGCGCACCATTTGCAAGTGATGACAATGCGGCACATCAGACCGCTGAAAGTCTTCGGGCACAACAATGTTAACGTAAGTACGGAATTGACTCTATCGTTTTCGAGTTGCTGCCTTCACTTGCGTACTGCCGCGGATGGGGCCTTCCAATGACACTCGGACAGGGGGATCGAATTGTGCAGCTACTGCAGAGGCTACTTTAGTGGTGATTGCTATCTCAGGACTTTCTGTGCAGGTTCGGGGGCTGGGGGTTTGGGTGTACGCATTGCAGCCACTCTACCCCTCTACCCCACCCTCCAAAGCTATGCTGCACAGGCAGAGCGACACAGAAGGGCAAGGCCAAACGGTCTTTGTTGCGTGCAACAGGTCCGCAGGCAGCGATGTTCGTCAATGGCAGCACTTCAGACACGTGTGTTCAATGAGTAGCTTTGTGTTTGGCACAGGAGAGGTTGTGCGGCATTGGCAGAGCTACCGCTTGTTGAAGCACTGCACAGAACTCATCGTAGTCATAGGGACAGAGCGCTGCTGCCTTTGTGCCCCGACTTGGTAAAAAATCTGCGCACATTGGCATGCCTTGGCATGAAGCACAGGAGGGACTTTGCGCAAAACAGGGGTAGGTGCAATTGTTGTTGTCTGAGTACAGTGCCAAAACCCACCCCCAAATGACTCTTTCCCACCCCTCCCAACGAGTACCCTCCTTCATCTTGCCCCAAGACACCTAGCCCCGTGCGTCCCTGCAACAGCTACCTAAACACCCAAGCCGGCTACCAGGCCATAAATGAAGAGGGAAGGGTCAAAGAATTTCCAGTCTCCTGTGCGCGTATGGCAGGCTCAGCCACTCCAGTGCAATGAGTTGACTCTTAATTGGCACTGAATTAGGGACTAATTCGCGAAGTACTATTTGTCAGCCACAGCTGTGTCCAGCAGCGCCTCGCTTGCAGGGTCCTTCCACGTTATGCCACAGGTCCTCAGCTTCCTCGAAATAGCCATGAATTCAGGGGTTTCTAGCAACATCCAAATGCTCACTATCCTCTTGCATAAGCTGGGCTCGGGCCTGGTATTTGAAGTGAAAAAGTGGATTGGTCCTTTGGCTCCCAATGGCTGCTGCAACAACACAAATGGTCCCTGTTTGCACGAGGTGGGTGTTTTTCTTTGGGGGTTGTAGGGGCATGGGGAGGTGAGGAATCCACCCGCATGTTGCTCTCGGGGTGGGATGGGACAGGTTCACTGCAACACACGATTGCGGAACGAACGAGCACAACGTGGGGTCCGAGTACCAGTCCCCTCGTCCGTCGGAGGACCAAGCAATAAGAATGTTCAATGCCAATGGGTGTCTTTCTGCAGGTATTAGGCACATAGCAGTCCAGACTGAATCCTTGAGCCTGCTAAGGAGTGTTGAGTGTTAGTGCAAGTGTTCCCCCCCCAAAAGTGAAGCCATTCATCCCAGCATTGGGGATCCCGAGATGGCATGGGTTATGTAGCCTTTTGATTCTTCCCCACATTGGGGACCCTGACACAGCGGGGTTATGTAGCCTTGTATTATTTCTCCCCGTTATGGGGACCCTAGACAGCAGGGGTCATGGAGCCTTTGTTTATTCCTCCTCGCTCTGGGGACCCCGAGACAGCAGGCGTTATGAGCCTTTTTTGATTCTTCCTTGCTTGGGGACCCAAAGATGGCAGGCATTGTGCAGCGCTTTTTTATTTCTCCCTGCTCTAGGGACCTGATACAGTGATGGGGCCATTTGGAACTAACTCGTACTGGTCCCTTGATTCTCTTTGGCGCCCCAAGCTCCTTGTGCTTACTCTGCTCCTTTGCCGAACCAACTAATCTTTAATACACAGTGTCTGTAGTTGCAGTGTATGCAATGCCCTCCGATTGATTGATCATCATCCCCCTTCCTCTTACACCTGATATAATTCGCTTACACTACAAACTAGGGATGGTTGCACCACTTTGCTCGGTATGACCATGCCGTTCATTGGGTGATGCTGTTCTTTCTCCTACAGCTTTGCTACAAAAAGGGTGTGAGATGTTTGACAAATGGGTAGTGGCTTCACTTGGGTGTCCTCTTAACCATGTTTGCATCACATGTCCCGTGTGTGTTTTGTTGTTCGTTTTACTTTGTGATGTCATTTGTTGTTTCTTTTTCTTTCTTTGTATGTGTGTTCTTGGAGGGGGGTGCTCTGGCCTCATGTTGCTCTCATCACTAGGTGGTGTGCACCTCCCCCAATAGCCAAATCCCCGATCGAGCATGAGGATGCTTGGCTTTGCCATTGCCACAACCCTTGCTATTGCTACCATGATGCCAAATGCTTTTTGTTTGCGTTTGTTTGCTTTGGTTTGGTGTTTTGGGGGATACAATGGAAGGGATGGGGCATATATGTGCCTGGTCCTACACTTTGCACTTGCTAGCCGGGTCCCTAGACCCCTGTATGTGACATTCCGTCGGGTTGCAGTTCCTGTACGGGACCCTGGACAGTCACCCGTTCTTCTCTTCGTGTGCTGTGCCGGGTCAATACTTTCAGATGGCCACTGCGGTCTGGGTTCCTTGTGGTGTCGTCTCTGCGATAGCAGAGCCCAGTGTTTAGCGTTCTTGGGTTGTGCTGGTTGCTGCGGGGGTCATTTTACGGGTTTTGCTGCCCACTCCCATCCACGTTCAGGTTGTCCATTGATCCATTGGTCTTGCCTATCCGTACCTCCCTGAACTCTCTTCCTTCCCTTGGTAGGTTGTGCAAATGGCCGAGAGGGGTTGGCATGACAGGGGGGGGGGGGGGGTATCGGTGTTGCGTCTCCCTGGGGAGGTAGCAGCACCCATTAGCCTATCACCACCAAGTAACCTTGCTCTGCTGGTAGTTTTTTTCATCCGGTTTTTCATTGCAGGTTAGTTTTAGCTTGTAGGCGTCTTCTCCCTCCAACAAAACCGGGGTGGGCAGAACCAAGGACGACGGCGCGGTCACACTGCAGCGTAAATCACCTGGGACACCATGCAGTCGCGCATGCCACCCGCGTCGGCCATGACAGAGTGCACACTACCCGCGACCAACAGGAACGCGCCCTGCGCATGCGCGACCCACGGAGTGGGGGAGCATATGTGGTGGACGGCCGGGACAATGCATGGAGGAGCAGGGCACCTGGGCCTAACGCACACGGAAACACAGCGAGGCAGGTCGTGGACGGCCTGAGGACGGAGGTGTGTGGACAGCAAAAGCAGTCAAACAACCCCCACAACAACCAGCACAACCCGAATACACCAACTACTGGGCGCTGCTGACGCGCAAATGGCACATCCCGCCACATCCAACACGGCCCCAGCACACCAACCACTGGGCTCCGTGAACCGGAAACAACACCAGCAGGAGCACCGGCCGCAGCGGCTAACAGAAAGCAGCGACCCGACGCAACATGCGAAGGGAAGAACGGGTGACTGTACAGGGCCCCGTAAAGAAACAACAACCAGACGGAATGTCACACAGGGGGTCTAGGGACCATGCACATGGAAACCCGGTGAGACATGTGGTGGACAAGGCACGAGGTGCTGATAAGCCAATGGGATGGAGGGCAAGGGTCTAAGGAAAGGACAAGGGTAAGTAATGAGAGGGCAATGAGTGCCGCCAGCTCTAGAGAGTAACCCACTTAGTGTCCTGCCTGCCCCACCTCCTCCCTTGGAGTGGCACGAGGGTTCACTCAATTTGTTACCCGGGGGGGGGGGGTTCAGGGGACCCTGCACCCAGTGGGCCACCACTGGGGCCCCTGATGCGTTCTGTGGTGCACAGGGGATCAGGCACCCAGGGAGCCAACCCTGGGGCCCCTGTGGCACAGCGCCGTTGTTCATCTGCGCCCAGGGGATCCAGCACCCAGTGGGCCACCGCTGGGGTCCCTGAGGCGCCCTGTGGAAAGGAATGGTGGGCCAGGCAAGGGTCCTGTTAGAATCAACATGCCATCTACAAGGTGGATTTTTTGGCAAACCCCTCTTCCGTTCCATAGCGAACCAGGCTTGCTTGGAACACGGCACACTTTAACCCCAGCCCAGACGCTTTGCTGTGTTTCTATTCCACACCACCTTGTTGAACCCGTTTTTGCAAGACCCACTGCACCATATCCTTCAGTTCCTACATGCTCCACCTCTCTGCTTGATGACTGTTTCCCTGTGGTTCATACAAGCATCATATCTGGCGGCATAAACTCCTTGACACCGTCCCACCACATCCTCTTTGGGTGCTGTTGCTTCCTCCAGTCCACATCCTTCTTCAAGCTTCCACACGCTTGCTGGTGCATAAAACAGGGCCTCGGAGGGCTTGAGGGCGGGAGGGGGGGGGGGGAGCACCAGGTCTAGGATGATTGCTGCCTTTAGCTAGTGGCGGCAATCTGCCGTGCCACATAGGACGCTTCTTGAAAGTCCATTAAGCCGCTGCTTTGGTCTGCCACTTCTGTATCTCCATGCTGGCGAATTACGTCAACCACAATATCAACTTTGGGGGAGGGGTCACATGGGCTTACGGATGAGCATGGGGAGGGGGATTTGGTATGACGCCTGTGGGCACTGCATGGGTAAGGGGCTTCAGAAGGGCATATGTGAGGAGAGGGACATTGGACATTGGTGGCGGTTTGAGGCTTTTGGCAGGACTGCTCCTCCAAAAGCAAAAAATAAAGCAAAGCAGCTCTCTCTTTCGCCTTTTTGTCCAAGGCTGCATATCCGAAACAGCCCGCGGGCATCCTCGTCAAATGTGGTACTGGATTCCCAACTATTATCCAGAATACCCCATAATTTATGCCCCCAGCCCTGTGCACATTCTGCCGACCTTCCTCCAATCTTCACACAAACTCTCACGGGGAGCAAGCCAAACCTATAATGAATATCATGCCGTATACCAATTGCAATGAGACAACAGTAGATGTAGGTCCCAATGTATACAAGGCATAAATTTCTACAGAAGATGGCCACCACTTGCAAACACAAGGCATAAATTTCTACAGAACATGGCCACCACTTGCAAGCTCACTAAGGATCGCAGAACCAAGATTTATCATCTCATATATGATTGCTCTCTGCATGACTTACAATCTGTTGCAGTCACTTAAAAGTGTATGAAAATTTGCATGTGGGAAAGGGTGCGGATGTCTGCGTGTGAGAAGGGGCACGTCTGTGTCTGCCTGTGTACATGAGAGTGTGCGCTGGGGCAGATCTGTGTGTGGGAGGGGCTATTGCCTGTGTCTATGGGAGCGGGCACGTCTCTGTTTGGAAGAAATCAAAATGTCCAGAAGGCTTTTGCCCTCTCCTTGAGATGGCGTGCAACTTCAGAAGTCAACCTCAAACACACCTCCAAGAAGGAATCACCGACAGATTCAGACTATTGTGCCAAATGTGTATGGTCTGCGTGGGGGAACGTGAAGCGAACGCTCCTGATGGCAGGGCAACAAGGCAGGTACCGAACGGCGACCCAAGGCTTGGTCCCAGCATTGCCCACATGAACAGCGCCAAACAGTGCCAGTTTTCTGCAGGTCCCGCGCCTGACACAGCAGCTATGCCGCCATGACGGGGGGGGGGGGGGGCAAAGCCCTCGGATGATGCTGCTCTAACGGCGGTGGGCGGCGTCAGTCGACTTCTTGCTCTTCGGGAAGATCCACCAAAGCTGCTGTGTTGGCCCACTATTTCTATTTATCCATCAGTAGCGGGTCGTGGCACCAACACATTACAAATACACACCGCAATGATCTTCAGTGCGCAGTGCAAACATTCTGCCACGGCAAAGTGCTCCACACACACAACCACCATGGCAGGGGGTGTTTCTCGTGGGCGTTGCCTGTGTGTATGGGGAGTGGGGCATCAATGTGTGCATGCATGCGTATGGTCTGTGTGGGGGCACCCGAAGCTGAGGCTGGCGGTCTCTGCGGGGTCGGTTACGGGGCCACTCGGGGCCGCATCAATTGTGATACACATGACCAGGCTCATAGCACCAGAAAAGGTGCCGAAAATGGGAACCAACGATGTGGTCGCACTGGGCCACGGCTTGCAGGAGGTCAGCCATAACGATGCAAACAAAAGGGCGATGTGCAAACAGGGCCATGCGGTTCTGCCCTGCGTGTGCAGGAGATGGTACAAACCAACCCCTTAATGGGAGCAGGCCACAGCGCCGATGCACACTGGAGCAGGATGATAAACGTGCCACGGTTCCTCACAACCGGCCCGAAATCCTGAATGCCTGCCTTATGCCTGAGTCTCAGTTCAAAATCCAGAACTCGGGTGCAGTCGCCGGCCGACACAGGTCAACGCCACAACCACTGACGCATGTACAAATCGCGCACAGGCGTATGAAATTACGGGACAGCACAGCGCAGCGTTCGATATACACGAGTGCGCAGCCGCGCATGACGTGCGACATGCCAGTGTAGGAGAGGCATCTCAAGCCAGGCACGTGTACGTCACGTTGAAGTACTCCGGGAGGGCCACTTCCTCTCTGCTTTCAAACACGAGGAGGCTGGAGGGCGCAAATACCGTCACGGGTGCGACCAGCGTGGTGTTTATGACATCCATTCCTGCGGGTGTGCGGGGTGGCGGGGTGATGAGGGTCGGGGGGGCACACACGAAGAACGACCACAGGCCAGATAGCAATGCATGACAAATCTCGTGCACAGGGGGGGGTTTTGGCATGACGCCATGGTGTGATGATCTCGTCTGCAGCTGGCGGCGCCTACTGGCCGATCGCCATTCGCTGCCCTTCCCTTGGACCCTTTCCCTCCATAGGCGGTGGTGCCCATCAGCTTCTCACCACCCTTTGACCTTCCTCTTCCTCCTTGCCCTAACCTTCCCTCTCCCCTCCCCTTTCCCTTCCCTTGGCCTTTCCCTCTGTAGGCCACCGTGCCCATCGGCCTCACCACACTCCTTCCCTTCCCTTTCCCTTGGTCGGTTGTGCCAACGGAGCCCCCGGACTTACCCTGTTTCACTTCTCTGCGTCGAGTCCACGCAGAGGAAGGCAAATGCCTTCGCCGTTGGCCAGGCACAGGGGGGGGGGGGGGAGGCATGACGCCTTAGTGCACACCGGTGGGCGGGCAGGCACAAAAAGTGGCGGGCAAAATTGTTTTCACCCGAATTGCTAGATGTGGTTCGAGCCATTGGCAAACACATGTTTCTGCGCCACCTTTTGCACCCGGACTGCTGGCAGTGATCCCAACCCAGGGCGAACACAAAAATGTGTTTGCCAAGGGCTCGGACCACTTTCAGCAGTCCAGGATGCAGGTGCCTGAAGGTTCCGGTCTCAACAACTTGGGAACCCGGGGGGGGGGGGGGACTCCTCGGTTCTGGACGCCAACTACCCCCCCAACTAAGGCCCCAAGGGGGGGGGGACTTGGGAGGGGGGGTTCTGGGAGGGCGATGGGGGGGGGGGTCTGGGGGGGTTTTGCCGGGGGGGGGGGGTCCGGGAGGGTGGGTTTGGGGGGGGGGGGGCAAGGGGGGCGATTTGGGGGGGACATGCCCCCAAGGCCAAGCATTGGTCCATCACAGACCCCCTACCTCCCCTTGCCCTCCCTCTAACCATACCATCACCCTGTCCTTTGCAGCGAATTGGTTCAGCCATGCCAGCCATGTTAAATGGGCTGAACAAGATCCCCCAAAGTTAGTTCATGGCGACTTTTGCCACATCATTGCTCTCCATTTGGGACCCCGACAATAACTTTGACCCTCGCCTAGGGTTAGAGCTAGGGTGAGGGTTAGGGCTAGGGTCACCGAGCTGGTGGAACCAGTCTTGGTTTTATAACCCTTTTTAGTGTCTAGGGTGGACCTACCAGGTTTAGCAGCAGCAGCAAGCAGCAGCACGCGCGAAATGGATCCGTCGTGGTGCTTTGGATTCGGTTGAAATTTTGGTGGATGATACCTATGAGTGTGAAGTACAATCACACAGCGTTTGAGCAAGAAACCCAACGGTGGCGGCCGGGAACGGGATTCGCAAGTGGCGGACCTCAGTTTCAAAAACTGCAGTTTAGGGCCAAAAACAGCCATTTTTGGGCCAAAAAACCCCTAGAACACATTCGAAACGGCCAAACGAAGGGAAACGGTGGGTACACCCCACGTGCGGCTTGACTTCCCCGTGTCACCGAGCTCTTTGCAGCCCTCTAACTCCATGATATGTCCCAGAAACGGCCCAAAAAGGCACCCAAAAGCTCCAAATGCCGACAGCCACAAACCAAGAACATACCATATCTTTGGCTACATGGCTCAAAATGCGATTCCGAGGGCACCTACTCCACCCGCAATCCCCCACTTTTTGTGGTTTCCACCCCTCAGAATTGCCCAAACAGACGCCTAGACCCCAATACCTAGGCCCACTAGGCTGCGGCAAGCTGCAAGCTCAAGCCCAAACAGGTGGGTGCCCAAATGGGTCAACAGGGTCCAGTAGGGGCAAAAAGATGACTTTTCTCAAAAATGATCCTAGACCATGTGCGACGCTAAAACAAGTGTTTTTGGGCCGTTTTGAGCTTGTGGTGGCCCATTTTGGTCCTCCGAAAATCCCAAAATGCCTTGAAAATGGGCTGTTTTGGGACCAAAAATGGGTCAAAAATGGGTCAAAAACGCGTTTTTCCAAACCTCATCCTAGACCATTCGGGGTGCACAAACGGGTGAAATGAGCCCATTTTGAGCCCATTTTGGGGCATTTTGGCCCCTCAAAAGTCCAAAAAGCCTTGAAATTGGCCCTCGTGGTGATGGGGTTCACTTGCAAGCTGATTTCACTTTGTGAAGAGCCATCAATGTGTGAATCATTCTTGATGTCCCTCACCAGTCATAGCTGATGTTCCCTCCCCCACCAGCTCGGTCCCAATATTCAGTCTTGATTAGGGTTAGGGTTCAGGTTAGGGCTAGGGCTAGGCTTGGGGCTAGGGGTAGGGCTAGGGGTAGGGATAGGGTCACCGAGCTGGTGGAACCAGTCTTGGTTTTATAACCCTTTTTAGTGTCTAGGGTGGACCCAACAGGTTTAGCAGCAGCAAGCAAGCGGCAAGCAAGCAGGCGGCAAGCAAGTGGCAAGCAAGCAGCAAGCGAGCAAGCAGCACGCGCAAAATGGGGGGAAATCAGAATTCCGTCGTGGTGCTTTGGATTCGGGTGAAATTTTGGTGGATGATACCTATGGGTGTGAAGTACAATCACACAACGTTTGAGCAAGAAACTCAACAGTGGCGGCCGGGAACGGGATTCGCAAGTGGCGGACCTCAGTTTCAAAAACTGCAGTTTAGGGCCAAAAACAGCCATTTTTGGGCCAATCGATGACATACATGCAACCATCATTAACCTACTCTGACATACATGCAACCATCATTAACCTACCCGACGCACGGAAGCAAATATCTAGTGGAGAGGGGAACACTGGACACACAATGACACAAAGCGGACTTTTTAACTTTTTCATCTACCTATCACACACAAGAGCAAATGTTGGAACTCATGCAGTCGAAAATGAATGGGATCGCATGAAGCGAAAGCCATTTGCAAACACAAAAAGGGGGAGGGGAATACAAAACAGACAGTGATATTCATGCGATAATGGGATCGCGGTGAAGCGAAAGCCGTTTGCAAACTCAAAAGGAGGGAAGGGAAAACAAAATAGACAGTGCCATTCATGCAATCGGATCGCGATGAAGCGAAATACATTTGCCAGTGCAAAAAGAGGTGAGAGAAATACAGAAATACAGAACACTCAACCACATGCATGCAACCCTAAGTCGCCATCCTACATGCAACACCCAATTGACTTTCCTCCACCCTAGCACGAACACAAGCAAATGTTGGAACTCATGCAGCATGCAAAATATCTGGAGGGTGGTTGGGAACACGCAATGACATGCATATAACCCTCAATGTCCATCCTCTCTGCAAACCCATGCAGTCAAAGATTGGAACTCATGCAATCAAAAATGAATGGGACCGTGGTGAAGCGAAAGCCATTTGCAAACACAAAAAGGGGGAGGGGAATACAAAACAGACAGTGACATTCATGTGATAATGGGATCGCGGTGAAGCGAAAGCCATTTGCAAACACGTAAAGGGGGAGGGGGAAACAAAACACACAGTGACAGTCATGCAATAATGGGATCGCGGTGAAGCGAAAGCCATTTGCAAACACATAAAGGGGGAGGGGAATACAAAACATACAGTGACATTCATGCAATAATGGGACCAATGCAAAAAGAGGGAAAGGGAATACGGAACACACAACCACATGCATGCAACCCTCAATCGCCATCCCCCAACCCCCAATTGCAACTCCCAATTGACTTTCCTCCACCCTAGTACGTACAATAGCATAGGCACTACCCCACCAGCTCGGTCCCAATATTCAGTCTTGATTAAGACTAGGTTGAGGGTTGGGGTGGGTGTTAGGGTCAGGGTTGGGTTCAAGGATAGTGCTGGGGTGCAAAGTGGACAAAATTTTCCTTTAGGTGGCTTTGGTGCCCATGGAGCGTCGGGCGCCTTTGGCGCCCATGGACTACTGAGGGCGGCACCTTTGGCAACTAACTGTTGGCCGGAGGCCCCTAGGGGGGGGGGGGGGGGTAGTTGGCGTCCTAGGACCCGCGGAGTCCCCCCCCCCCGTGCTCGGGAACTGTCTGCAACATCCGCCGATTTGTTGACTGGACGTTGCTGAAGGGCTCAATCGCAACGCATCCACACCCTTAGGCCCCACCTCACGCACCCGCTTTCCAACAGGTCGGCACATGAGACAGCGCTCAGTCACACGAGAACGCCCTCCCATGCGTGCACCGGGACATCCGCGTGTGGGGGCAGCGTGTAATCAAACGCAATAACTACAATGGAAGATGCAAAGCAAAGCAGCGCGGGCACATTCACAGCGAACAGCGCAGTCGGTATCAGGGACCCACAGGTGTCAACTACGGCGTGGGTGATAGCGTGCTTGATGGAGTGCTCGATGTTGTACATGACTGTGTGGGGGAACCTGTGCTGGTGGATGTGCTCGTGGGTGTGCTCGTGGGTGTGCTCGTGGGTGTGCTGGTGGGTGTTGTTGTGGGTGTGGCAGTGGGAGTCCTGGAGGAAGTGCTTGTTGAAGTGGGTGTGGTTGATGGTGTATCGGATGGGGTACATCATCGGATGGGGCTAATTGAGGGACATACCTGAGATTACAGTGACTATGGGCCCGATGGGCGGACCGCCTTCGTAGGCCTTCAGCTGGGAGGTTGCGGCCCTCGACGAAAACGCCGTGAAATACAGAGCCAGCGACGCATATCCCGCCGGGCAGCTGATGGTCCATGCAGCACAAAGCGGGGACGGCTGTAGAGCAACAAAAGGTGCAGGACGCATTCCAGGGTCACCAGGGGTCGCACCTTTGCGGGAAGGGAGGGGGGGTGGAACGAAAATACATCGAGCAATGAAACAGTTTCCGCATAGAACCGAAAGCAAAAAAAAGAAACGACATCTGAGCACCGAATGCAAAGACCTAACGTTCAATAGTGATGGTATGCAGCCTCCTAAGATGGAAAACGGTATGCGGTGATGGTGCCCATTGATTGTAATGGTGCACATTGAAACAATATGACGTGTGCGTCCTTCATTCCGTTGTCATCTTCTGATGGGCAAGCCATTTCCATACCAGCATCATTGTGTACCACCGCTGCATACGACCACTGTAAACCATCATTGCACACCATTCCTGACCTGACTCGGATTCCGTTTTCGATACTGCTTCCGTTGGTCCCATTCATGGGTTGCGACAAGCACACACCCTGATCATAGACCCGTGGCCCCACATTCCCGTACCTGTGAAACATTCCGAGTGTAGTCTATGTTCCCTTCGCACATCGTGTCGGTGGCATCGCACGATAGCTGGAGATGGAAGAGGCACGGCTCGGACAGAGTGGTGTTCTCTTGCATGGGTTCCATCTCAGCGACACGGAAACGCCGCCTTGCAGGGACAACCACCCGCCGGACCACACGCCTGCAGCATGTGAAGACGCTGGGGGTGATAGGTAAAACAAAGTCCAGTGAGCCAGCACACCCAAAACAGTTATGTGTGACAAGGTTCGAACCCAAGACCTTCCACATGGCAACACACTATCTCTACCACTGCGATCGGTTGTCTGCTATTTGTCCAAGCCCTTTGCAAGGGACGTCCAAACTGGGACCATCTGTGACCCTGAGAGCACCCCACACCTGCGGCGGACAGTGCGGCGGCGGCGGACCGTGCGGCGCGGGCGGCGGATCGTGCGGCGGGTGCGGCGTGCGACGCGGGCCCTGCGGGGTGTGCGGCCCGGCGCTGGAGGGCTGCTGGGGCCCGTCAACGCGGCCTGGTAGATGAGCCTCAGGCTCCGCATATATCCGCTGAAGCTCGGAGCCCTTCTGGCACTCCAAGCGAAATCTGGGTTCGGCTTGCCCGAACTGGGCAGGTACGAGCCACCCACGACTTGGCCTGCGGTGTAGAACATGGATCTACAGTGTCCGCCCGTGTCCGCCCGGGGGGTAAACCATGACGCCTCAGAAAGAGACTGCTGTCGAAAGCTGGCCGCGCCTATTGGCGTCTCGCCACTGCACACCCCAGGGCAGAGCAGTACAACTTGAGGAGGCCACGCAGCAGTGCAGAGACCTGCTGAAGAAGCGTGGGGGACGGGCCCCGAAATGGCTGTTTGTCGGCTGTTCAGCGGCTCTTAAAAAATGTGAAATTGCCAATCTTACTGAAGACCTTCCGAGGGATTTGGATGGATTTGGTTCATCGTTTCGTGATGATACGGGTACTCCAGTACCCATGAGACCTCGGTAGGTGTTGCTAGGCTCACGCACCTCGGGCCATGGGGCCCCGAAGGGCCCAAAATAGCTATTTGCAGGCTCTTCGGTGGCACCTGAAAATTTCCGAAATTTTCACTTTTTCCGAAAACATTGCCACGGCTTTGGGAAGGGTTTGGGTCATCATTTGGTGCAACAATTGCGCCACATATGTGTTCATTGAGTGGTGTCGATGTTGTTTGAGCTCGAAGCTGAAGTCAAGTTTGTGCAACTTGCACGAATAACCGGGAGGTCTGAGGCGTATGCCCCAAAACCGTCTCCCCTGAACAGTTGTCCCACTGCAAAGCTTTTCGCAGCGAAACATGAACCTTCCCCCTTGGTCCGTGGCGGTGCCCAATGGCCTCTCGCCACCCAGTGCCCTTGCACCGCCGGCACGCCCTATCCGTACCTCCCTCACTGCGGCCCCTTCCCCGACCTCAGTGGGCGGGGCCAGCGGAGCCCGCGGATTTGATCGGACGTGAAAGCCCCGACAGGGACCTCCTGCCAGTCGGTGGTGCCCCCCAGCACGCACAACAAAGGAAAACACCGGACGGGAGCCTCGACGGGGGGCATGCGTCCGGAGAAGCGAGCGGGCGCAACCGGTGCCCGGGACGTGCAGCGGTACTTGCGGTACCAACGCATATACCTCTTGCGACATCCAAGAAAATGCGGTAGTTCTCTACTAGGGTACGAGGCCCCTGGCGACCCCAACTAGCCCTTGACGCTCCTGTGTAGCGGACGCGGCAATACTTCAGGGTCGAACCAGAGCAGCTGTAACTCGTAATTGGAAAACTCCACACCTGAATGGAACAACAAGACCAAACTCTCATGCGCGTGACGTGAGGAGCTCCCTCATTGCTCGCATTCCTGTTATAGTTTGTGGGGGAGGGATCCAAGCATTAGCAGGCGTTTTTGCTACAAGTCTATGATACCCACACGTCATTGTGTTCCATGCAAAAGGCCACGAGTCCATTAGGAGTTCATTAGGAGGGCCCCACTGTCCCTTGAAATCCTTCCAGTCCTTCGTGTCGAAGCGTCTCCTCCCACCGGCATGTTTGGGGAAGGGAATCGTACTGAAGATTGGCGGCCGTCTGGCCGCACTTCGTACGCAAGGCTGTCGGACCCTCTGGGGCCTTGGGGAAGACTTAAGAGCCTTGGGCGTGTTGCGCTTGCGTTTGGGCATCCGTCCCCCAGTCATACCGGTGTCCAAGGCACGCACGGCGAGCAATTGCCCCATGCGGTACCTTGCACTTCCGGGCACCTACTGCACATTCTGGCGGGGGTGGGGCTAGCGGCATATTTGGCATCCGTCTCAAGTGATAGATCCGATGTTCCATGGTTAAGTACATGTGGGTTGGATCTTGCAAAAACCGTGCGACGAATGTGGACAAACCCGTCAGCACCCGTCACGGAGCACCGGTCACCGAAAAAATAGCCGAGCGAGGCTGAACCGGCGAAAGCTGACAACTGCGGAGAGTGCCCTTCGTCCTCGCATGCACGGCGTTGCGGTGATGAACCATGTTCGGTGGTTGTGCGCGGGGCAACGGACGCCGATGTGGAATCCCTGTGCTTGCCGTCCCTGTGCCACGCATGTATGTCCTCCGGTAGCGGAGGGTAAGGTAAATGGCAGGTTGCCGGGTTCAAACATGGTCGGAACATTCCTGAAACCGAGGTAACGCGAGGTACTGGGCTACCCGTTCCAGTGGTGAGGTTGGGCGGCCCCTCCGGGTTCGAACACGACCCTTCTCAGGACCTCCATCATGTGTCACTGACCGGGGTAAGATGGGAATCGAACCCGTAGCGAGCGGTTTCCGATACGGTGTCTCTACGGCGTTTGGAGGGCAATGGACACCACAGACAGCACACATTAGCGAGCGGGCGTGCACCTCTTCGGCGGGTTCCATGTCGAGGAGAGGCGGTGTGGACCGCAACCCAAGTTCATTGGCCAAGAGGACGTACAGGGAACCGGCATTCAAATCGTTTCCACAAAAGGAATGGTATGGCTCGCATCGCTGGCCAATATGCCGTACCACTGGCGAGGAATACTGCACATGGGGTGGGCGTGCACGTCTCGGTTCACTGGTGAACGTTGTCGAGACACACCTCGCAAACACCAGCTCGGAAGGCGGGTTTTTTTCTATTGTATTGGATTAATACTGTGCTGGAGGCTGCGGAGGGGTGAGGCACCGCTCGCTTTGGTGGTCGTTGCGGAAACCTTGCCGCGTCCGCCGCACGCGCGTCCCGGAGAGCCTTTAAGCACCCCAATGAAGTAACGAAGGGGTGTGGTTGATCCCGTGTCAAAGTCACGGAGACCAACCAAATGACCATTTACACAAAGAGGTTCGTTTCGTTTTCAGCCGATGGGCTGGCAACATGCACATCTCTCTCCCAAATGACATGTTCGCGTACCCTCAGAAAACGATCCACGGCAAAATCGAATGCTATCCCAACAATGTCAATTTGTTTCATACCACTGCAATAAGGTATGCGAGCAATCCCTTCACGTCGCTGCTGCCGAAGGGGATTCGAATCCCGTTGGAGGCGGTAAGAGTGACCGGGCCAGGCTCACCAAACAACATGGACGCTGGGGCCCAACCATGGCAAAGACCACGCCAATCCGGCAAAGATGGGGATGTGCGACGCCACTCGCTCTTAACCGTTGGGTAATCAAGGCGATTATTATAAATGTCGAACTTCTCGGCTGGCGACAATGTTCTCAAAAGACGAGGACCCATACGTCTCAGTTGGGACAACGAATAAAGGCGGTACCCGAACGATTGTCCAGTTTGCCAACGGTTGGCGATACCACCCTTGTTGCTCGGCCAATAGGTATCGGACCATGTTGCTCTCCTGGTTCTACCAGAGGATGGTAGAGCTGATAGCGTTTTGACGGGTGCATACCACCAATTGTTCGGATTGTTTGACCTATCCCATCGAGCAGCGCTCACGTGAACAATCCAAACAACCATGACAAGGAGGAAATGAGGATATAAATTCGCCATGGTTCTAGACACGAAAAATCGCGAAAGAAAAAAAAAAGCCACCTGCACACCTTGGAATTCTAGCCTAGGGCAAAGCAGGAACACAGAATTTTGCTTGTTCATTCAACTCCCCAGCAAAATCAAGAAATTCAATGCTCCTTTTTCGGAATTTTTTTTGAATTTCATGCGTTGGTGTGGAAAATATTGTCAGCTGGGGGGGGGGGGGGGGGGGTCTGTGTCCACCTTTTGAAATGCCACTGACCACCTACCCGCCTGGGACCTTGCTTCACCCGCCTGCCACCGTGACCCCTTGTCATTCATGCCCCTCCAGGGCGGCCTCCCCGCCACAGGACAGTCCACCATGGCGTACCCACTGCTGATGCATCCAATGGACGCCATACATGACAGAGAGCATCCTTCTCACTGCCACACATGTCAGGCGGCCGGACTGTGGTCATACAGCCTTGTAAATCGAGCAGCAGTAGCCCAAAAGCCAAAATCAGGCAGTCCTGATACAAAAGAGGAACTGTGCTTCTTCTTGAGGCAGCAAAGACAAAGAGTGCACCGGAGTCAAAGTGCGCCTGTGATGCTTTGAGACCACCACGTACACGACCCAGCCTCATGCCATTCATGCCCCATGGGAGGTGCATACTTGAGCGGGTTCAGCAGTCCTGTAAGCTCAGCGCCACCACACTCACCCACCCACCGCCAGAGCCTGAAAAAAACAGGGAAACTGGGGGAAACGCGGGGGGACAGGGGGAAACAGGGGGAAAGAGAGGGAAAATGTGGTGAAATGGAGGTCAATGGGGAAATGTGGTATTTTAAGCAGGGAACAAACAAGAAAATGATGGAGAAAATGGGGGGAAATGGGCCGAACTTCTCAATATTCCCTCATTCCTCCGACACATTGTCCCTGTTTTTCCCAAGAAAATGTTCTCCCCATTGTAGCCTTATGCAAAAAATGCTCAGCAAACTTCACAACGGAAAAACTGGCAAAATGTGAACTCACCGCACTCACCAAAATCTCAGTGTGCTTACGTCCCTGGTTCAGGGCGCCATTTGGGGTCGGAAAACCATGAACACCAATGAGCAAGGGCAGGAGGTGCCACTCCTGCCATGGGGTGGACCACGGAACAGGCGATGAAATAAGCAATTGGTACCATGCAATGCTTCAGCCTAGGGGGTTGTAGCGGCCGCCACCATGGCAGTCAAGAGGTTCTGCTGCCGCCTCACGCTCCACCGTGACCAGTGTTACCTAGGCACACGAAGTCGCAGCAGAATCTTCACCTCAGGCACTACATCAGCTTGTGGGTACAATGACGGTGGGCCCAACCACAGAAGCGGTTACAAGAGACAGGAACATCTGCCTCTCAGCAATATTGTACAATGAGCCCACTGTCGCCGAGGGAACCACTTGGATTCTCACTCGCCTTACATCGGAGCAACTGAAAGCGAAGTCATGGTAGTATGCATCCTGTGCAGCCAGCACCATGCACCGCAGACGCCTGCACCGCAGCCAATCTGCACGTGTGCCGTGGACACCTCTACCTTCCCAGGTGACCCTCGTCAACCAAATACATCGGGTTGGACGCATGACACTTGCCACAACAGGGGTGCCTGTCACATGCCATACCATCACACTGGTCCAAAATGGTGAACTGCAGAGGGCACAATCAACACAACGACGAGGCGGACGCCACTATCCCAGGGTGCTATACATAATGTGCAGGCATGGTTGTTTTGAACGTCACATTCTTCCTGTATGGTCCCTGGAGCTGGCTTCCATAAGCAGGTTCAGGGAGGAGGCACCAACCCTTGTACACTGGGTGTCTCTCACATGCTCCGTGGCACAAACGGGGGTGGCGGCAGCACGTTCTTGCTGCCATCACCCGGAGGGGACTCTGGCCCCTCACTATCACTCGAAACAGTGATGGGCTGCAATGATGTGCCAGGTGTCACCCTAGGGCTGGCATGTTCTGACTCGGGTTCATTAGTGTCACTGTCGCTGATGCTGATCCGCCGGGCCCTTCTCACTGCCGGGTCTGCGGTAGCAATGGAAGTGTGGCTGAAGGGCGCTGTACTGTACTGCCAGGGTGGCCACCACAAGGGTTCCACATCCTCTATCCCAGGCATGGGGCCTGCTCCTGGTTGAAGACATGGAACACGGCACCTAGAAGATGGCCAGTGGTGTTCCCTGCCTCACAAATCTGCATTAGGCATCTCAGTTGCACAATAGGCAACTTTTGTTCCAAGCGTGGCAACATACACCCGGAACTGTAGCAACGATAAACACATGCCATACCCCCATCTCGAAAGTGCTATCATTCCACTGCACCACACTACATGGCATAGCAACAACAAGGCACTGAACGCACACCGCCATCTAAAGAGCATGTCTCGCTGTCACTACATGGCACATCAACACAGCACATCCCCATCTCAATAGTATGTCTCACTATCTCATCGCACTGGAAGATGCGCATTTTAGAGTCTGTCTCCATGCCCCATGGGAGTGAAAGATGCATATTTCTACAGGCAAACAAGTTGTATCCCATCCGAAGAGGTATCTTTCCACTGCAATTGCACAGCAACAAGGGAACAAGGCACATCACTATCCCAATAGTATGTCACAATGTCCCATCACAGTGGAAGATGCATAGGAGAAGAGCTGTCGGGCTGTCGCCCCTGCTAACAGACAGGTCGGGCTGTCGCCCCTGCTAACAGACAGTCGCTGGCAAGACATAATGGTCCCAGGGTGGGTGCGATGGTCCGGTGATTGAGCACCTGCTCCTCCAAAGGAAGCCTGCTGGTCACATCGATGATTGAATGGTAGCGGAGCAGCCTTACATTCACTCCCATCCGCAACCCTTGCTGTGTAGTACAACAGGGGTCAATGATTTTCCCTTCTGCAATCTGCTTGTCGGTCTTCTTTGTTGCTGTGCCCAGGTTGGGGAAGGGTATGCTTGCAGGGTTGTGCCGGAGCTTGGGCTGTGTGTGCGTATGTTCTCTACCTTTCCCAAGGGATCATTTGTGGACCCCCTATATCGTTTGGATCCGTCTCAGCCAATTTCAGATTTTGGCTGGAAAATCGGGTGCCAAAGGCAGCGGAAATTTTTTTGCACTGCGGCTGCGGGTTACGAATTCTTTTTTACCCGTTCTATGTACACTCAAAATGCTCAGAACTTTATGCAGAGTCCCGGGAGGGAGGCAGGGAGGGCTGCTCTAACTATTGGCTACCTTGGAGAGGTACAAAGAGACTTTGGGACAACCCAGAAGGGACTAGAGATTCACAGGGCAATAATCTAGCTCGAAACTAGCAAACCACTTCAGTGAACATTGACGCTTTGACATCCATAGAGCACGTGCCCCGCAAGATGCAACAGCAACACAATGGCTGTGTCACAGGGTTTACCGACAAACTTCGAGCCCTTTGCACGCTGCGTTGCCTTTGGGGAAGCCAGCAGGGAATTCGTGGGGCAAGAAATGGAGGTGCGACGGGGGAGTAGAACGTCTCAGCCTTGCATTCACGGGGTGTTCCAGTGGGCGTAGGTCGCCGAAGAGTACAATTGTACATCAAAATCTAGCTCTATACACAATTTCACGGCTCGACCAGGAGTTGATGTAGAAAGGCCTGACACTTGGGTCCCAGGTCGAACCGCTTCGGTCCCAGGTCGAACCGCCTGCGTCCCAAGGTGAAGGGGCTTTTAGCTTCCTTGAAAGCTGCCCTGCACAGCGCTGAGCGGTGTCGCTCCAACACAGTCAGCACCCGGTTGTCCTGACTTCTAATGGATGGGACACGGTGCACATTATAGATATAAGGCGGCCGAGCGCGATGTGTTCTCTCGGGTGGCCGCAGCACAGCTTCCATAAGCTGCAACACATGATCGTCAGCGGCCTCGGGCATTCGGTCACAAATCTCGAGGCAGTCAGCAAACATCATCGCAAAGCGGCGCTCGTTGGCTTCCGTATGCTCGTGTCTTGTCTCGTAGGGATGACCGCCACGTCTGCAGAAACCGTGCTCTGTGTAGAATGCGCATGGCTTTGGTTTGGGCATGTGTTGGCCTTGGGGCGGGTGTGGTTCCGGCTCTGGGCCATGAACATTGCAACGTGCGAAGCAGTCCCAGTGACAGCGCAATCTATGTTCTGGCATGCAGTGAACGGGTCTGCTTTTGGCAGCACTTGCAAACAGAACCATTGGAAACCGTCAGCCAGTACGAGTTGAACTGACAATAAATTGCAACGTGCGCCCATAGCTGCGCACTTGTACTCCTGCCGTGTTCTTGTCTTTGCTCCTTAAGAAATTGTGATGTCGACAACAAACCCCAGGCAGCTCCCCTCAATGTCTTCATGCTCTTCATTCTTCATTGGTGGATATTGCCCTCATCAGGGGCAAATCACCACCAACCAAGCCCTCGAATAACCTACCCACTGGGCTTACCCACTTCAACCCAGGTGCGGGCCGTCTTGTATTTCCGCCATCTGACTACTCTTCCTTCATCCGTGCATCTGCAATGCACACGACCCCACTCATTGACCCCCTGAACCTCATGCCCCATCTTCCTTGTTCACCGAATATTTACCTGAGACTAACCCGTGACGACTCTAGGCTACCACCATCTACCACACTATACCATACCAGCGTCTAGAATCACCCACCATACAACCCTTTACCACCATCTACCACCCTCAATCATACCACCCACTACCATACCACCCGCTACAATCCTCTACCACTGTCTGCCACCCCGTACCATGCCACCGTCTCCCACCGCCTACCACCCGCTACCACCTTGTGTCACACCACCCCCCCACACCCTCCACCACAGCAGCGTCTACCACCCTCTGCCACCCTCTACCACAACCACCCCAACCACCATCTACCATACCACCCTCGGCCATCCTCTACCATACCACCCTCTACGCCCCTCTGCCATACCACCCTTGACCATTCTCTACCATACCACGCTCTACCAACATAACACCCTCGACCACTCTCTACCATACCACTCTACACCACTCAATTGCACAGGAACCCCACGTCTCAACACACTCCCATCTGTGCTGTACTCCGACCTTGCATCCAGCACAGCCCATGAATCACCTCTGGATCGCCCACTTGACCTACACTTGTCATCATTACATAGAGTCCTAATGCTGACCAAACAGTACCTGCCTCAGTCTCAAGCTGCATATCCTACTTATTTGTGTCTCCTACCTCAGGATCCCCCTTTACACCCCTCCCCTGGCTCTGTTACCTCACTTGGGGCATCACTTTTCTTGTTGAAACTAACTTCAGTTGGCTGCCATGGTCAGTCCTGCCCAACCCTTGCCAGAGCCGAGTGTCCCTAGAGTGGACCACGCAATGTGCTCTAGCATTCCCCTCCATCCCCATATGCCCAGATGTATGTACACACACCACCTCTATCTCGTTACCCTCTAACAATTAGAACCGCCATTCCCACAACTGGGCATTTGAGAGGCATAGCACTCCTCACAGGTTGTTTACTCGCCATGAAAACATGTCTTCTCCCCCAACTCAAAGTAGGCAACCCCCCCGCCGGGTGTCTGCATTTTCCCTAAAATTGGAGGACCAACACCCAACCAACACAACCACTCCCAGACTACCAACAAAGGGATGCAAACATTAAATGCCGACCTTTACCTTTCAAAGCAGAAGGCTACAAAAGCAACCAATTCGAAAGAAAATGCTCTTCTGTGACATTGCAATTGGCCTTTCGCCGTGACAGATTAGCGTACACCTCCAATGAGCCCGTTTTGAAAAGCAACCCAAAGAGGGTATGGTAGATTGACGGTGTGGAGAGTTCATGCAACCGGTATGCAATGAAGAGAAGTCACAATGCAAAGCCATGGTAGAAGTGGGAGATTTCGTGGCGGTGTACCCAAGCATGGATCAAAACTACGTCACCACCAATGTAGTGGAGGCGGTAGAACAGGCATGGGAACAAAAAGAGTAGAGTGACAGAGTGGTGAATAAACAAAAGAAAGATTTGGGATGGGACTGGATGGTTGTGCAGTGTTCTTGGCAAATTTGGCATGCTATGGAACCGAAATAGCACGGGATGTCTCATAGACGGACACGCTCCGCTATACTTGCCTCCTCGTGCTGGTCGGAGGAGGCGGGCCAGCAGACGCAAGTTGCCCAAACTGCAACTCCTACTCCAACACCAATCCCCACCCATCACCGTACTTCCACACCAACCCCCACCCATCACCCCAGGTGGCACCCATGCCACGCAGGGGAATGGACACACAATACACACACTAGACTCAGGGGGGAGGGCCGGGGGGTGGGGGGAAACATGATGTGCTTGCCACAAGGCGGAATGAGCATGGAAAAGGCAGGTTGAAGATTGTTATGTGCCCTCGTCGAAGGAAGTGACCGACAAGTGGACATCCAAGGGGCCAAAGGCCGCTGTTGGGAAGGCTTCCTCAATGCTGGTATGGGGTGTCTGCATGCACCTAGCCAATGGCGAGGGCTGTTGCCCTCCTCTGTGTGGACCAGCCACAAACGAGTAAAACGTGGACAGTCCAGGGGCTCCGTTGGCACAGCCTACGAAGGGGAAAGAAGGGTGTGTAGGGAGGTGAGGATAGGCCAAAGAATGGTACAAGATGGTGAGAGGCCGGTGGGCACTGCCGCCTACAGAGGGAAAGGGTTCAAGGAAAGGGCAACAGCAAGTGGCAGGAGGCCAAAAGGTGCCACCAGCTGCAAACAGCAATACATCCAGGCTCATGCCAAATTCCCCCCGGTACAAGCAATGGCCTGCTGCAAAGGGCGTTCCCCTTGTCAGCTTCGATAGAATCAAAGCTCGCATTGATGACTGATGACTGTTGCACTAACATTGACATTCCCAAGTCAGCCTCAGTTTGCCTGCGACACTTATTAATGGTTTCAACTGCAAAAGAAAACATGCCATATCACATTGACTCGTTTTTTGGCAAATGAGGCACTGCTCATACATCCGTGCAAATTGCGCATTCCTTTCATCACAAAATGAGCTTTGCATGGTAATTGTACCCTCACAATGACCGTTACATCAAATTCCTGGAGGTCAGGGAGCTTCCAGCCCATCCTATACCTCCCAATTCTTGATTCCCGTGCGCTCGAACCTTTGCATGATCCGACACCATAAAACTCAAGAAAAGAGGACAAATAGCAAGGGTTTGGTGAGGGTAGGGATGGTGCTTGACCTGTGACGTTGCAGGACAGCATGGTTGCGATAGAGTAGTCATAGAAATCATGAATGCCGGGGCCGGGACACATCAGGCCACGGTAGCCTTGCCCCGTCTGCCGTCGGAATCCGCAACGGAAGACGTTCAACAACAGTGCGGGTGCTACGTTTGCCTGGGCCTGCACCCAGAATTCAGAGAACCAATCCGTGAAATGGTAATTGATTTTCTTGGAGCTGGCCTCAGCAGCATCAAACTCGATAAATTGCATGGTCACCAGGATGGCCTCGTACGCGTTTGCCGGGGTTGACCCAGTCCCCGGCTGCGTCACAGACAGCATATGGACCGCTTCGCGCTCCAGCGCTTCAAATCCGACGGAACGCGCGAGTAATGCCAGGCCACTGAGCAGCTGCGGGTCATCAGAGAATCCGAAGTGCGGAAGGTACAGACGTGTCACGAGCCGCTGCCCGACAGCGGCGCGCGTACTTGGATCAAGCTCCAGTCCAATGGCATCCAGCTTGGGGTCGAGAGTGACCACCTTCGCATGGGCTGCAACAGCGCCCCCGAAGGAGGAGCGGGCGTGGGCTGCGAGTCCAGGTGCGGCTGACGTGAGGATTTCCTCGTGCACGTTGAAGGTGAGGGGTCCCACGCGGATGGAGACAACGGGCCCCGCCAAGGCATCTGCGACTCGGGCCTGCAACACGGCACTGGCGTCAAACATATAGAGCTGAAGGCCTGAGATTGGAACAACATTTGGAGCCAAAATGTCGTTCAATACCATACAGGGAGGGGGAAAATTTCGTCAGGGGAGAATTTCGCGGGGAAAATTTCGCCGTTAAGAAAAGTGGCGAAATTTTCCCCTGGCGAAATTTTGGCGTAACAGTTCCATCCTTCACCACAGCTGCAGGCATTGTGTTTCCTGAGCAGGGCCAGGCGCGATTACGACCGCGCCTGTGCCAACCATTTGCTGCGCAGATGCATGAATCTGACGATCAGGTATCTGGTGTTGGAGCTGCTGGCTTCTTTTTCAAGGCATCAACAATCCTGAATGGTGAAGTAGAGGCAGCAACGGAAGGTTTACCTCTCTCTTCAGCCTCCTCAGGTTGTTCCACAGGGGCTTCCTCGGGTTGACTGTACCTTCTAGTATATCACTGTAACTGTCACTGTTACTGTAACTGACTGAGAGCCTCATGAACGACCACTCTCTCGGCAGCCTCCTCAGGCTGTTCTGCTGGGGCATCCTGAGATGTATCATCCTGCAACACTGAGGCGGGGGGGGGGGGGGCAGGTAAATGACTGCAGGGGCAGGCAGCATGATCATGATGAATGCATGGATGCATAGACTGTAGCGTTCTGTCATTGAAATCCCCCCCCCTTCAGTGTTGCAGGATGACACATCTCAGGATGCCCCAGCGGAACAGCCTGAGGAGGCCGAGAGAGTGGTTGTTCATGAGCCCCGCCTCCCCACTCAAAAGCGCAAACGTGCGCAACAGCCTGAGGCTCGGGTGGCACTGGAGGAGCGGGCGCGGAAAAGAACAAAAGCTACTCAGTCAGCCTCTGCTCCTGTTTCTGTCTCTAGTGGTGCGTCAGCATCACGCAGAAGTGACAGTGACAGTGACAGTGACAGTGACAGTGACAGTGATAGTCACAGAGACACCGATAGTGAGCGCACCAGTGGCAGTGGCAGTGGCAGTGACAGTGACAGTGACAGGGCCAACAATGACAATGCCCCTCCTGCCACTGTCAACAAACCAAAGGCCACAGTTGATGCCCCGATTTTCGCTGCAGCCAAGGCAGCTGCTGGTGCTGTTGTGAAACCCAAGGCTGATCTTGTGATTTTTTTGCAACAGCTTGGGTATTCACAGTAGCAGTGCCACTTGCAGCTGCTGGATTTGCATGCATGAAAGAGCTCACTCTTATTAATATGGCAGCACTTAAAAAATGTGGTGTCCTGGATGGCCATGCATTAAGGATTGTTGATGCCTTGAAAAAGAAGCCTGCACCTTCTGCACCAGTTACCGGATCGTCTGCATCAGATTTCATGAAGCTGCGCAAGAAACGGTTGGTTCAGGCGTGTTCGTAGGCGCGCCTGGTTCCTCTTGGAAAACACAATTCTGGGACCATGTTGTGCCAGCCTGTTGCAGTTTTGGACCCTCTCTGTAGTGCATGTGTTGTTGTTTTGTGACCATTGGAGACTGCTTCAGGCAGGGTTTGTTTGTGCATGAAAAACCAATCTCATCAGATTCACAAGTGCTGGACACATGAAAAACATTGCATCACCGGGATTTGAGCCATCGCCTGTGCAATCAGAACCAAGTGCATGTTCCACTGGAGTAATGACCACATCTGACATCTATGTCCTCACGGGGCATATAGAGACTGAAAGACAAAAAAAATTTTTCGAAAATTGAGAGACATTTTGCGAGACACATGCTTGCTTGGGGCTTTGGGGATTTCAAGGGTGGCGAAATTTTCCCCTGGCGAAATTATCCCCTGCAAAATTGTCCCCGGGCGAAATTTTCCCCCTCCCCGTACACACGGTGGCTGTTTGGTATACTGTGCGTCGGAGAAGCAAGGGGACAAGCAGTTATAGATACGCTAACCCTTAGGGCAGGGGTGTGGTTTGCAAGCGTCTGTCCCCCACTTTTTGCTATATAACATTGTTTTCTTTTTCGCACCCTACTTGTAACCACTGCTTGTGTTATTCCAATCCTGCGTTTAACCACATCATTCCTCTGGAAGCAGTGCTTTTTACATTTACACTTTTGTTGACATTCATTTGGTTTTGCTGGAATTGCTGGACCGCTTGTGAACAAGAGAAACCCTATTCAAGTTCAAACATCCATGACAATTTTGCATTTGCGGCTTGCCAAGTTACTGGTCTTTGCAGTCGTGCTTCACGAAGTAACGAAAGCATGGGCACGAAGCCACATTAACAGGACATGTTGGTGGAAGGAAGTGAGGAGTGTGCACTCTCGTCAACGTTAAATCGGAAATTACAACGCTTCCCACTTCGGCACAACACAGGGCATCCCAAAGGTCTGCCATCTCATGCAGTGTGTTTGCCGCCACTGGTGCACATTTGTGCCCTTTGTTGGACAGTTCGTCATTGGTAGAGTGCTGCACAAACAATGTTTCAGAATCGGTATGTGGTTGATCACAATAGCGCTTGCAGTATTTTGGATCTTGTTGGGTGATGCAAAATGCTTTTGGAAGGAAAACGGGTTATCATTGTAAGTTTTGTAAAGAACAGCCATGAAGGGTATCGCTTGAAGATGTGTTGTGACAAGCAAGATGAGTGGTCCGTGCTCATGTACATTGCCACGAAATCTCCAATCTCTACCATGGCTTGGTATTGCGCCACTGGCCTCTCTTCAGATCTTACTAGCGGCATGAACTTCTTGAAAACATCGACCACACCCTCTGCCTTTCGCCCTTTTTTTCCAATGCTGCATATCCGAAACAGTCCAGTACCCTAGTGAAAGTGTTGCTCTCCATTATCCAAAGCCCCCATAGTTTATGCCTCCCAGCCCTTTGTACATTCTAAAACCTGAAATGACTTCCCTTTCCTAGATCAGCCGACCTTCCACCAGTCTTCAAGCAAATTCGCAATGGGAGCGAAATGTCTGTAGTGAGTATCATGTCTTGTACCACTTGCACTGAGACAATAGTAGATGTAGATACCAATGTATACAATGCACAAATTTCTATAGAAGATAGCCACCACTTGCACACACAATAGCTCACTAAGGCTCACAAGTCCAACATCCATCATCTCAGTTCTGATTGCTCGCTGCACGACTTGCAATCTGTTGCAGCCACTCAAGAATTTGGATGGACGTCTGCATGTCATGTGGGTCACAGTACGGGTGTCCGCGTGTGGGAAGGAGGCAAGGTGCACTGTCGCACAACTGCAGTGCACTGTTAAACTGGCTTGCAGGTCCCACCCCTGACACAGCAGGAATGCCGCCATGATGGGGGGTCTTGGCATGACGCCATGGTGTGATGATCTCGTCTGCAGCTGGCAGCGCCTACTGGCTGATCGCCATTCGCTGCCCTTTCCTTGGACCCTTTCCCTCCATAGGCGGTGGTGCCCATCGGCTTCTCACCACCCTTTGACCTTCCTCTTCCTCCCTGCCCTAACCTTCCCTCTTTCCCTTCCCTTGGCCTTTTCCTCCGTAGGCCGTGGTGCCCATCGGCCTCTCACCACTCCTTCCCTTTCCATTTCCTTGGTCGGTTGTGCCAACGGAGCCCCCGGACTTGCCCTGTTTCACTTCTCTGCGTCGAGTCCACATAGAGGAAGGCAGATGCCTTCGCCGTTGGCCAGGTGCGTCCAAGCGGCCATCCCAAGCCGGCGGTGAGGTACCTCTCCCCAACGGCGGCTGGTGGGCCCTGAGATGGCCACTTGCGGGGTCGTTTCCCCGACGGGGGCACATAACAACCTTTCTCCTCCAATTTCCCGCGCTCAGTCCTTCCTTTGGCGAGCGCAACACAAACCCCCTACCCTCTCCTTCGTGCCTTTGCTGCGCGGATGGGGGTTGTGGGGTGTGCGTGGGTGCGCGGGGGAGTAGGATGTAGCGGCTGACGTGGGGTGGGCCACTTGCCGTCGTTGGCCGCCCACTTCTTAGCGCGACTCCCCGGACCACCTCCACATAGGAGCGAGTTGATGCTGGGTTGACGGTGTTGTCCCGTGTTGGGTGGAGGTGTGTAGGGCCCCTTGCTGGCCCCCTTCTCCTAGCTTGGTACGGGCATGACGGGGGGGGTTTTGGCATGACGCCATGGTGTGATGATTTCGTCTGCAGCTGGACGCATGACGGGGGGGGGGGGGCGCCGTGGTGCAGGCACAATCGACCGACTGGCGGCTCAACTTCACCCAATCTGAGTAGACGCGGGGCCCCTTCGCCTCCCCTCGGTCTGTTCTGCTTGACGCCCCACATACGCATTGTCCTCGACCTGTTCCACCGGCGGCAAAAGAATAATAATTTGCAAAGCTTTTGGATGCGAACGACAAATGAACAGAATCAGAGGTAGCGGAGCGGCCCAAAGCAGGCACTGGGTTCGCGCTTGTGGGGCCGAGGATGGAAGGGCTCGGAAAATGTGGAGAAACAAACAAACGGCGAGGGGGCAATTTATAGACGGGAAGGGTGTTCCTTAGGCTGCTTCGGAGTCCCTGCCGAGCGGGCACGTCTGTGTCCCCCTGTGTACGGGAAGGCGGCAGATGTGAATTTGGGACAAGGGACATTTTTGTGTGCATGCATGCGTATGGTCTGTGTGGGGGCACCCGAAGCTGAGGCTGGCGGTCTCTGCGGGGTCGGTCACGGGGCCACTCGGGGCCGCATCAATCGTGATACACATGACCAGGCTCATAGCACTAGAAAAGGTGCCGAAAATGGGAACCAACGATGTGGTCGCACTGGGCCACGGCTTGCAGGAGGTCAGCCATAACGATGCAAACAAAAGGGCGATGTGCAAACGGGGCCATGCGGTTCTGCCCTGCGTGTGCAGGAGATGGTACACACCAACCCCTTAATGGGAGCAGGCCACAGCGCCGATGCCGGTGTGCCTGCACCATGGAGCAGGATGATAAAGGTGCCTGAAATCCCAAATGCCTGCCTTATGCCTGAGTCTCAGTTAAAAGTCCAGAACTCGGGTGCAGTCGCCGGTCGACACAGGTCAACGCCACAACCACTGACGCATGTACAAATCGCGCACAGGTGTATGAAATTACGGGACAGCACAGCGCAGCGTTCGATATACACGAGTGCGCAGCCGCGCATGACGTGCGACATGCCAGTGTAGGAGAGGCATCTCAAGCCAGGCACGTGTACGTCACGTTGAAGTACTCCGGGAGGGCCACTTCCTCTCTGCTTTCAAACACGAGGAGGCTGGAGGGCGCAAATACCGTCACGGGTGCGGCCAGCGTGGTGTTTATGACATCCATTCCTGCGGGTGTGTGGGGTGGCGGGGTGATGAGGGTCGGGGGGGGACACACGAAGAACGACCACAGGCCAGATAGCAATGCATGACAAATCTCGTGCAGAAGGGGGGGCACGCCACGACGCCTTAGTGCACACCGGTGGGCGGGGGATGCAGGTGCTTGAAGGTTCCGGTCTCTCAGGTGCTTGAAGGTTCCGGTCTCTCCAGTAGTAGAGCAGCAAACGGTGCAGGACACATTCCAGGGTCTCTGGGGCTCACACGTTTGCGGGAAGGGAGGGGGGGTGGAACGAAAATACATCGAGTGATGAAACAGTTTCCGCATAGAACCGAAAGCAAAAAAAAAAACGATATCTGAGCACCGAATGCAAAGACCTAACGTTCAATGATGGTATGCAGTCTCCTAAGATGGAAAACGGTATGCGGTGATGGTGCCCATTGATTTAACACTAATAACTAACATTATGACCTGTGCGTCCTTCATTCCGTTGTCATCTTCTGATGGGCAAGCCATTTCCATACCAGCATCATTGTGTACCACCGCTGCATACGACCACTGCATACGACCACTGTAAACCATCACTGCACACCATTCCTGACCTGACTCGGATTCCGTTTTCGATACTACTTCCGTTGGTCCCATTCATGGGTTGCGACAAGCACTCACCCCGATCATAGACCCGTGGCCCCACATTCCCGGACCTGTGAGACATTCCGAGTGTAGTCTATGGTCCCTTCGCACATCGTATCGGTGGCATTGCACGATAGCTGGAGATGGAAGAGGCACGGCTCGGACAGAGTAGTGTTCTCGTGCATGGGTTCCATCTCGGGGACACTGAAACGGATCACCCGCCGGACGCCGGACCTAGAACATGCGAAGACGTTGGGGGGTGATAGGTAAAACACTATCTCGTGGTCAGCGAATGAGCAGAATGACCGGAGGTCATCTGGTTGTCGTTCAATAAAGTCTTACAAACAGTGCGGAGTGGTGGGGAAAGAGGTGCACTGCCAGTCTCCCAAAGGGGCAGGCTAAGTGATAGTTGCGACGTGCAATCTCTTGCCACACGTCAACGAAATCTGTTGGATTACCCACAAAAGTCTTTGGACGACCCTTGGTGGTTCGTTATCCGCAACACACCGCCCCATTGCTCCTCCCACTATTCATTAGCTCACCCGTTCCTCTCCCTCTCCCCCGAGGAAAATGAACCCATTTTCCAAATTGCTTCACTTTGGTGCACGACCAACAATGTCGTTGCGGAAACCGAACCGTCTTCGGTATTCTCCAATCCGCTTCTGCGTTAACAGAGATGGAAATTCCCACCAACTCAATTACACAGCAAACTTACCGAGTTCACCGCACGAGCCAAAGGCGCGCGTCCCGGAGAGCGTATATGCACCCCGATGAAGTAACGCAGAGATATGGTTGATCCTATGAACACTCAAACCAAATAAAGCCAAATGACCATTCACACAAAGAGGTTCTTTTTTTCAAGCCCGGGGGCTGGGGCGACATGCACATCTCTCGCCCATTGTTTGCACACATTCGCGTTCCCTTGGAAAACGATCCACGGCAAAATCGAATGTCCTCCCAACAATGTCAATGTGTTTCATACCAGTGCATGGTAACACCACTACGGTATGTGATGCCTTCACGTCGCTGCTGCCGAAGGGGATTCGAATCCCGTTGGAGGCGGTAAGAGTGCCGGGCTCACCAAACAGCATGGACGCTGGGGCCCAACCATGGCAAAGACTACGCCAATTTAGCAAAGATGGGGAGGCGCGACGCAGCCGTTGGGTAATCAAGGCGATTATTATAAATGTCGGACTTCTCGGCTGGCGACAATGTTCTCAAACCACGAGGACCCATACGTCTCAGTTGGGACAACGAATAAAGGCGGTACCCGAACGATTGTCTAGTTTGCCAACGGTTGGCGACACCACCCTTGTTGCTCGGCCGATAGTGATCGTCGACGGACCATGTGGCTCTTCATACGGGGGTGCATAACATCAATTGTTCGGGTTGTTTGACCCATCCCATCGAGCAGCGCTCACGTGGGCGATCCAAACAACCATGATAAGGAGGAAATGAGGATATAAATCCGCCATGGTTCTAGACACGAAAAGTAGCACAAAATGCCACGCGTGCACACCTTGCTTTTTGTTGCAAGAATACGTGTGTATGCTCTCTACATAAGCAACGAAGCAGCAAAGCATTCCCCAATTGGAAATCTAGGAAACCGAGTTGATGTTCAATGCGTCGTGTTGCGGTGATGGTCTCGTCGCTACGAGAATTTCCTTTGCCATTCTTTTCGCACGAACAAAGGTGTTCATTATGGTCAACATTAGTGCGACTATCCAAAACGTATACGAACATTCCCCCACTGGGACTTCGCTCAAGCGCCTTGGCCCAAGCGAGGCCACACGTTCACGAGGAAGATGTCTGGAGTGAAAGTCTGCCAAACTATAATGCCATGTGATGAAAAAATATCCATTTTTTAACTTTAACCTATTTGGCCTACTAAAAGCTGTTGATTCGCACTGAAAATGATGGATCTCGGCCAAACTTCAATTAGAACGCTACGCGGGCGGCACCGGGCGTCGCAAGAACCGTCAGGGTCAGGGTCAGGTTGCAGCCGCTTGGGATCGCATACCTCCGAATTCAAGATGAAGCGTGCCCAAATGTCCCCAGGTTGCAAGACATTCTTAATTATCTGCTTGTGACCTCCTTGAATGACCAATCTCATCCACCCTGACTCATCCTACAGCAACGTACACCAACGTGTTCGAGTCGAACTTGGTGGACAAACTAGAAGACTACGTCAATCAGCAGCTGAAAGAAAACACGTTCGACATGGAGGCTAATCTCCACCTGTTACGATGTATGTGATCCGATGGCTAATATGAAAAGAATTCGTTGCAAGTGGTTTGTCTCAAATGTAAATTGGTCCCATGACAAGACCCTTTGTGGTTTGGCACGGAGTTGCAACTTGTATTTCCTAATTCGGTGTTGTTCCCAATGGAACGCTCATTTGTAGTGTACCAAATTTTTCACGACAAGTCGTCCGTCGAAGGTGTGCGAAAAGTTTTGTTGAAGGCACTCATGAACCTCAAAGACAACGCGTTCACCCTAGCCATGTATTTGGTGCCGGAGAAATACGTATGTGTCCCTCCCATCCCTCTCACAACACTTGGAAGGAAGCGTTGTATCTCGGTTACACATCATTCCTATTTGCTTGCAAACCCTCTTCTCCATACAGCATAATGATAGCCAAGTGGAGGCGTTGTCGCAGCTCGCAAAATTGTTGGAGGTTGCACAATATGACGGTGTGTTCCACACGGTGGTGTGCCCGGACGTGTTGCATTTTCTTGTCTACTTTCGTATGCCGTTCTTGTCATCGATAATCGTGCGCCTCTTCAATTTTTTGTCTCGGACCATGGTTTTGCCAATTTCTTTCTCTCGAAGAGTTTTGGAAGCAAGCGGAGACCCATAAAGACACCGTGCAAGCAGCAACCGGTTTCAATCATGCCGTTCGAGATTGTATGTGTTTTAGCATTTCCGTTGGCTGGGATGTTCATTCGTTTCAAGCGGCTAAGATGCAGCCCTCCCATAGGACGAGCCGTGGATCCCCCATGCGAAACCCATTGACTAGCCACCTACTCCCCGACATGACATGGCCGAACGCGGTGCTAAATATTCCGCTCAACTACCATCCACAACCAACGCCCACAAGATGGGATGCAAACCATGGTAGCGTGAGCTTGAGTTTTCGTCACGGGTCACCCGGAAAGACGAAGGACGTGTTAGGAGGGCTACAGGGTGAACGGGATGCATTAAGGCCGTTCGCCTTAAAGTGGCATTGCACTAGTTTGCAAAATCGGGTTCGAATTGTGAAGTGTGACCATTTGTTAGTTGCTCGGCAAATCGCAAATCTTGTGCTCCGTTGACCAGAACCGAGAGCAGCGATTTGCCCGACGGTAGTTGTTTCGCGGTTCTTTTCGACCACAACTTATGCCATTCACCTCCTTAGTCATTTTGGATATTCTTTTGATAACATACCGGACGGTGGACATGCCATTCCTTGTAGAAGCCTTGAACTTGAAGGAGACTGAATTGAAGACTTACCTCCAAATGAAAGGTTTGCCATTGTTGGACAAAAGCTGCCCCGATTCGTGTTCGGAATACATAAGCACCGTATCTGCTATCGTGTTAGGGATGAAGTTAGAAGGAGGGTATGTGCAATTTCCCGAGAATCAATTCACGGCATTGAAGCCGCGTGTCATGCCGCAAAACATCCAATTCGACCGTATGTTGTAGCGTAGCGTTGCACCGCAATGATGCGAAGTCGTTTGTGGAAATTTCGGTCACGATCCGACCCGATAAAACGAAAGACACTTTCACGCCTGTTTCACAAAATTTAGCCCAAGGGCTTGCCACTGAGATAGAGCCAAGGGTTTGCTTTGGTGTCCCGTATTGACATGTTACACGTGTTCCGTAACGCATCTCTTGGGTTCATTTCGATTTCGTGTGGTGGAAAACGTGTTCAGCTCGTCCAATGTAGCTTAGAGATAATACAGTCTTTCCGGCCTCCCAAGTCTGCACCATCTCACATAAGCCTTCCCCATTACCATTTCGTTGAGCGGACAAGAGCTATTATTGCACGTCCCTGTGACCCATTGTGTCGTAATATTTCCCATATCGAGCAACAACGTGCCTGGCACATGCCCGCATGCGTATCAATTGCATTTGATTAGATTTCTTTGAAAGGTGCACCCTTCTAGCATGACACGTGCTTGTTCGGTGGCTAGGTAGCAAGAATGATTCACACCAGAGCGCTCAATTAATTCTCATTCCTCGATAGATGCCCTCCACAAGAGTTCAAACCTCGCTTTACCCTCCTCAAGGTTGATGATTGTGGCAATGGGCAAAACGCCACACTCTTTCAAACAATGCAACTGTCCATGATGTTTTTATTTCAGAAATCGCGAAGATCTTCTGATTTCCCAAGTGGCTTGATCATGCTTGCTGGTGGCTGTGCCTTCTGTGGACAAAGTAATGAAGCCCTGGCAACAAAGGCGCCGAATGCAATTTGTTTTGGAGTTTAGAAAGCAGAAGGCCTAAAACCTACTCTTTGAACCTTTTAACAATGTGCTGCACCCTGATCACAACAAATTCAAATGTCCCTAACCACGCCGTGACTAAATTGCTGCTTTGGTGCACGTTCTGCTCGGTGCGTCAGAAGAAATCACACAGGAAGTGCATGTGTGTGATTGGGTGGGTGAGTGCGTGTGCGTGCTGGGTTTTGGACAGATCACCAATTTATTGTTGAGATGCCAAATGACTGTAACAGCCCATTCTATTGCATGCAGCGGCTATTCCAGCAAGCACGTGGATGTTTGGTCATTGCCATAAATGATAATGATAATGAATGCGCTGTGGAGCTACTGGGGGTGTTTGACAGGAGAGGATTGAGGGTACGGTAATACAGCAGCGGGCTGCATGGTTTGTGTGATTGAATCGCACAACACTGGAAATGGCATGTTTAGCCAATAATTGCAAGACCTTTTCCACAGATTATGTTGCTTGAGAGGTGTTTCAACTCAACTCTGTGACATCTCATCTTTTAAAAACATGCACCTTGCTGGCACATGCAATTTGCATGTCCAATTGGAGATCACCACCGTGCCAGAGACAAAGGCTACCGGCCATCTTAAACCTTAGAAAATCTTCACTTGGAGACGTCTTTGGTTGCCACAACACAACACAAAACTTCACAGTCATCCCAAGGACAACAAGAGACCTGCAATGTGGAGGGGAACAGTGCATGCATGCATCAGGGCATTGGCCAAGGTGGAGAGGGACCATGAAAATCCATGGAAGGAAGGGTTTATGCCCCCTGAATTGGCATTGTGGAAGGCTAAAATCATGTTGAAGAGTTGTTGGCTCGGGGATCATGGGATCACGTGTAAGTGTCACACAACCCCAGTTTTGGGGGATACTTGTGGTGCATATTTTTGTGTGAGAAAAAGATGGAGGGAGGGAGGGAGACAGGGAGAAAGGTTTATCACTGCAACTTGTTCTCTTGGCTGCTTCCTGGGAGGGGGGGGTTGAAGAAGTAGAATTGTCGATGGTGTATCTGGAGCACAGGGAAGAAAGTGGATGACAAGAACGGGTTCAGGTATTTACAAAAGGTAGGCTGGTTGCAGGCAACATGAAGGAGTGGGCACACGCATCCAAAGAACGAATGATATTTAAAAAAAAAAGGAAACCGATAAGAAGGGGAGCTGAGCTGCAATTGTTGTCCCCTGACATGGTGGCTGGCATGCATAAGCCACCGGAGTATGACAAGGGTTTGGGGTGGTGGAAGTTGCGCAGAAATATCTTGGGGTGTCCCGTGGTGCTTTGGTGCTGGATGAGGGTGATGGGGGGGAGGGGGTTGGAGAGGTGGAAGACAGGCAAAAGTCCTCCAAGGTTGGGGCTGGGTGAGGGTACCAGGGGTTGGGAGAGGGGGTGCAAAATTAATATGGGGCTGTCCCCTGGCGCTGTGCGTATGGAAGCAATTTGGATTGGTTCTAGCGGTGTAGAATTCACCAGCATGCTTAGATGTTTGAAATTAGATGGTTAATTCGCCATCAAATCGTGATGTGCCCAAACACACCAAGGCATTTTTTCGATTGTAACCGTTCAACCTTTCCCATTCTTTTTTCGGGGGGGATAGCAAATCACATTTTCTACTTGAAATCACACATCGCTTAGGAAGGTTCACATGTTTGGTAATTGTCTCATATCCTGCGTGTTGAGCTGCTCATGTACACGTTGTTGAGTTGCTTTTTTGTAGGGCGTGGTTTGGGAATGGGATATTAGCGGTGAGGACACACCCGCTTTCAGGTCATCGTGGGTTTGGGTTGATATTTGATACTCTTAGGAGCGCGGGTAGCAACAATGACGGCATATATGGAGACCCCGTTGGTCCCGCAATATCTAGTTTCTGCAAAGATCACTATTCTGAGCCTGATATTTGGGCAACCAAGCTCGGCATTGGTTCAACGGCTGTCAATATTCATGCACGATACAATTTCTCTCTACATTGCGCATGTGCCCATTGCCACAATTTGCCAAAGGCTATACGGGGGTTGGTAATAGTTTGTACGTGTAAAGGTTCGTTTTGTAGCAGTTCGTTTGGCTGGCGTTCCGAACAGCTGCATGCCGAAACGGCCAGCTGTTACGAACTGCTACAATAATGAACTGGAACTGCGCGTAGGCGCTTTCAAATTTCGAAAATCCAGAACACAGGATTTTGTATAGTGTTCTATTGAGTTTTTTTGTGAATAATAATAAGAATAGCAATGTTGAACAATAGTGATTTATAATAATGATAAATTTTCAGTTATGCTTTTATTTTTTCAGTCATGCGGCGCTTCTTCACAAGGGGGAGCCAGTCCATGAAGGATGCTTTTGCCGCAGCCCTAGAGGCACAAACCAAGAAGGTGTCCAGCAGTTCTAAGGCCCGTCAGGTCAAGAGTTCGGCGCCGAGGACTTGGCTAGAGTGGACCCAGCCGCAAAAGGCCGCTTGTGTGCAAGGATACGTGGAAGGAAACTACAACCACGGCGTGCTGCATTACAGGTCTGGAGCACCGCCGCTCAACACGCTGTGCACCGGGGGTAAACAAGGTACAACAAGGTGATCCACTGGACGGGTATGGCACCAACTCATTTCTCAGCCACGCAGAGGAGGAGACCATTCTGAAGTTTATGGAAAAGAGCTGAAGTATGAGGCTGCGGCGATTGACCTGGACACCATTGTGGGACTTGCAAGAACCGTCGTTGAGAAGTTTCGTGGGCCAGGTCTTGCTCTTGTTTTGGACCGCCAATGGGCTGCAAACTTTTGTCGCATGCACAAGATGGGTTGTCTCAAGAAGCTCACAACAGAATGCCTGTTTTCCATAACGTCTGACCTAGCGCTGGACAACAAATGGAGATGTGACAACTTGGATCCGGTTGAGCGGCCTCAAAAGTATGGTGCCAGTATCACTGAAGATGACTTTTAGTCTTTGCCGCCGTGGGCACAGTTGGGCCTAGACGAGATACCGCTCCAGTATGCACCAAAGTTGCGCATAGGGTATGCTGCAGGAGAAAAATAGGTACGACACTACAGCAGCGTTGACAAGAGGCAAGCCACAGCCATCCCTGTGGTGAATCATTGCGGCACTGTAAAGGTACTACAACTACTGCATAGAGGAAAGACAAGTTGCTGTCACGCGCATTTGGATCTAGATCACGCGCCGAAGAAGTGTCAGACGAGCGAAACCTTCAAGCGCCTTGTGCTCAAGGTCGACCCTCGGGCGGCGAAGGATAAACGCGACCATGGCGTCGCGCACAATTACCCATGTGTCATTGTCATGGACTGAGTGGTAAGCCATGCGAACGACGACGAGTTGAAGGGCGTTGACGACGCCGAAGTAAAGTTAAGTAACTTATACTACTTTGCGGCGCGACGGCACATATATATTTTCTTTGGCCGCACTCGGTGCAGCCATGTTAGCAATGTTGGTGATCAGGTCATCAATTCAGGGATGAGAGCTTGGGTTCGTGACGGACTGAAGCGACGCCACATTGACCACTACCCGAAGATCCACGATGGACTGCTGCTCAAGTAATCCAAGTTGGATAGCAGTGAACATACCATGAAGGCCTTCTTTGTAACCTGGCTTGCAAAATGCCCAGCATCCTTTTTAACATCAACACACGTCCTGGGTAGTTGGAACATGGTGTCAACAAAGGTCCCACTGACAAAGTCTGTGGACGACGTGGACCTCCTATTCCCTTTAGCTACCATCTCTATGCCTGCCCGTTTAGTTTCTATTGTGCCAATGCAAGATGCAGATGAAGAAGAAGCCTCAGAGGTGAAGGCAGATGAAGCCTCAGAGGCAAAGCTACAAAAAAACATTCAGTTGTTGTCAATCTCTGAAACGCCGCCTCTACAACGAGCAGCCAAGAGTAGCCCAAAAACTCGGATGGACAGATTTGCGAAAAGGTTTCATGCTCCACCATGTGATGTGCTTGTTCATCGTGTAGCCAAGGAGAAAAGACAAAGGGCCAGAGAGGCCATGGGCAGCAGTTCAAACATTGTCTGATGAAAGCGAAGCCAGCTGTGTAATTCTGCTTACAATGAGTGAGCGGGATTAGCACCTGATGTTCTTTGTTGAATGACGCCATGACTCCAGTCGAGTCGATGAAAGGGAATCTCTCTTTCATCCATTGCAACAGCTGCATGTTGGAATCTATCTCCTTCACGTGGCAGTCCGGTTTGTAGGCTTAGGCGACTTGCGCACGAGAACAACTCTTTTTCATTTTTTCGCGATTTTTTGGGTTCAATTTCAATTTGAAGATCTTTGACCCCCTGTTGCGGAGAAGATAGCTCCTACAATTCACCTTTGCTACAGGGCGCTGCTAAATTTGTGCAACTGTACAGCAACTTAGGTGGTTGGACAAATTTAGCTTTTGTCAGAATGTAAGCGTTTTCGATGAAATCTTACCCAGCTACTACCACATCCAACACACGTTAAGAAGACACAAAGTGTTGCAAAAGTGCCGCCATACCTTCCGTGACGGCCAGGATGTGCCGTTTGCTGACTTCGGTCCGAGGTTTTCGCCACGCCAGTCTGTCATGCTCCGTAGATGGCAGGGATTCACTGTGCCCAATTAGGAATCCGATTTTCAATGAAGGCCTTCGAAACGGCAATCTTTGGGCTGACATCGCCGTCCGCTAGTTGCTTAAGTACTTATTCCCGTTCGCACCATCATTGTTGGAAGGCATGGCAAGCAATGGTTGTAAATTACAAAATCAGAAAATTGAATCTGTCAGCAAAGAGCCAGGAAAGCATGACTCATGAAGCAGCCTCTTTGAGCAGAAAATGAAATTCAATTTTCAATTTTGTTCATCCATAGCGCTCCATGAGAAAACCCATATAGACTGTGCTCACTTTCTTGTAACCTCGCATATTCAAATTCTTTCCAACCTTGCTGTCTATGGCAACTTGCAACTTCGTTTTGTCATTCCCTTGCCAATTCAATTGATGCTTCAAAAAAATTCCCCACTTTGTACCAAAAAACTCTCCGTTTTGTCCCAAAAAAACACCCCGCCAAATGCTAAGAAAACTCCAAAATGTACCAAGAAACCCCTATATAAACCTTGCCAGAATGGGCCTCCACAAAACCAATATGTACCAACAAAAACACGCTTCTTTCCAAAAAAAAAAGAAAGAAAGAAACATGCATGCTACACTTGTGGACCATTGTGTACCAAAAACCCAACTTGGTTGCCCCAAAGGTCAAAAACCAGTTGTCGAAGTGACTCACCGTTGTTTTGGTGGAAATGTCATGGAATCGCTGAAAAGCGTATTGTTGCCTGCTCTACCACATTGGCGATTTTCAGACTTTTGTTGGCTCCATTTCTTAAATTTTCTTAATCGTTCAAAGCTAAAACTTTGGATATCGTTAATTTATGACAAAAATCCAACTCTTTGTCAATTCGGTTTGTAGTGCGCTTCAATTTTTGAGTGCCTGATCAAAAGAAAAAATTGTACCAGAACGGAAACAGAATACATGGAGAAGTAGTGTTCATTATACATTAACGGTATCCAACGTTTCAGCTTTCAACTCGTAAAAAAGTTGGAGACCTCGGCCGAACAAAACTTTGAAAATTACCAATGCAGCAATGCCAACGACGACGGCACGACGGCCCATGGTTTACCGGTACCTACCGGTCGTTAAGAAACTTACCACCTCCACCTACCAGTGGTAGTTTCAAAAAAACCTTGTAACAACCGGTTGTTTTGAAAGCCACCAGGTTGCATACCTTATTTGTCCCCTTTCGTGCTAAAACCTTAAGATGGGATACCTCAGGGTTTCCTCCTTTCCACCACTTTCTACAACTTTTAGGTCCTTCTTTAAAAGGGTGAAAACTTTCTATTGCAGCTGTTTGCTTCCCTTCTTATGCTGCCATCTGCCCTTTTGTAGCTTCCCTGATGCACATCTACTGCTCAACCCCCCACCCCTCCCTTGCAGTGTGCCGTTTGATTCTTTTCTAGGAATTTATTCACCATGGGTTCCTTTTTTTTCCGGGGAGCTCAACCCTAGGTCAGCCCCCTACAGCAACCCCCCCACACACCTCCTCTGCCGCACCCATCTGTGCGCATTTGTGTCATATTTCCAGTCCCAAAACAGCCACCTCCTGCGGGCAAAATGCACGGAAAACAGTACCTGGATCCAGCAAACCACTGAGATAACATTGTAAATTAATTATACCACAACCCTCCCCCCCCCTCCCCGAATTGCACCATAAGACCCCGAAATGTACCAACCCCCCCAAAATGTACCAAAAAAGGCCCTCGAAGTGTAGAAAACCCCGTTATGTCCCACAAAAAAACCCAAAATGTACCAAAAACCCCAGAAGAATGTACCAAAAAAAAAACCCAAAATGTACCCCCCCCCTCCGTACAACCCCCCAAAATGTACCAAATGCGGGGGGGGGGGGGGGGTTCTGGTACATTTTTGGTTTTTTGTGGTACATTTAGCCGGGGGATGTTTTTGGTACATTTTGCGCCAAAACGGGTTTCTTTTGGTATTCACCATCAATTCAACTGTCAATTCAACTATTGCCACACAGAAATGTTTTGTAAACATGCCACCTTTCATCTGGGGGGGCCAAGAATTCTGCTGCAGCAAGCGTGTGAGAGTTGATATCAACGTTTCGTGTTTGACTGGTGGAACGCAGACAAAAAATTTATCAATGCACATTTTACAATTCAGATTTGTTCACTTTGGTACCTTCTGCAATGTACACTTGAGCATATCATGTATGTTGTTAATTTAATTGAGATTGCACAATCCTTCAGCTGTTTCTGAACCCACACTTTTCCGTCTATAAACAGCACATATACTTATTCAGAGCACCCGTATGTCCCAAGTCAATTTGATCCTCTTCAAGCACAATTTATTCAGCAACACCACAAAGTGCAACCTTCGCCACAACACTCAGTCCCAACCCTTGGGGAAGTGTCACCAGGCAACACCACCCAACCTTTACTGGACTATATATGGTTTGTACATGAAAAAGAATCTGTCATAACAGCCATGCAGGGCCAGGCAGAGCCAGCAGCTCACACCCCATGGGGTCCACAGTCCCTCCCCTTCCCCCTCTGCCGAGGATGGAGCACAGGGTTGAGGACATCCTTGTGGACTGCATGAGCAACAGGTCTCAAACTGATTTGTAACCTCGAGACAACGGTAGCAGCTACGAGCGACCGAAGATACAGCTAAAGCATAATACCTGGCATTGGTCTGAAAATGGCCAGACCCCAGAGGTGTGGAAAAATCAGGAAGCATGTTGCCCTTTTGAAATGCCATCAGGTGTGATTGTGATCAACACTCCACTACAACATGCAAGGGATCCACTTCCAGCAGAACCCTGCACCTCTGGTGAAACGACCGTGACATCCTTCCTGAACACAAAAGATCATACCTCTCTGGTGTCTTCGTGTTGAATAATTTTGACATGCGGTCAGGCGTGGCACAGTGCTGGGTGCAAACTTGAAAACCGAAAATAGTGAGGATGATTTCGTTCGCCGCAATCACAACATGTTCCTGATATGTCGGGGAATTAAGAATACATGAGGTACTTGCTTGTTTTCTGCAGCTGCCACTTTCATGATATCAGATGTTCAGCGCTTGCACCCATTTGAAAGTATGCCCTGTAGACTTCAATGGCTAGACATCAAAATGTAAACAGTCAATTAATTGCATTGGACCATTGCATTGCCGCATTGATGAACAGCTCAAATGCAAGCGCCCTGTTCTGACAGGGTGCCCAAACACGCACCTTGTAAGATAGGCTTGCAAGAGGATTGATAATGCTGAGACAGCTGAAATTGGCAGGCCATTCTTCGACAGGTCACACAATTCCAAAACATGGTCAAAGACCAGGTCGTGGAAGAAAATTGCTCATGAGGAGGAATCTGGCAAACATCATTTTGCTTTCTTCGTGACAGGTAGTGGTGGCTGCCCCTGGTGCCGAACAAGTTGGAACATGCACACTTTCAGGCGATCAGAGTTGACCTCCATGAACGCCTTCTCTACGTTGTACAGGCCATCATAGCGGTAGCCTAGCCAGAAGGAAATGCAAACATGAGGACAATGTGGGCACAGTAGGGTCTACAGTAAGGTTCGGCTCCCTGTGGATCTTGCATAGGGGCAGCTGGGCATCTATCCCCCCCTCCCTCATCCGGCTGGCTCCAGGCGTGCAATGGCTTCCCAGGGTGAAAAATGTAAGTCGTGTACAAAAAAATCGCCTAGTGCGTAATTTTTTTTTGCGGTAAATGCGTGTAATTTTTTTTTTGCGGTAAGTCGTGTGAATTATAAAAAAAATTGAATTTTCTTATTTTTGCGGTAAGGGCGTGTATTTTTTTTTGCGGTAAGTCGTGTAAATTATAAAAAAAACAATTGAAAAATTGAAAGAAATGCAACCTTTGCAATACATGCGCAATATATTATGCTTCTTTGGTTTGTATTGTTCTAATGATGGATCGCACAAACCCACGAAGGATTGTTTTCGAAAGATGTAGTAGTATGTGGTGATGTTGGTTGCTCCTGTTTTGTTCCCAACATTTTATTTTTGGATGCGGAGGAATATAATGTGTACTAAAATCAATCTATGGAAGAAAAGTATGATCTAACACAATCTGCATCACAATGAACAAGAGCTATGAATTACGCATTCTTTGCTGTCCATTTTGATGATTATTTTCACTCAAACAATAAAAGATATATATATATATATATATATATATATATATAATTCAGTTCACCTATATGCATGCTTCTTCTAGTGAAGACGCCGAAGGGTACACTTGTATCAATGGCTTCGGGCATGTGACATAGAAGTGACTGACACTAACTACCCCTCTGCCGCCGGGTCTTGTCGCGGGTGGGCGGGCCGGGCTTCCTACAGGGCTTGTTGCCCTGACGTGATGACAGCACGTTAGCCTGCGGTCAAGCCGTCTTCCCGGTTGGATTCAACGGTGGTGACCATGTTTCTGATATACTGTGTCGCTTGACCCATGTTAACAGCCGATGGTCTTTGTTGGCAAGAGGAGATCGAGTACTTCAGTTTTCCATACGCCCGTGGGGAGGGTGGAATGGCATCCCGGGCGGGGATGCTGCAGACTCCGTCTGGTCTCCCTCAGGCACAGGAGTCCATGGGTCACTCTGCGACTGGAATCTCTGTAGCCAGTGGTTGAAAGTGGCAACCGTCAGCGCTTCACCGGCAGCTTTCTCCATCCGGGACAACCGATTCATCGCCGTTGTAAATTTATCATGCAAATACTCCTCGTAACGGGATGCCCGTAGCGCAGTTGCCACCTTGGTTTCCGCCGTGGTGAGTCTGTTTAACGCAAGTTGAAATTCACCCTGGAGGTACCGCTCAAAGCGAGATCGTGGAAACGCGTCAGATGCGTTTTGGATGCACACTCTACTGCCTCCTTGGTTTGCTGCAATGTCGTCTGTGCGGTGGCCCGCCGGCTCTGAATGTCCTGTACCCACACAGACACACACAGACACACACAGACACACACACACACACCTCGTGAGGGAAACAAATGAACCAACGATCAAAGTCCCAGTGTGGATGACACGGAGCACAGCGGGACAGGGTCACGGAGCAAATGCCTCCAAACACGTCGTCAGGCCAATCAAAACAAAGACAAAAACATTGTTCGAGGCACACAAACGCACACACACACACACACACACACATGCACGCGCGCGTTGAGAACCGCGAGACAAGAAAATAGCAAAGAAAAGAAGGTCAAGAAAATCTCCTCAGGAACTGCAGAGCAGTCCTAGACGTCTAGACGGCACACACACGCCAACGACACAAAGCGACCAAATAAACCGTCCAGACAGAAGCAAGCACGGGCACTGGTCGCAATATCAATCTCGTCAGGCCGGAATCCAAAGCTCAGTCAGACTGACATCATGAAGCCATGGACGCGACTAGGCGCCTTTCTGCAGGAAGCAGGCGCACAGAACGTCCCGAACTCACCACAGGCCTGATGGAAGGATAGACACACATACACACATCCACATCCACCCACAGAAACACACATACACACACACACACACACACACACACACCACGTCACAGAAAACACAACAAAGCGCCACACAGACCTCCCTCTGCAGGTTTGAACTTGGAGCTCAGTTTTGGGCCACGGATGACTCGCACCGGGAGTCGCTTCTCACACGTAAGTTTCAGGGCACTGTTCACTGTGTTGGACCAATCCTGGTGGAAAGACTGCAAAACAAGCACAGTAATACACTGACAACCAATCCAAAGCACCCTCCAGCGTCACGTGTCCGCCCCCCTGCCCCTCGTTACACACCAACATGCACCGAGCTTTTCAGCTCAGCGACCACCCCATACACTCATGGCTGAGCAAGGCCTATGTGCATGACACGGGGGGGACGTCTCCTCGCTTCTGTACGCGACTCCCCCCCCCCAGTAGAAGTGGGCCGAAGGCCCCCAGGGGGGGGGGGGGGGGGGGGGGGGGGGGGGGCATTGGAAGGGGGGGGGTTCAGGGAGGGGCGAGGGGGGGGGGCGGTTGGGAGGGTCGGTTGGGGGGGGGGTCCCAGGTGGGGAGATTTGGGGTGGTGAGGGGGGGGCGGGGGGGGCAGGGGGGCACAGGCTCCCCTTACCTCCCCTTGCCCTCCCTCTAACCATAGCATCACCATAAACCTAACCCTAACCTTTGCAGCCAGTTGGTTTGGCCATGCCAGCCATGTTGATTGGGCTGCACAAGATCCCCCAAATTTCGTTCATGGCTGCTTTTGCCACATCATTGCTCTCCATTTTGGACCCCAACACTCATTCTAACCCGAGCCTAGGGTGAGAGCTAGGGCTAGGGGCAGGGCTAGGGTTAGGGTTAGGGCTAGGGTCACCGAGCTGGTGGAACCAGTCTTGGTTTTATAACCCTTTTTAGTGTCTAGGGTGGACCTACCAGGTTTAGCAGCAGCAGCAGCAGCAAGCAGCAGCAAGCAGCAAGCAGCAGCACGCGCGAAATGGGTAAAAATCAGAACTCCATCGTGGGGTTCAGATTCGGGTGAAATTTTGGTGGATGATACCTATGGGTGTGAAGTACAATCACACAAAGTTTGAGCAAGAAACTCAACGGTGGCGGCCGGGAACGGGATTCGCAAGTGGCGGACCTCGCTTTCAAAAACTGCACTTTAGAGCCAAAAACAGCCATTTTTGGGCTTAAAAAGCCCCGGAACACATTCAAAACGGCCAAACGAAGGGAAACGGTGGCAACTCTGCACGTGCGGCTTGACTTCCCTGTGTCAACGAGCTCTTTGCCGCCCTCTAACTCCATGACATGTCCCGGAAACGGCCCAAAAAGGCCCCCAGAAGCTTCAAATGCCGACAGCCACAAACCAAGAACATACCATATCTTTGGCTACATGGCTCAAAATGCGATTCCGAGGGCACCTACTCCACCCGCAACCCCCCACTTTTTGTGGTTTCCACCCCTTAGAATTGCCTAAACGGACGCCTAGACCCCAATACCTAGGCCCACTAGGCTGCGGCAAGCTGCAAGCTCAAGCCCAAACAGGTGGGTGCCCAAATGGGTCATTAGGGTCCAGTAGGGGCAAAAAGATGACTTTTCTCAAAAATGATCCTAGACCATGTGCGACGCTACAACAAGTGTTTTTGGACCATTTTGAGCTTGTGGTGGCCCATTTTGGTCCTCCGAAAATCCCAAAATGCCTTGAAAATGGGCTGTTTTGGGACCAAAAATGGGTCAAAAATGGGTCAAAAACGCGTTTTTCCAAAAGTCATCCTAGACCATTTGGGGTGCACAAACGGGTGAAATGAGCCCATTTGGAGCCCATTTTGGGGCATTTTGGCCCCTCAAAAGTCCAACAAAAGCCTTGAAAGTGGGCCTCGTGGTGATGGGGTTGACTTGCAAGCTGATTTCACTTTGTGAAGAGCCATCAATGTGTGAATCATTCTTGATGTCCCTCACCAGTCATAGCTAATGTTCCCTCCCCAACCAGCTCGGTCCCAATATTCAGTCTTGATTAGGGTTAGGGTTAGGGTTACCGAGCTGGTGGAACCAGTCTTGGTTTTATAACCCTTTTTAGTGTCTAGGGTGGACCTACCAGGTTTAGCAGCAGCAGCAAGCAGCAGCAAGCAGCAGCAAGCAGCAGCACGCGCGAAATGGGTAAAAATCAGAATTCCGTCGTGCTGCTTCAGATTCGGTTGAAATTTTGGTGGATGATACCTATGGGTGTGAAGTACAATCACACAAAGTTTGAGCGAGAAACCCAACGGTGGCGGCCGGGAACGGGATTCGCAAGTGGCGGACCTCAGTTTCAAAAACTGCAGTTTAGAGCCAAAAACAGCCATTTTTGGGCCAAAAAACCCCTAGAACACATTCGAAACGGCCAAACGAAGGGAAACGGTGGGTACACCCCACGTGCGGCTTGACTTCCCCGTGTCACCGAGCTCTTTGCAGCCCTCTAACTCCATGATATGTCCCGGAAACGGCCCAAAAAGGCCCCCAGAAGCTTCAAATGCCGACAGCCACAAACCAAGAACATACCATATCTTTGGCTACATGGCTCAAAATGCGATTCCGAGGGCACCTACTCCACCCGCAATCCCCCACTTTTTGTGGTTTCCACCCCTTAGAATTGCCCAAACAGACGCCTAGACCCCAATACCTAGGCCCACTAGGCTGCGGCAAGCTGCAAGCTCAAGCCCAAATAGGTGGGTGCCCAAATGGGTCAACAGGGTCCAGTAGGGGCAAAAAGATGACTTTTCTCAAAAATGATCCTAGACCATGTGCGACGCTAAAACAAGTGTTTTTGGACCATTTTGAGCTTGTGGTGGCCCATTTCGGTCCTCCGAAAATCCCAAAATGCCTTGAAAATGGGCTGTTTTGGGACCAAAAATGGGTCAAAAATGGGTCAAAAACGCATTTTTCCAAACCTCATCCTAGACCATTTGGGGTGCACAAAGGGGTGAAATGAGCCCATTTTGAGCCCATTTTGGGGCATTTTGGCCCCTCAGAAGTCCAAAAAACCTTGAAAGTGGGCCTCGTGGTGATGGGGTTGACTTGCAAGCTGATTTCACTTTGTGAAGAGCCATCAATGTGTGAATCATTCTTGATGTCCCTCACCAGTCATAGTTGATGTTCCCTCCCCCACCAGCTCGGTCCCAATATTCAGTCTTGATTAGGGTTAGGGTTAGGGTCAAGGGAAAGGTTTGGGGGTAGGGTTAGGAGTAGGCTGATGGTTGGGGTGGGCATTAGAGTCAAGGTTGGGTTCAAGGATAATGTTGGGGTGCAAAGTGGACAAAATGGGCAAGGGGAATGAAAAAAATTTTCGGGCGCCTTCGGCGCCACTATATGTATGGCCAGTAGCTGTTGACCCTTGGCAACTAAGTTGGCCCGGAGGGCAGGGAGGGGGGGGGGGGGGGGCAGTCGCGTACCGGGACCGAGGAGACGTCCCCCCCGTGGTGCATGACAGCATGCACACTGGTGCCGGGTAGAACCAGGGACCATAAATCCCGCCACAAGGAAGCAAGCAAGCACTTCACCAATCTGCGTTATTTACTCTGTCATAGTGGGCCGGCACAGGCTGCAAGTCTGGGGCCTTGGACCCCCACAGGTGCCGCCAAGTCCTGAGTGTGAGCCAAAAACACATTGATGGCAGGCAGGGGTGCTGGCCGCAAGTTGGGGGTCTACCCTCCAAAATTGGCCCAAAATCCCCCGAAACACCCTCTTGACTGCCAAACCAACAAAAAGACGGTCATATGCTGCGAGAGCCTTGCTTTCCTCGTGTCAATGAAGGCTTTACGGGCTGCTAACCCCCCAATATGGCCCAGAATAAAGCCCCGTAAACACCCCAATGGCCTAGAATCTGCCCAGGTCAACTACATACAGCCGCAAACCAAGGTTGTAGTGTATCTTGCGCTATGTGGTTCAAAATTGCAACGCTTCGTCTTTTTGTAGTTTCCACCCTTAAAATTGTCCAAACGGATGCCCAGACTTTCGCATTGGTGCACACGAGGCGATGCCAAGCAACCGCGTGCCCAGGCCAAAATGGCTCCACCATGGGTCCAACATGGGTCAAAAATGACTTGTTGCAAAATTTTTCCCAGACCTCTTGGGATGCCTAAACAAGTGTTTTCAGCCAATTTTTGGAGCCTGTGGTGACATGTCGTACAATAGTCCCCAAAGCCGTTAAAATTGGGCCATTTTTGAGACCAATAATGCATCGAAAATGGGTCGAAAACGTGTTTTTGCAAAAATGATACCCCACCACCTATGATGCTCTAGCAAGTGTATTTTGCCCACTTCAAGCAATTGTTGATGTTGAGGCCCTTCGTTTGTGCACAAATTGTGTGCCATAATGCCATGTTAGAGGGCCGTGCCCGTGGCGTGGAGGAGGGTGTAGATTGGCAGATATTACCACAGCTTCCTCCCCATAAATCTCACCGCAAACAAACAAGAGACTACAACAACAACAAGCAACACTTCACGAATCCATTTTGTGAATTACTCTGTCATAGCAGCCCGGCGCCAGCCGCAAGGCCAGGAGCTTCAACCCCCATATGTAGCCGAGTTGGAGCTAAAAACTCACGGGTGGCGGCCCGGTGTGCTGGCTGCCAGTTGGGGCTCTACCCTGCAGAACTAGCCCAGTTTCGGTCATTTTTGGCGAAAATCAGCCCAAAATTGGGCCAACCCACCCGGAACATCTGACAGCGGTGACACTGCCGAACCGGCCTGCCTTCCTCATTTCAAGGAGGGTTTTTGTACAATATCCGCAATGTGTCCGCTGAAACCAACTGAAGTCAATTAAATTGCCATGTTACGAAATCTCCATCAAGCACGTTGTTACACTTTACGTCAATCTTTGCTCTTTTCCCCCGAAACACCAATAGAATTCATCAATATCACGCAATGCCGGTAAAGTGCCGTCAAAATCCAACCATCCAGCCTGAAAAAACAGCCTCAAAATACACGGACAGGCCCCTTCCTGCCCAGAACGCGGAACGGGTCCTGCTGTTCTTCTAACTGACAAGTGCAATCAGCACATACCTGCTTTGCGGTCCGGTTCTGTCCCCGATGCCGCCCCCCACTGCCAGCGTACCACACAGTCTCACCCTCATCACGGCTGCTGCCGTTGTCGTTGTTCAGGATGAGAGCGTAGCAGCCCCCGTTGGGCTCCAGAAACTCGGGCTGCACCATCGGCACGTGGAACCCCGTGTCCGTCATCTCCTTGCGGCCCTCCCGCTGCCAGTCCCCAGCCCCAAACACTGTCCCAACTGGCACACCGTCCACCAACCCATAGCACTCCCCGCGCCACCGCAGGCCACCTCCTGAGCATTGACAGAGGAGGCATTGGGGACGTTGACACTGCAATCCTTTACCACACCCCATCCTTGACCTCTATGTGGTGAGTGTGCCTGAGTGCGCTTCACATCCGAACTCCTCAGCCAAGTGCCACCGCACCATTCAGATCCCGTCGACACAAATCGTGCCTAGTTAGTCAGCCTCTTTCTTGTTGTGACTCAGCGCATGTGTGCCACGATGCGTTCTCGAGAGAGACTCGGCCACGTACGGCCCGCACAGCCCCGGTTACATGTGTGACCTTCGTTTGTGGGTCGGGGACCTTACCTCCGAGAGGATTTTTCGTGCTTCCCAGGCTCACGTCTTCGGGCACTGACCGTGGTTCTCCGCCTGCTGGTGACTGTTGGTGTGAACAGTGCATTGCACACAGGGAAATGCACCATTGCCTCGGAGGATTGGTCTCATGTGCCTTGTCTCCGAAAGGAATCCCTGGGGCCCGAGCACGGGCATCCGCCTCGACGGGCGGGGGCATCAACAGTGGAACGAGCGCTGAACTGTTGATTGTCGGGCATCACAGACGGGAGGAGAGATGGACAATCTTCTGCGGCGTGATGGACACAGTCTTGTACTTTTGGCAGGACATTTGGCGGGACACAAAATCTGACGTCGGTCAATGACAAATGACCATTTGATGCACAGGAAAGAACAGGAGAGGGTCCGCTTGGCATGTGCCTGAGCCCACTAGCATTCCCCACTATTTCACACTTTCCACTGTGCTCTTTCCACTCCTGTCCAGATGCCCCCAGGTGAGGAATAGTTGCACTGCGTGTGGCACGTGATGCACGTGGCGCATCACGTGCTATCACGTGCTGCTGTGGTTTTGGCTGTCGAGCTCTGGCTTTCTCGTACGCCTTCTTCAACCGATAATGCGTCTTGGCGTGCCACTGGGGGTGGTGAGTTGTAGGCACTCAGTCTGATGACCCTTGTGGTGACATGTTTCAGGGGAAGTAACAGCCTATCCGAGCACATTTCAGCAGCATCATCTTCCAACACAAAGGCAGGAGTGATGGCACTTTGACACAACAGAACCTCCTTCTCGTCGGACTTTGTAGCCATGCTTCCGGAGCTCTGCATCACTTTTGGCCTTCTCCTTCTTCTCCTGCTCTCCAAAGTCCAAGGACACACCAGCGGTGTACAGTGGCTGCGGGGGTGACGCGGGGGACCGTGGCGAGCGACGGGGAGGGCTCACAGGTTCGTCGTCCTTGGGCTGCGCCCGCCGGCGGGGGGTGCCGGGCTTTTGCTTCTTGGCAAAGGACTGGCACACAGCGTCCACCCCAAGCTCTTCAAGCAGACGCTTGTTGCGCTTGATATTCTCGGCCTGGACCTGCTCCAGTTCTGATAAAGACTCAGCCCACGTCATCACTGTCATGATTATTTAATAGGGCGGTCTGAAAGCAGCAAGGTTTTCTAATGTTGCACCCACACTGAACCCTTGCCCTGTACCATAAGGCCAACATGTATCAACAACTAGACAACAACAAACCAAAGCTACTCACCTTGAAGCATAGTAGATACAATACTGCAACACACACGATACACCAACAAAAGGCCATGCAAAACGAAATGGGGAGGTGTAGGTTGTACACACAAGGCAATGATGCTGTTGAAATGTCAGTAGACAATCCAGCACGCGGAAATACCATGGGCAATGTCTTCATATAGCGTAAGCAACACCAATGCATGGACAATCCAATTATGACATAGCTTGGTTCCGTCGCTGAAAGATCCGTGTGTATGAATGTGTTGGGAACTCTATACAACCACACCTTGGCAACAATTGGCCTCTGCAAAAAATACCATTGTGCACCCAGTGCATGCAGATGCACAACCGTTGTGCACCTCCAGTTCACCATCCCGCCCGGTTTGCATCCAGCGGCAAGTTGCGCACCCCCCCACCACCACCATGAATTGTGGGGCCATGTGCCCTGTCATGCTTGGTGACAGTACACAATTATCCCCTTGATGGTACTTTGGAAGTCACTAGAACCCCCCCTGCAAGCACAACAACCCCCCAAAAAACAAAAACACAACTTTCACAAGCATCACTGCAATCCCAAAAATGACGGCGCTGTGGGGTCATCTGTGACCTGAGGTGGCTCATGATAGTGATAAAGCAGAGGCACAAGCCTTCACAAGCCTTGCACACAGAATGCCATCAGCAGATAATGCCTTCAGCACGTTTTGATTGGTTCTTAACATAAATTTGAGACACCAGGGGCTTTGGGATGGAGACCCTTTCCAACCATGTGTCCCATCTGGAACAATTTCACATGCTTACCTTTTGGGGCAAGTTTTGGAGTGGCTGTGGCTAGAGGCTGAGGAATGTGTTTGGGCTTCCTATTCTCAGGACTAAAGCCAGCATCAATAATGGGGGAATGTTTGCATGGCGCATGCCCAGCGCGCTACCTTTGTATTAAGTATCCTGTCTCTAGCCCCAAGTTTATCCCCACCTAGGGACGCCCCCCAAGTAGACTGCACTAGACCGCAAACCTTCCATGCAAAGCACGTTGCCACCACTTCCAACCACACCCTTGCCATCATCATAAACTGGGTGCAAAGGATGGGCCAGATGCTTAGACACTACGAGAAGGTACTCCAAATTGTTTGGTGAGGGGGCCAAAAACAAGCACACGGATGGTAAATGGTAAAAAAAAAAAGATGCCCGGCGTGCGCCTGGCGCGCCAATACTCCCCCAATATCCTATGTGCAATAGAGCCTGCCATCAGAAACATGACCCCAAAACCCGCCTCCCAAGGTGATACATAAGATGGCCCCTTGGGAGCAACCACCACCCTGGTTTGGGGTCCAAGTACCCCAGTCTACCTACGGGATGGTTGAATCTTCAAAAGGAACCTTCTTACCCTTTTTCAGGTTCTGTTTGCCTCGCATGCCAACCACATCTATTCTTGTGTAAGATGTTGTTTGGTGGACAACATGATTTCCAAATTCTAGTAGGCTTGGGAAGCTATATTTCCTCCTTCTTGTGTTCACCTTGTCCTACTAGTGGAACACACTACAGCTTGTCCTGCTTGGCTACCGGCTATACTATGGGTGCTTGGTCGGGCCAAACGGCTAAGTCTCTGTGCCGCGCGCGCAGCGTCACATACTCCACCGTGGATTTGTCTAGGGGGAATCCTTGCACTGAACGCACGCTTTGCGCACACTGCATGCTACTTTTAGACCATGTTCCCCCCGAGGAGCCCCCAGGCACGCCCCTTGGAAACACCCTTAGAATTAGGCGACCCAAACTGGACGGAGGGGACCTTGAGGGGGGCCTTCCCAGTTCTTGTGGCAGTGGTGAAGGACCAGGGGCCTTTGGGGGGGGACTTGACTGTGTGTTGGGCGGTGGAGATGGAGGGCAGTGAGGTGGCGAATCTGAACTTGGGATGGCAAAGGAGATGGACTCCATCTTGCATTGCCGATTCACCACTCTCAACCCACCTTGGTAGTATTCCAAGTGGAGGAGTCCGTCTTCAGCCGTCCCAACCATTGTGGCAGGAGGTTGCAGGCCATTGGAGCGGGTGCAGGACACCCTATCCCCAATACTGAGATCCATGGAGAAAGTGGGCCTGAGAAATGAGGAGGGAAGTATGATGTCTAGTAGCAGGCACCCTGAAAGTGTATCACCATATCAATCAACCGAGAAAAAGAGTAGATGTGGTAGAAATGGGTAAAAAATGTGTGCAAAAAGGTAGAAATGGGTGAAACAGGGTGAACATCCAAAAATGCCATATCCCCAATGCATCAAAACCTACTACCAAACAACAATGATGCCCAAAGTACCACAAAGTATGGGTTTCTGCCACAGATAGACGCCCAAATAGTTGCACTGCACGCGCACTGCGCTTAAGGCGCCCCCCTAGACCACATTTAATGTGATATGACCTTTTGATTATTACAAACTGCAAAATGAACCCATGCTTTGCTGTGCTTGTAAGCTCTACTGAGGAGTCAACCGCGTTCACATTGCAACATCAACCTTTGTGTTCCAATGGTTGTCGTCAAAACAGCCAGCTGGGAACCAAATCATCCTTCACGGAACCTTCACAAGAGGACAACTCATCCAAACTCAGAATGTTAGAAGCAGGCAGGTGTCATCGGCATAATCCGAATCTGAATCAGAATCGGTTTTGGCATTTTAGAGTATGAGAGTTTGCGGGGGGGGGGGGGGCAGCCTGGCTCCATGATAAGCATTCCTCAATGAGAAATGAGATTTCAACTCATTTGGATGGGCGACCCCAGATTCTGATGGGTGACCCCACATTGTTTGTAATTGAATGTCTCCCATTTCGTTAACAAAACACAAATGTGGGTGTAGATCACGAGAGTTCTTTATTATTTTGAATTCAACACCGCTCTGACTTTAGACAGATTGTTGGGCCCATTGTCGATTTGCTTTGCACCTGCCATCACCATGCCCGTCGCACGGGGGGGCGACTACAACCGGTCCTGATGCGACCCCCCCCCCCCCCAGCTATCGGTCAAAACTGGGGGGGGGGGGGGGGGGGGGCTGGGGGGGGCAGTTGGGGGGGGGGCTGGGGTCTGGGGGGGTCGGCCGGAGGGTATTGGGGGGGGGGGTGGCTGGAGGGTGTGGGGGGGGGGGGATTCCCAAGGTGGGGGGCCCTACGCGCGACCCACAACAACCACATGCATACCTCTAGGGGGGATGTGTGTCTGGGGCGGGTTTGGGGAAGCTGCTAGTGGCTGTTGTGAAGCAGGAGCTGCGGATTGGCAGGTGTGTCCACAGTGGTTGTGGTGATCTTCACTTCGCAACAAACGACATTTGTTTAGCGCCTCGTCTTTCTAATTTGGCGCTCAAAACATGGATGGTTTGATGAAAGGGAAGCATGCACAAAAAAAGTTCGGCGCCATTGGCACCATGGCCCCAACACCACTATCTCTCAAAACCCTGGGGGGGGGGGGGGGCTGGGGGGTGTCGCATACAAGGACCGGGCCCGGCCGCCCCCCCATGGCCCGTCGCCCGCAGGGCAGACACACTATGATAGCAGGGTGCCTGGTTGCACTCTCAATACACAAAAAAAGAAGCATTGGTCGCCACTGCACATTATATCAAAGCAAGAGGCTGGGACACTTGCCATGATTCCTCTGTGAGTGTGGCCCACGTCAGGCGCGAGGAACCCCCACTGAACAAGTCGAATCACACTCACCCTTTTGCACAACGGTGCATCACATCACAAACGGGCAAGCATGCACATGCACATCCGCACACACGCACGCGTGTGTGATAGCACGGAAGGCGACTGCTGAAGGCAGCAAAATGCTGCCAGCCTCAGTGTTGGTACAGGTTTCCAAGGATCCGGCAGGGGAACGGTTAGTGGTTGAGAGGATGGTCGATACGCTGCGCGGCCATGGGAGAAGAGTGCACGCTTTGGGTTCAAGGGAAATACAACACAGATGTACCCTGAGGCCTTGAGCAATGGTCACCGGATGCAGTGCAGAGGTATGCACAGTGCCGCCCAGACAGCGTGGGGATGACCCAAATCGGTGCTGGGGTCTTGCCTCGGCCCCGCACAGCCTCCCTCCCCCGGATACAGCAGTTGGGAGGCATTTTCTGGCAGGTACAAACCTGTTGGAGGGGCGTAGTGGCAGACCGAAGCAGTTGGCAGGGCTGACCGTCATCCGGAAGAGGGGGTGGAGATAAAAGGGACATCCAAAACTGGTCAGACCACCAGAGTGGAAAGCGTATCACTTGCACCAGCTCTGATCTACGGCATGCCAGAATATCCGGATCTGGGGAGTTTGCCTCAGTCCGGGCAGGGCATTGCGCAAACCTTATTTTCAGAAAAAACAGCCTTCGCACCCAAATCAATCAAAACAGCTACCCTCCCCCCCACCTTGTCCTCCCCCCCCCCCTTCAGGAAGGCGGTCTCCCCCCATTCCCCGGGGGACGGTTGCCAAGTGACAGTCCCCCACCACTGTACATGCCCACTCTGGGGAAATTGCAGCGGAAAACGAAACAACAAAGCATCAGAAGGTGCGCAGAGATTGAAAAGGTCAAAACACAATGACAAATGAAAGCAAGGGTGCCAACAATATGAAAGGCATGCATGTGTTCAATGGGCTGCCAATGTAATTAAGTACAGGGGATACAAGTGGCAGTGCCTCACAATACCCTTATACAACACAGTGACCCGCAACAAAATTTTGGTGTTGACCAGGTGACGCCCCCCCACCCCATCCCCGGGGTAGGACAGGGGGGGGGGGGGGCAAGGCGCTACTCCAATATGACCTCATTTCTGGCAAAAATCCCCAAAAACTGCGACCATTTGCTACCCCTAGTACCTAATTATTTGCAAGGATCCCGACCACCCACCCAAAAAAATCCACACCTAAAAAATACCATACAATCGGTCCATTTCCGGTACTTTGCTGTTTGTCCTTGCTGCAGGTCCCTGTTTGCAATGGTATCTGTGTTGTGTTTTGATGTCCTTGACCGACGTACTCCCACACACTGTGGTCAATTTGATTGTGGTATCATGTATATTGTTGTGGTATTTTGCATGCTATTGTGGTATTGTGTATGCTACTGTAATATTGCTGCTGTGAACTGTGTCTGCTTTGTGCCATGTGTATGCTATTGTGGTACTGTGTGTGCGCTTCTGGTTTCGCGCGTGCCAATGTACTTACTGAATGCTAAAGAGGCCTGATCCGGCCTGTGATTCGGACAACGATCCAACATATTAGCAAACATATTCTGGCTTGGCAGCAAGATGGCTGCCCTGTTCCGACAATCCCCGTGCGGCACCCAATGCAATACACACTTTTGCAGAGGAGTTTGACCTCCAATGCACATTAGGAATTACCAACATCTTGGCGAGGAGTGAAGAGAGAAGAAATATGTGGGACCACACTCATGTACACAGCCTTCTGCTGCCGCGGCTTGCACTCCCCTAGGAGCGCCGGCAAAAAACTTCACAAGCAGTCTTTCCCAGTGGGCAATGCAACATCTGGGAGTTCGAATCACCAGGCGTCAGGCATCACTGTTGCGTTGCACTGTTGGTGTGTGGGGGTGTTCCGCAAAAAACGGTTGGTTACCATGCAGCGCAAGTGATGCCTGGAATTCTCCCAGAACATGGTGCATTCCGGGCTTTTCTCGTGGTGGTGGTGGTTCGGTATTGCACAATTGCATCAGGGTAAGCCGGTGTGTGCACCTGGTCCAGCGAGACACACAATTTCAATTCCGGTCCGACATATCCTGCTGGTATGCTGGCATAAAAACAGTGTGGACGGGACCTCTGGAAGCCTGACCTTGTCTAGCAAAGCCATTCACCAAGAGAACCAGTCCTTCATGTGCCTCCGCTATGGCACACAGCTTTCCACATCTGGTGGTACAGGAAGCGCTCCGTCAAGTTAGGGGGGCGGGGGGGTGGGGGGCAGTGTCCAGGGTTCTGGGGGATGCACGTGGGGCCCCCATGTAAAGAGTTCACGGGAATGCATGTGTGGCCCCATTGCCATGGGTTCAGGGGGATGCCTGGAATGCTGCTGCTCTCCTGGCAGTTGGTGGTGCCAATCGGCGTCTCGCCACTCATGAAGCTCCACCAAGCCGCTGTGCTGGCCCACCGCATCTGTTTCTCTGTGGTGGTTGTGGTGCCAACAGATTAAGGACCCACGCGGCACTAATCTTCAGTGCGGAGTGCAAACATTCTGCCCCGGCGGTGTGCCGTTCGAGCTCAACAGGAGCCGTAAAGGGGCGAGGGGGGAGGGGGGTAATAGTGGCAGGTGGCAGACTTCGGTCTCTGCGGAACAACGGTCTGCCACCTCCACCCGGACTTGTCAGCAAGCGTATCTAGAATGAACCACACGCAGTCTTTTGGAGAAAAGCAGACACATACACGTGTGATGGGGCGGAGCTGCCCATGGGGCGCTTCCTCGCATGCCCCTACACAATCCTACATTAGAAGAGAGGAGGAGGGTGTATCATAAAAGTGGAGTGGATTTGCTGGGCGATTGCCGGGGCTATTTGTGGGTAGGGGTGTCTTGTCAATTTGGAGGAAGGGGGGGTTGGGAGGACTCTGGTGCTGGTGGTGGCTTCCAAGTATGGTAGAAGGGTGTGTCACTTCGGAAATATGACGGTTGGAACTGCCTACTTGGGTGGGGCGGGGGGGGCGTGGTGAGGTCTTGTAGGAGTCTCTAGGTTATGCCGTGGTTGAAGAGCTCAATGCCCTTCGTTTCCCGTTCTGCATTTTTGTCGAGATGCAGGCTCATGATGCAGGATCATGCAGCATGCAGCACGACGCAGGATCACGCAGCTGTACGCAACAAGTCGCAACAGGCAGTGCACAACGATCCCCTGGGCACACACCTAACCAATTGGACGCGGAGAGTGGGGGATGCATCGCCAGCCCCTCCCTCCGTGTGCTGAGCCTGAGACCCGGACGCCCTCTCTCGCCCTCGACTGCACCCCCGAGCGGAATCTGTAACCAACAGTAACCGCTCCGAACCGTTTTGCCAACTCCTCCTACCGCCTTCCTAACCATTCGCGACACCCGCACTCTGAACCACCTCTCTGGGCGAGGCGTCTATTCCATGAAGGCTGGCTGGGTACTATGCAGTAGGAGGAGCGGCCTCTGACCCAATCCCCTGTCCTCTTCTGTTTGTGGTTCTGGCGAGAAACGAGAAACGGTTAGTTAACCAACAGGGCCACACTGGAAATCGTATCGTGGTAAGAATAAGCAGCAGAACAAAGACCATTGCTCCCTCGGCTGCGCGTGAACCATGGAGGAGGGAGAAGGGGAAACCCCCCCCGGGCAAGCGGTGCTGCAACCGCAGGTGCCTCATTCGCTCATGCCTGTCGGAAGTACCGGAATCGTACTTGATTCATATGGTACAATCCTGTGCATCAGCTAAATGTTTCACTGCTGAGCTACCCAGGGAAGGGACCCTCCTCCTTTGGTTGCCAGCCATTTTAATGAACGACGGCCCATGGGCGTTGGGACTTCACCGAATGCGCTTCAGCAACACATACCAACGGGTCCGGGATCACCCTGCATTCCCTGCGGGTATTGCAGATGGAGAGGTAAAATTTGGGGTCGGGGGCTTGGCATTTTATTATGGTGCAGCCCAGCGAATGGCACATGAGCGGCGTGGGACTCATGGTCAAATGGCACTAAGCAAACATTTGGTGCGATGATAGGCGGAAAGGGAGACATGGTGAGGGCATGAGAGACATCAACCCCAGGCCTTGCACTGCCCACCTTATCCCTCCTCCTTGTTTTTGGCGCTTGCTGTGTGCAGCAGAACAAATTATGTCTGAGTCATGGCCTTGACCGGGCGACAGCAGACGAACGGTGAACGGTATATCCCACTTCGTTGCCGTGTGGGGTTTGGGGCGTGCCCAAGCTACACTACGATGAGCTTGCAACGCCATATGGTACGGCTCCAGCGGAGCTGCTTGCATCATTTTGTGTGTCATTTTGAGCAAGAGGGAGAGTCGGGGAACTTGCAAGGTCAATGGACCCCTCGCTGTGTGTGCTGCGCGCACAATTGGAGGCAGCAGAGGCAGACACGGACCGCAGGAGGCTCTTCTCACGATCGCTGTCACATTCAGCCTTGGTGTCTGCAAATGACAGTGCAGAGGAGGTTGATACTTGCAAAATGAGAGGGGAATGAAACTGCTGAGGAAGGACAGGATGCCAGAGAGGGCCTTACTCCTGCAGGTGGGGCAAATGAATGGGTTCTTTTTGTCGTTGTCATTAATTGTACTGGGATTTTTTGGCACCAATCTTCAAATGGAAGTAAATATCTACGACGCATCCTACAGCTGGCATAAACGGAAACCAACAAACGGGTCCACGTTGCCAGTGAGAGGCACTAGAAGAGAGTATGAGTAAATTGCCTCGCTCACACGTGTACGCAGCGGAATTCATTTACAAAGTGGGTGGCATGCAATAGCAATGTTGTGCGTAGAGAGAGACAGAGGAAGGTGAGGCGTAAAAGATCCCGATCAGTCCTTGCACTGCCCCACAAATCACCAAATTTGTTGAGGAAAAATTTTTGGGCGCCCACGTATGCCCACGCCGCCTGCTAACTTTGTGTGCGCGCGCCTGTGTGTGTGTGTGTGTGTGTGTGTGTGTGTGTGTGTGTGTGTGTGTGTGTGTGTGTTTGTGTGTGTGTGTTTTTGTGTGTGTGTGTGTGTGTGTGTGTGTGTGTGTGTGTGTGTGTGTGTGTGTGTGTGTGTGCCTGTCTGTCTATATGTGTGTGTTTGTATGTGTGTATAGGTATGGGTGTGTGTGTTTGTATGTTTGTGTGTTTGTGTGTCTCTCACTCTATGTGTGTGTCCTGTTTTTGTTTTTTCCTTACTGTCTCCTCCGCTGACCTTTTTCTTCCACAGCCACACCGCACATTCCCAGTTTCTTTGCAGATTCATTGGTCCCAGCTTCTTTGCAGATTTATTGGCTTCCACTCTTGCTCAAGTGCAGAATGAGATGCCTCTGGGTAAGAGGGCTACGGGGCCTGCGATGAAACCGTGCCCACCACCACCGCCACCACCACCACCAACAGGCCCTCATGGGGGCACTAAGGGAAGAAACGGTGTAGCACCTGAACAGTTCTCCCCCTCACCCTCATTGGCTGGCGCCAACGGCTTGGGGGGGTCGGCAAAGATCAGCAACACCAGCTGCTGCAGTGCCACGTGGGCGTCCCAGTGCTCCTCGAGGATGTGGCTCAGCACCCGCACACACTTCTGGCTGTACATGCTGTCGCCCAGGTACGTGATGGGATCCACGCCGCCTGCGAGACAAATCAGGCCACGACTGCACACCCAGCACAGACACACTGGGGTTGCAGCAGACATGAAAATGGGGCTGAGGGCGAGGCTTGGGACAGACCCAAGAGCGTCCCGCCCCCCCCCCCAAAAAACAGCCCCCCCCCGCCCCCGCGTTTCCAGCGAACCTCCAAAATACGGACCGAACAGAAGTGTTCGTTGGACACACCGTTCGGTATCTAATCAATCCGGTACCTAGACCCGGTGCCTAGTCAAGTGGGTGCCAAAAAATTACAATCCGAACGGAATTGTTCGTTGGACAACGCATTCGCTGGACACGGGGGGGGGGGGTACACACGGACATATGGACATAAACATACAACCGGACGGACGGACGGATTGACGCCGCGGTATGGATGGACGGAGACACGAACGGACGCCGGGGACCGACCAACTGAAACCCATGACGGACGCACCGCCCGGGACAGACGATTGGCGGGACCCAAGTGCCGCCAAAACGCAAAGTTGCTGCTGCGTGTTGCCAAACGTCACCTTCACACAGCCACACACCCACAGATTGGCCATTGCACACGTGGATAGGTGCATACAAAGCACATGCAGGCACGACATGACCACAGTGGCTGTGCGCAGGCGGCCCGCACTCCTGCAGGACAACAAGAAGTGGGCCCCTCCCCTGTCTGAGGACTTTTTTGTGCTTTCGGACCACGGGGCGCTTGGTTCAGAACGGGTTGGAACACTGGCCAAACCTGCCCAAAGCGTGCAACACACCATCGGCGCACGCTTTGGGATTGGGCGGGCTCTCGGACCCCAACCCAACCTCTGGGGGTATCCAAGGGAGGAACAACCAGAGTCAGGGTGACAGTGAAAGCGCCATCTAGTGGCTTTTCATCATAGTGGTCGTGTGTGTCTGTGTGTGTGTGTTGTGTGTGTGTGTGTGTGTGTGTGTGTGTGTGTATCCTCCGCGCATGCATGCGTGTGTATGCGCACGCGCCTGTGTGTCTCTGTGTGCCTGTGTGTGTGTGTGTGTGTTCGGCCACATTGGTTTGCTTTTCCCAGCCGAATCTGAATGGGGTTTCTCTGTCTTTATGTCTTTATTTTGAACTTTTTGGAAAGACATATGTGCCCGTGGAGTGGCAAATAGCCTGCAGGCAACTCCCAAAGCCAAAGCCATGACGTTAGCTTTGGACTTTTGTCACGGTGATGTCATCGATGGGCTCCCTCAGGCCCCGCCGTCGTCGTGAATGGAATGGGTGCCTCTTGCAGATAATTCAGTCCAAGGCACCTTTCCACATTGTCCACCAGAGGGGTTGGATAAAGTATGGAGAGCAATCAGAATTTCAGTGTAGCCCACTGCAAAGCGTCTCATCCATCAGGATGGCCCAGAATGCGATAGTCTGGAATGATTGCAATATTTCAAATACGGAGACATTGCCCTGTGGGGGTGGAGGTCTTGCAAGCGATTGCATGCAAATTCCAACTCTCATTGTTGCTTAACATGCAAACTGGTGTCTCACCTTTCTTTTCAGTTTCAAGTCTGTTTAAGCCGTAGGCAGATTTGTTCATTTGCAATTGCTGCACTGTGTGTGTGGGAGTGCGTGTGTGCGTGTGTGTTTGTGTGTGTGGGATCCACCAGGTCGGGAAACCCTGATGCGGTCACTCAGTGCACCGTCTGGTTGTTACGCTTGCACGCTCAAACACGACACACACCCTCAAGGACACGGCATGCTGACGGCCACACACGCCCTGACCCTCACTCAAGGTCTTACCCACACGCTCACACTCACCCTCACGCCTACTCATTGACTCACAATCATTCACTCACTCAGAATGGCTCAGGCATCCCCTCCCCTCCCCATCCCCACATTCCATACCCTCAACTCCACACCCACAACTCTACCGTCACTCTACCGCACTCCATTTGCACTCCACTGGCACTGCACTCGCCTTCCACGGGCACTCCACTGGCACTCCACCGCTCACCACACTCCAGCACACCTCACTCCACTGCACTGCACTGACTCTACGCTCCACGCTCCACATTTCATGTTCCACACTCCACCCCACGTAATTCCACTCCACTCCACTCCACTCCACTCCACTCCACTCCACTCCACTCCACTCCACTCCACTCCGTTCCACCCACCCACCCACCCACCCACTGACTGGCTCACTCACGCGACACGCATATGCACTTACCCACGCACCGCACGCGCGTATATGCAAAGCACTTGTTAGAAGGAGACATACCCAACATGCAGTTGACGATGTGTGCCAGCCCCCCAGACCTGCCCTCCGTGTTGAGTCTGGGGCCGATGTGCTGCAGCGACAGGGCACTGGGGGACATGTGCATTTGAGTGCTGGGGGTCAGCCCTGAGAACAGCCCCACTCGCACATTTGTGTCCCACGGGGAATGGGTGGTTCGCCCCGGGCAACCGGGCCGTTCCTGAAAGCACAGGCAGGAAGCGTCATGAGACACAACGTCAGGGGTCAGGGCTTGGGGCGCAGATTCATGGAAAAGGGGGAGCTCCGAATATCACGGGGCCGGAGTCCCCACCGCACCCTCGGTTTCCACGGTCCCTGTACTAGACCTTCCGATCTTCCATGTACGGTCTTATGTACAGGGGCTGTGGAATAGGATGGCCCCGCATCCAGAGCTGTGGAATCAGAGGGTCCTGTGGACTGGGGCTGTGGAATGGATGCGGCCCATGTACGGGGGCTGTGCAATGAGAAAGTCTCACGCCCCTGCTCCGCAGCCCCAGTAGACAAAACCCTCTGATTCCACAGCTCCGAATGCGAGGCCCTCCGATTGCACAGCCCTGAGAATGTGACCCTCCTATCCCCCCTGTACATGAGACTCTTTTACCCTACAGCCCCAGACACCCCTGTTCCACAGCGTCTGTACCTTAGATCCTTCTTTGTATTGGTGGCAGGCATTCGTTTATCCGACGGCACTCAACCAACGGAGGTTGGCGCTTAATTGCCCAATGACCAACCGCAGTTACTCGCCGGCTGGCGCTCTGCGGAGGTTGGAGTGTACCGGAGGCCAGCGGATTTCTTTTTTCGTCTTAAGGACAGCCCTGGTACAGGGGCTGCGACCTCGGGCCGTCCGTAGTGAGAACGAAAAAAAAGCAAGCGTTCCTAAAGGACTGCCCTGCCCTGTACATGCGGCCTCATCCCACAGTTCCTTTCCATGAGACCCATCATTCCGCAGCACTGCACAATAGATCCTCCTACTCAACAGCCACTGTACACGAGGCCCTATTCCACAGGTCCTGTTCATGTCCGTCTCCTCCATAGCCCCTTGACATGAGGAACTTCCATTCCACAGCCCCTCCGTGAGATCCTTCTATTCCACAGCCAGTGAAGATTGGACCCTCCTACTTCACAGCCTCTGCACATGGCACTCACGGGGCTGTGGAATAGGGCCTAATGTGCAAAGCGTGTGGAATAAGAGCGTCTCACGTACAGGGGCTGTGAAACAGGAGAGCCGCCTCATATACAGGGGCTGTGGAGCAGAAGGATCTCATGTACAGGGGCTGTCGAATCGGACGGTCTTATGTACATGGGCTATGTAATGGGAAAATGGCTTTGGAACAGGAGGCTCTCATGCACAGAGGCTCTTCAGCCGCGTCCGTCATCCCGACCCCTGTTTACAGATGAGAACAAGGGACTCGGACGAAGATGCCGTTTGGCGAAAATCGGGGTCTGCGATCCCATGCCGCGGTGCCAACAACTTGCTAGTGGGATCGGCTGAAGAGGTCCCAAAAACGGTGACAGGCTACCATGCAGTAGAACCGGTGTCTCGCGGGTGACACGCGGTGTTTGTTTAGATTTGGGGGGGGGGGGGGCAGGGGCGGAGGGGGCCGCAGATGAACCTGGAAGAAAATGATGTCTGGAGTGAGGGCCGCAACATTAACGGTCACGTAACACTTGGCCAAATACACCAAAGCCGAGCAGATCTGCTGCAGGAAGCACACGATTGCCTCCTCGCCAAACAGTGGAGGGTAATCTTCCGGATCTTTGTCCTCAAAATCCTTGACAGTGGCCTGAACAGCACGAAAGGGTGGTCGTTATACAACAACACAGAGAGGGTTTTCCTTGCACAACAGGATAGAAACGCAGGTCTTTACACAACAGCACAGAGAGGGTGATCCTGATACAGCAACACAGAGAGGGTAGTCACTGTACATCAGAATTGAGAGGATGGTCCTTACACAACAGCACAGAGAGGGTTGCCCTCACACAAGAGCACAGAAAGGGCGTTCCTTTTCCTACAGCACAGGGAGATTTGCCATTGTGGAGATTTGCCATTGTAGCAGCACAGAAAATGGTCCTGATACAACAGTACAGAGAGGGTTAACAGCGAAGATAGGCGGGCCCTGAGACACCAGCACAGAGAGGGCTGTCCTTGGTCAACCGCACAGACAGGGTGGTCGTTAGACACCCCTCTCCGTGCTGTTATATGATGTCAACACTCGCTGTGCTGTAGTACAGCAGTACAGTAGTGGTCTGTGCGCTCTGTACAATGAGCACCCCTCTCAGTGCTGTTGTATGCCGACAAGCCTCTCTGCATTTTAGTATACATCTGGTTGCAGGACGAGCCTCTCTGTGCTGTTGCATCCTTAGACAAAAACTCAGAGAGGGTGAACAGCAAAGTGATTGGGGGTGCCAACAGAACTGAGAGGCTGGTGCTAATAGGGCAGCACAGAGAGTGGTACTTGTACAACAGCACAGCCAGGGTTGTCCTTGGTGAACGGCACAAACAGCGTTGCCATTATACAACACTCTCTGCACATCTCCACATGACAGCACAGAGAGGGTTGTCCTTATCCTTCACAACTCCTTATGCATACAGAGGGCGCGGATACAACAACAGGGAGAGGGTGGTCTTTACACAGCAGCGCAGAGAGGGTTGTCAATTTAGAACAGCACACAGAGGGTGCTTATCATCCATCATCACAGAGAGGGTTGTCAATGCAAAATAGCATACAAAGGTGCTCACCATACATCAGCGTTGTCCAGAAACAACAGCACAGAGATGGTGGCTCCGGAATGACAGCACACAGAGGGTCAATGCAAAACACAGAGGCCGGTCCGTATACCAAAGCAGGGAGAAGGTTGTCAGTCTCCTAGTGCCGCCAATATAACAAAAATCCTGGTTGCGCTACGTAGTCGGGTCAACCGCCGGCAGTAACCCGCCAGCCGCTGCCCCGAAGGAGGAGGCCCGGAAAAGGGGCTCAAATCACGGGAATCCGGTCTGTGCCATCTCAGCTACCAAACCGCCCACCCCACCCCCCTGAAGCCGAAGCCTTAATGGCACCCAGCCCCTCCTCCGCCAACGGTTGGCGAGGTTAGGGCAGGTCTCATGGTGTTTGCGCGCAAAAGCGGGCAGGTTGGCCCGACTAGGCGTATTTCCAACCATCACCGTCAGACCTCGGCTTCGCAACCTCGACCTTGGGGCATAATGGCAGCGGCTTTAGCCCCGACGCTGGTCGAGTACTATCTCTAGAGCATGGGGATTTGCAGAAATCATGTGCTCTAACTTCTCCATCAACTGGAGTCTCTTGCTGGTGGCAGCCAAAACGAATGCTTCGCAATGTGTGCTGTCCCCTGTGCCCTGCATTGGGGGCATCTGCCCATATTCAGACAAAGAAGGGGATTGGCGGGCTTCAACATTGCCGCAGTGAGCCGTCGGGCGACAAGCAGTGCACGGCGCAACGCCAGGAGGCACCGCAGCACATACGCTGAGATGCGCCAGACGCATGCGCTTCCGCCGGTCGATCTCATCCGCGAGCGTGTGTGTGAACGCGTGGGTCACAACCACAACGGCAGGTGCACCTGGAAGCAGCCAGAGAAGTGGCCGCGCACACCGCCATTCTACGATGCCAGCACAGCCTTGCACACATGGACCGCCAGCCCAACGCCTGCCCACATACACTGTCCATATAACCTTAGTATATAAAGGAGGAAGGGGTTTGTCGAAATGCAACTTTCGCTGCTGGCAATCCCTGAGATGGGGAGCACGAGCATCCAGCTTCGCTCTTGGTACAGAACGGCAGTTTTGAGATATCAGGAGGTCAAATTGCTGTGGGAAAATGACCAAGAGTTAAAATTTTCGCACATAAAACGACACCAGCAGTGAAAAAATGCTATGGCGGGAAGAAAATTGCTTTGCGGGGGGGGGATGGCACGGAAGCCCATTTGCCCAACCCCCCCCTCCCCCTCCTTGGTCACCGTGCCGGGAGGGGGGTTTGGGCTGGCGCTGCCCTACCTGCCGTGCCGGGGGGGGGGGGGGTCCGACCCCAACACGCATGGCTCAAAATGATCCCCACGTTGCGCTGATCATTTTGACTACACATATGTGGGGGAAAATTTTTTTGTGAAAAAATATTTTCCGGGCCAAAATTTGTGTTCCGGCGCCTTTGGTGGCAACATCCGTCCTTACACCAAACAAAGGGCCCGGCACGGAAGCCCATTTCTGGAACCCCCCCCTCCCTCCTTCGCCGGGCGCCCATGCCATCCCCCCCCCGCAAAGCAATTTTCGGGCCGCCCATGGCTCTTCAGATGGCGTGCGTACCAAATACTGTCGATCTTGAACCCCTAAAAAGAGTAGCAGTTGGGGGGTTAATCCCTGCACATCAGGGCCCCATGGTGCCCTTGCCAAAGAAAATGGGCCACTTGGGGACCAAAAATGGGTCTAAAACGGCTTGTACCAAATGCAATCCAGAACCATCAGGATGCTCAAACAGACGTTTTTCAGTCATTTTAATGCTCCTCTGACCCATTTTGGCCGGCAAAAAACCCCCGTGGAACAAATTGAGACCAGATCCTCAACTGAGTCAAAAATGTATTTTTCGCAACAGCGATCCTACACCCTGTGGAGTGCTCAAATGGTCAATATCCAGCCATTTTGAGCCTATTTTGACCATTTGGATACATGTATGGCTGAAAACAGATCGACAACGTCACTCACTCCTCGCGTAGACCCCCGGTCCCATACATGCATCCCCAGACACATTCATCTCAACACTGCACCTGTTCCTCAACCTCAGGGCCCAGAACTTTGATTTTCAGCAGCGGCTTGTGTATTGCAGTCAGACGGAGGTCTCAAGAGGTACACAGATGTAGGCAGGGCTTCAGTGCGAGAGAAGTGCGACCCCACTCCCATGACTCTGTGATGTCGTTGGTGCAGTTCACCTTCTACGCCTGCAGTGCTGCTGGTGTCCTACAAGTGCTGCCTGCATGTAGCCCCTATTGCACCCACACCCCAAGACCGCCCGGTGGCTCAGACGCGACACGCTTACGTGTCCAACGGTACGTTGTGGGGTCGACCCCTCGCCACATCGGACGGGGCGGTACGCGGTGACCACGGGGAGTCGTACTGGACCTACGCCGTGAGGCAGCAATGAGTGTCAATCTGGTGGTGAAGGGACGGGTGCCACTCTTGCGGCGAACAGAGCTGGAGCTCACACAATACCTAGGCATTCTTTGTCCACATGCTTTGCAGGAACATTCCTGTCATCGAGCACATCAACAAATACAGTGAGCACCTGCAAAAAAAAACAACCCACACCAGGTGGAGCACGAAACTGCTGCAGCATCCAACGAGCGGTGCCCCAAAGAGGGCCCTGGACCAAGGCGAGGTAGTGGGCAAACGGCCGCAAACCTTGAAAATGTGCAGGTGATTTTCAAACATGTGGCCGATCGCTACATGTCGATGCAATCTCTCGGAGACACCTGGACAGTGTGGAAATGAGAGCTGCACAAGAGGATGGGGGCTGCACAAGAGGATGGGGTGTGTGTTGCAGGACCGTCCTCGTTGGACAACCAAAAGCATCCGTTTCGTCTCACCAATGTCTCACGCGGCCGACCAACGGCCGTTGGCGCTTAATCGCCGCCGGCTGGCGGCTAAGCGCTGGGAGTTGGACTCACCTACGGTAGTTGGTGGTCCGACACTGGCCCTTCAGGGCGTTCTTTCCTTGAAAAATCTATCTTTAATCACTGCCCTGTTTTGTCTCTGGGGCAGAGTGCATTGCGTGCGCCGAAAGGTAACAGGTACGCCTGCCCCGATTGATGCAGCACTCGCCAATTTTCCATTGGAAACTCGCGACTTTCGTGAAAAGCACGCGAGTTTGGGCGCCTTTTGAAATACTGTATGGCCCACTTGTATCAGTGCAGCACGCGCACGCAGTGCAGAGCCTCCCCCTCTGCATTGGGGAGACTCGTCACAGCCAGGAAATAGCATGAAAGCCGATGGGCCACGGAAAAAAAATGCGGCTCGGGCGCAACAGACGTCATGCAGTGCGGGCTGGGGTTCCTAACAGGCCATTGCTTAGTGACCCCGGGGGGGGGTTAAGTTGGGCCCCGGCCAGGGCTCAGCCACCCACCCACCCACCCATCCACCCACCCACCCACCCAACCCTACCTCCCCTATGCCCTGCACCCTTGGTCACATACAAGCAGAGCAGAACTGACCAGCAAAAGTTTGCCAGTAGTAGGAATGGAGCCTGGGACCTTTTAAAACTGTGTCAAGCACCACAACCAACTCAACTACCATCCAGTTCACGCACTTCTGCGCAACAAAGGGTTAAGAGGCTTGAAATGTTATGAAAAAAAAGTGAAAAATTCAGGCCGATCTCAGAGCCCTGCACAAACCCAAAACCCCCAAAAAGCGCACCCGCACCCCGGGGGGGGGGGGTGCCTGGTGGCCCAAAATGCTGAAATTTGGGGCCAACCCACCCACCCATCCCTATACCCACCCACCCATCCCTATACCCACCCACCCAGCCCCCCCCGGGGGGTGGGGTATTTTGCCCACTAAGCAATAGCCTGGTTCCTAACTGCCGCTGCTTGACAGTGGCTGGACAGTAGTTCGCGGTATGAGGTCTATTTCTGGGGACCGCTCGCTGGCACGCGAGCGCACGACTAGTGCTTCCACCTATCGGTCAAATCCCGGGTGCGAACTCTCGACTATGGGTTCTTTAGAGTGTTAGGAGGCTGCGGCATTCCGCGCGCCGGTCGAGTGGAACCTTCGGATCCAAACGAACTTGGAACCATGGGTGCAAGGGTCATATGCTCTCGACCGACCGTAATCTCTCGGTGGTTGGAGGGAAACCGATCGCGGTTGGAGAGTGTTTAACACGATTGACCGTGACGGACGGCAGTAACGGATGGTGGTCCAAAAATAACCACCGGTTGCTGGCCCACAAATGCGGGATGAGATCCGCAGCAGCATCCATCTGAGGTCTCCGTCTTGGTGGAGGCTCGGTAAGGGCACCAGAGCCACCAGCGCAGGACAGAGCATGGATGTTTCATGGATGGTAATGTGGTGCCTATGGCGTCACCGGAAGGAACCACAGCGGCTCCATTTATTGATTACCTGGACGTCTCCCACCTGACCACTGATGTCTGCGGGAGGGGGGGCTGCAAGTGAACACGGCCACACTTGGACACGATTGAAAGTTCAGCCACCTGGGTACCCCGTGTGCAACCATCAAATCGGCACCGGAGGCCGCTCGTCTCAGCAACACGCGTGCAATCCTCCTAGGTGACACAGCACACCCTTGGACGTCCCTCCTGCATCATCTTGACGACCATGCAGTATATGTGGCCGAGCTTGCACCCCGCTGTGCTGGGACCTGCTCATCACCACCTTTGCACATGCGGTGTTTGACCAGTGTTCTCCCTCACTTCTACGCTTGCGGCAATACTAACAATGCACCACTGACTCACAGAGGTCGGTGACAACCCCTGAAGCAGTGGCACGGGCAGCCCAATGCAAAGCGAAACACAAATGTTCGGTTGCGCTTCACCAAAATATGACGGACGACACGACCAACTGCACCGGGCCATCAAACAATGGGGTCAGCTGTGCGTGTAACAAAAGGGACCAACAAAAAACATAGCATGGCTTGCCATGTTTTACCAAAATTTTCGTTGAACACAGCCGCCATCTCGTGATCGAACGGCTGTCAGTCAAATGCCAGTGCTATTGCTATTGATGCTATCGGTGACTCGTCAGCCGCGTACCTGGATTTGTTGTGGGAATTCTGAGTTGCGGGAAACTGGGAGGAAATTTCAGCAATTTCGAATTTTGTGACTTACGCATGCCTCCAGAGCCTTGAGCCAACCTGCGGCACTCCTAGACACCCTTCATTCCTTGACAGCATCGGGACCACACCCGGCTCTTCATCGGAACAAGGATCCCCGAGCATACAAGTGATAGTGTAGACGTGCTCTGCATTCTCGGCCAGCTGGCCTGACTGCGTGGTAGATGCAGCTTTGCTGGCCAAGCCAGAGGATGCAAGCACCTGAACAGAGCAGCGGGGTATGGCTGCGTGTGGGTGCGTGCCGCCATGCCTGGCTGAGGAAAGCTCCTTGGCTGTGTGTGCGGCTGTGTGCCGCTGTGTGTGGCTGCGGGTCAATGGCTCTGCGACACACATACACACACGCACTATCTCACTCAGTCACTCACTCTCTCTATCTCTCTGTGTGTGTTGCGTGGACGTGTTTGGCACGTTGAGGCGGTGTGACGGTGCGGCTCCAGGAGGTCGCCGAGGCCGAGCCATCTGCACTTCTAGAAGTGTAGACTCTCAGAAGTGTACCTGGCCTGGTCGACGTCTCAGGGAAGTGGGTTAGAGGTATCACAAATCACCAACAGGCGCAACAGACTTCCGGCGGGCACAACTTCCAGGGAAATGGGTGAGAGAAATCTGGTGCGTGCATGCCCGTGGCGGGCCGAGGTTCCGGAGGGAGGTGATCCCCTGAGTTCGTCCGAGAACGCGTCTTCCTTGGGCGGGCCACGGTGTGAGGGTGAAGGCATGGGCTGTGCGATTGTGTGAGGTGCTGTGTGGCTCTGTGTGACTGTGGTTGGCTATCTGTGTGCGTACTTCACGAGGGGGTGGGCAGAACCAGTTGGCGTTGGGCAGGGACGAATGATAGGGTAAGCACGGTCATGAGATGGCTGACGGGGCTGGTCATCCCGAGCGGCAGTTGTGCAAGGTCAACGACGCCCAAGACAAAGTCCATGAGCTGCATCTTGGCCAAGTGATCGCAAGGACCCACCTGTTGGAAAACGCAATGCCGCTCCAAAAAACATGCCGGATCCCCCGCCCCCCCGCCCTTCCGAGCTTCCCCACCGCGGCCTTGACACCGCCCAGATGCACGTGAACCTCAAACACAACGTGTTCCCGGAATACTTTTCCACGGGTATCTGCCACAACCACCGCCAACCTAAGATGCTAGCACAAATAAAGCCGTGAGGCGGCTCCTCGGCACGCGAGGGTAAACGGAGGTCGACCCGAACTGGCGCACACTTTATGGTCATTTTGAGATGTAGTGCAAGTGTAGTACCACGGAGGGGCAACCGTAAGCTTGGCATTCGTAGGGCAACGTTGTAGGATGGCACGGCCCAAGAACCTGTTGTTCCCTTCTGTGACTCCATCTCAATTGGTTGGCGAGTCGCTGCTCCGCAGTGGGCGTGTCTTGCCACTTATGATCGCGCACGAGAGAAGGATCCAATGGTGGGCGATCGTCCACTATACAAGCTTGATAACTTGCACTGGCGTGTGCCAAACTACAAAAAAAGAAATAAGAGCGTCACACGAGTCGGTGACCCATTTCCCCACCCGCCTCACCTATGCGCTTGGCAAGCGGTGCAACGTGGCAAACCTCGGACTTGCAACTTCCTCCATATCCGAGTTGGCCATCTCGTACGCGGCGGGACCATCGCCATCGCGCTCCGGGATAGTACGCAATTGGTCGAAGCCCGGATCGTTCTGCAAACCAATCGAAAAGTGACGAGTGTCACCTAACACCTAACCTTACACTCGTGGGCTTCAACGACCTTGGAACATGATACCTCCCCACGAATCCAACGTTGCCTCATAGACGTGTCTTACAAGGGTGGTTCGTCGCAGAGGACGTCACGCTACCGGACAACAGATGATCAATGAAGTGGAGTCCACCACTGCATCGGCCTTGGACAAAATGTTGGCTTGCACGTAACATACCACGGCGTCTGCAATACCATATTTTGCACGCTTCCGGATTGCCTTGCGTCTCCGTACCAAAATGGCTACGATCACCACCGGAAGCACAACACCAACCGCAATAGCTACGTAGACCCACCACATTTTTGCTACGTAGAGCGGGCACTAGGATCTTCCATTTGCCATGGTTCTGCAAGGCGGAAGCGTAGTCAACAAGGGAAGTGTATTGAGGCAAAAGTTACGGGCTCGGTTGTGCAACCGGATTGACATCGGCCGCACAACCGTTGGAAAATAGAATGTGGTTACTCGACGGTAGCACTAATTTCGGGTTGGCAACCCATATTTACAAGCAATTTAAAGTCCGCAAGTGAACGCACGATATGACGCGAGACATCGTGCAAGGTCGTCAGGGCTGCTCTTTTTTTTTTTTTTTTTTTTTTCTCAATTGAGGAAGCAAGTATTCGTGATGCACCTCACGCCACATTCATTCTTGACTTGTCGGTTGATCGAGCTTGGAAACGCTTCACAAAAATATGATACAAAGGTTTCCCATTTTCGAATGCATGATCAACTTGTGGAGTGGTACAGAGCCATGTCATATTCGCTAGAATTGCGGTGGATTACAAAAATCCTCGTCTAGACTGCATCAAGGGTAAACTTATGTGTTGTGATTTCACCAGACATGAATGTGTTGAAATACATTGTTCCAATCTAAGATTGGTCTATGGTACTCGCAATTAGACGAACTCGCTTGACAGCTCGGTACATCCCATAAGTACCACGATGGCTCCGCTTCCATGAGACAGAAGAGAAGAGAAGTGGAATGGTCGAGAGAACCGGGAAATCGCGATTTATTGCCATTTTGGGTGTTTTTCGGCTTGAAACGGCCGTGGCCAGCCGGGTGACTAAAATGGCCATAACTCGATTTTAGGGGCCCCAAGACGCGCGGTACTGTTGACCATCGGATGAAGTGCCAATGCATTTCTCACTATGTGCACATACCCGTCCAAAGATGCGCACGCGATGCCTGAGCTAAAGGGTTCGGTTCGGCCTAAATCGGGAACGGGGGGGGGGCACCCCTTTTTTGGACGTTGTAGTGACACAGGATCCGGGTTTACTTGCACCGAAGGTACAAAATGATTTCCAAAGGGGTGGTTGATTTGATCATACATATATTCATGCCTCCAACGTTTTGCACAGGTTCAAAAATGCCGTGGATCGTGCAATGCCGATAATTGTCCGATTGTCAGGCTAATGCGGGCACGTGCGACATACTATTTGTCCCCAGTGCTATGGCGGCTGGTTGCAAAAAATCAACTGGACAAGTGGAAGTTTTTTCTTTGGTGTGAATGCGATTTTTAAAAAGGCCAAATTTTTCTACCAGTGTGCCTCAGCCGCCTCAGTATCCTCAGAGCGATAGTACGGCAGAACAAAAGTTATAGTCGGCTATGGATGGGGATGGGGAGGGTGAGGCAACGATGATGAGAGGGCCATACTGTGATCCCCGACCCACTGGTTGACTGCTTCACTCAGTCAAGGAGGCGGGAGAAACGGCCCAAGGGACTAGTTGTCAAATAGACATGCACCTGTGCTTATTTGGTCCAGTGCTCGTCTTGCATGTTCATTGCTCAAAGGGACGAAGGGAGTCAAGGCTCCGAGGCAAATTTTGGAAAATAAACGCCACATTGTCGCAAGTGACGAAGTGACCCAGCGAATTTTGGATGTTTTGGCGAAGTGTAAGCTCTCTCTCCGCCATTTAAGTAGGACCATTCCTCGCGAAGCGCCGGAGGAGACACACCATGAGTGTTTTTCCACATTCCTCTTGACACTCTTTTCCACCAAGTTGAAGTTCCTAACCTTGATGGATGTCTGCACAATACGCAAAAACGGAATGGACACACATGTTTCAATTGCGCATTGTATTCACCAAGCCCCAAAACGCGAAGAAAAGTTGTTCAAAGCGCACCTAGTCTAGTGGTGCGACATGCAAGCAGCGAGCAAAAAATGATCCACACATGCTTCTTGAAAAAAATTGTTCAAAGCGCACTCGGTGTTGTGGTGTGACATGCGAGCGAAAAATGATCCAAAATAATTCTTGAAAAAAAAAAAATGGCTCAAAGCGCACTCAGTGTTGTGGTGTGACATGCAAGCACCAAGCAAAAAACAATCCACACATGCTTCTTGACAAAGAAAAATGTGATGAAATGTGTGTGTAATGTGCAATGTGTGCCGCAAGTACAGTCCAATGAACCACCTATCTCCTCACTCTACCAAGGTCATGTACGTTGTGTCATCATTGATGAGATTAGAGGTCTTCAAAACCCTTCAACCCCCCCCCCCCCACGGATTGACGCGGATCATGGACCGAAGGCTCCCCTAGGATTCGAACGAAATTTACAAGCGAAATTTTCAAGGTAACTTTCAACGAAATTTTCAACGAAATTTAAGTTTATCTTTCAAACGAAAATTTCAATGAAAATTTGCCGTTCCTTCTTTTTTTATAGACAACATGAAAAACAAGAACTTGAGCACCTGGGGACACTTTACCATAGTGGAGTACATGGGGGAGTTGTGGTGGGAGGGGTGTGCTGACGAGGAGATCCTGCTGTCCAGTTGTGGGTTGAGCCCCCCCCGGCAGCCCCCGCAGCACCTCCCCAGCAAAGCCCCCCCCCCGCCGAGAAACCCAAACCCCCTGCCCTGCCCCCCCCCAAACCCACACAACCCAAAAAGCTCCCCCGTCCGAAGCGCGGGTCCTTCGAATCGGGATCGGGCACACCCCCGTGGCTCAAACAAGTTCCTTTGCTGAGAGTCATGCCTTCGTGTGCCATCCTTTTCATTTTTGGAATGCCCTCCATGCTTCCTCTCCAGCAGCTGCATTGGGCAAGGTTGTGGCTTGTCTTCCAGCCAGCCAAGCCCCGACAGAGCGAGTGTTTACCTTAGCCGACTAGCAATGTGCTAATCGGGAGCGCCTGAGTTTTTCCATGTTGGCAACTAAAGTCTTCATTCGTGTCAACTACATGAAGTTGTGCCACGCATGAGTATATCATTGCCATTGGCATCCATCATATTGTTTGTGGACTTCGCCATTTCAATTGTGATGCGTCCATCAATGTCTTTCATCAAGGGCTTGGTTATAGGTGCCAGGATTCAGTACTATGATGTTATAGAACCCCCGCCTTCCCATTGGGGCCATAAATTTCATAATTTTCATACTTTTCAAAAAAATCGAAAATTTCACGAAATTTTCACGTTATATTTCACCTGAAATTTAAAATCCTCATTTTTCACGAAATTTTTAAATCCTAGGCTCCCCCCTTGGCCGTCTCCATTGCTTGGACTTGTGTTGGGCAAGCTTGTTGTCTTGCTTGTTCTTGTGGTTGTTGTGGCCAAAATTTCCGTAGTTTCGGCGCCATTGAGTGACTCCATAAGTCTATTAGCAACAATGATCCACTAGGTTCGTCTATAGGAATGACGCGCGACGCAAAACGCAACCACCTTTCATTTGTGGCAACCCATTAGACATGGGCTCGTTCCGTGCCGTAGGCAAGATCCAAAACGCGCCCGCCCAGAATGTTGGCACTTGGAACTTCCAAAATTCTTCGAGAATTCTATTTTGAACGACTTTTTTCGGTGTCGCCCGATACTCAATATTCAGTGCGGCGTGTCGTAGTTTTTCAACGTTTCATGGCGTGGGGTTGAGAGGTGGGGTGGATGTGATGGTAATGCCTTTGACCATGCGCGTAAATGTACTCCTCCCACATTTATTGCTTGCTTTGCCCCACACAATGCTTAGGTCCTTGGGGGCTGTGAATCTCGCGCACAAACTTTCGAGTGTTATGCCGTTAGCATGACAATTCTAATCTTTCGTGCTTCACCTTGCATGGAACTTTATCGTGTAGTCTCTTGGCAATGAGTCGTGCCCTGCCCAACCGACGAATGGGATAGGACTCGGGAAGGACCGAAGCATGGTGGTTTCCTCGCACAAATTTTGATGTTCTATTGACATTGTTGAGCCTCTGCTTGCCTTGTTGTGCATTGTGTACACAATGGCACAAGAGGGTGTGCGTAGATAGTACCCAGCCTTTTGAGACATGTTTTGGGCTATTTCTACCACTTGAGTTGTGGGTCTTCCCTCTCAAAAGTCTCCAAAATCGGTGGAGAATTTGAGATTTTGCACCAAACCGATTACATAGCATTCATATTCCAAGGAATATGTGACACAAAACTGTTGAAATCAACACCGCCAAACTTCCGTCTTTGAGGTGGTGCATGGTCTCCAAAGAAGTATCCAACCATGTGGCCCAAGGGCCTGATATAAAGACCACAATCCTACACCGGTTCACTCACTCTTTACAATCAAGGTCCTTTCCCTTGCTCTTCCTATCCGAGGTGGATGCAACCACGGCGACATGACACAAGACCGTCCAAAAGGGAATAGATGCGTGATGCATACAAAAGCGCCCAAGAGCGGTGCAAGGATGGATCGAGATAGCAAACATTGATGCACATTTTCACACGCGTGACATGATTGTGTGTAGCACTACAAGATCTCCCAATTGGGCAATTTTCGGTCCGGACACCTAGGCAAGGGGGGGGGTGGGCTTCTTCGGACCTCCGATCCACGATCCGTGCCGATCCTTGGGGTGTTCAGGACCTCCGATCCGTGTGGATCGGATTCCCTAGTCCCCAATGGCAAAACAATGTAAAGTGGCACCGAAACAAGCAAAACACTACTTGTGGTGACAATGCTTGGGTTTGCAGGGAGGCCACGTTTAGCACGTTGCTTGCCATCGCTCTTGCTCTTACGGCTGCTTTGCATTGTGTTGCATGCAGCACATCCTTGACACAAGCATGGGTTTGTAGCATGGTGTGGGGCATGGATGTGGAACATGGGCGTACCGCAAAGGCGTTCGCAGTATGGGTGTGGAGCATGGCATGGGTGTGCACCATGTATTATACAGGAAACGTGACATGATGACATTTCTTGGCGAAGAAATGTGAGGGATAGGGGATGAGGACAACCCCAAAGCCAATTGTATGATTGTGTTTGGTGATGGAGTGTGGTGTGTGGTGGCGTGCATGCGCGGATGGGCGGAGAAAGGTAGGTATGGGAGGTAAGTGTAACAAAGTGCTCCAAAGTGGTGTAAAGTGGTCTAAAGTGGACCGGTCCGCAGCAGTTTAGGAAGACCGGTCTCACCGGTCCGGTCTTTGAAACCGGTCTTACTGCTTTTCTCTAAAATACCGGTGAATCTAAGAAAACCACCAAAACCATCATTTCCGCCACCTTCAAAAACCCTTGACCCAATCCTTTCCCAGAAAGTGATGATTTTGCACACAAGACCAGACTGGTCCTCCGTCCGGTCTGGTAGCCAAAGGAATATCGGTTATCGAAGTCTCACAATTTCTCGACGAAGAAATGTTATCACTGACCCCGCATGGCAAAACCCACATTCCCAAGACATCAACATCAAGAGGGATCAACAATTCAATTCAGCTGCGAAACGTCATTGTTTGATGTGGCACCCCGCACAACTGGAGGCGGAATGGCTACCACGTGGCAACTACACTTAGCCATTAATAAGGAAGGACTACGGGTTCATGGTGCAGCTTTCGCAAATCCATGAGCCATGCCGAGGCACTTGAGTCAACTTGGCACACTGAAGATGGTAGGTTGCACGGCATGCTTCACCCTCTCTGTTGATGAGGAGCTATTCTACCCCTGCCTCACCCCTGTACCACTTGATGCCACCGGACACCACCCTTGTGACCTACCTGTGCATCCAGTGAGGTTCAGGGACAACATCATTGGTCTGAAGAGGGCAGGTACCCCCCTATCCGACATCCGGGCCAACCTCGAGGCCATGTACGCACTGAACTTACAGGTTGAAAATGCAGGTGACACCCTGAAAACACTGGAAGGTATGTTATCCCTCGAAGAACACAACCTCCGCCCCTACATAAGAATATCCCAACCACCACGTACACACACCACAGCACCCATTGAGAGAACCAAATGCCGAGGCCCTTGGTTCAACTTGGCACACTGAAGGTGGTAGGTTGCACGGCATGCTTCACATGATACCAGCTGAAGCCCAATGGTGTGGTGTTTTCGGGGGATCGCCTCATCACACATGTAGCATACACTTGGTTGGCCCAAGTCTGAACTCTGGGCCATGTGGCGTGAGCACATGTCGCTGTGTGAAAAGCCAGACGTCTTCCAGCAGGAGTGGCAGGATGCGCTGGATACAGCAGGGGTAGATGCGATGTGCGTTGTGCCAGGTCCAGGGCAGTTCACCCCCCTGAGTGGACAGGGAGACTTCGTTCGTTTCAGTGGGATCTGGGCGCACAGGGACAGACAGCAGGCGCCAGACAGGTCCCCGTTGCATGGGCATTCTTGCCCAGCATCCAGTTTCTGGGCCCCCAGTGAACAGCTCGTGGCGTGGGTCCACATTGATGGATGGGAGATCCCGTTTGTCTATTCTACGCCGTGGGATGGAGCTGCTCTGGGACGCACTGAATCAATCCTTAGGTTCTCCCCGAGGAGGGATAAGAGGCTCCTGACCAATTTTTTCAGTCAGTTCACATTGGCTGACTTTGTAATCCATGAAATTCATTGCCCGAACCACCACACCCCCACACCTGTCCCCTGTGTGTTGGTGGCGCGGTTCAAAGACAATGTCCCCATGGCGGCAATACATGTGCCTGACGCAATAAAGCCTAGACTTTTCAGGACCCTTGAATGCTTCCTCAAGTCTATGTATCAGATAGGCCTGAAGTGGGAGGACCATGGTGAAATAGCACAACTGTGCGAGTGCGAGTTTGTCCCGACCACAGACGTGTTCCTGAGGCGAAAGGTATTGTTTCCAGCCTACAGGAGCCACTGAGACCAGACTTTGAATGGCAGCGGTGGCTGCCTGTTTCCTCCCCTAATGCCAAGCAAGTCCTTACGTCTACCTTTCCGTCCCTGTTACACAAGAGCCTGCTCTATTGCTGTAATATAGAGGGTTTCAGGGCCAATGTGAGGTCACTGGTGTGGGGGGCAGGATGGCACAGATACCCCCCAGACTGGTGGAAGAATTCGGTGAAGGGGTTCCTGCAGGAGCTGGCACTGGTTGACAGTATACCCTTCACAGACATAGACAGATGGTTCAACGAAGGAAAAGAGTTCGAACAGGCTATGCCGAAGTGACAGTGTATGTATGCACAGGGCATACCTGACGTATGTATGTGAAGTGCATAGGTGTGAGTGAGTGTGTGAGTGTGTGTGTGTGGGCGTGTGCCTGTGTCCTAAGAAAGGACTGAGCCTGTTGCAGAGGCCTGTACATGACAGCAGGCCCAGTCTGAAGTGACCCCTGCTACCATATGGGAGTGTAGCAGGGGGGCCAGGGGGAGGGATAGGGTGCTGAGCTGTGTGCATGCCCCTGTGGGATCATTTTTTAAGCTCCCAATGCTTCATGGACAGTGCGTGCAAGGTGCATGGTCCTTCTTATCAGAAAATGGTACTAGCAGTTTTTTGACAGCACCACGAAAGGGATGGGGAGAAATAGGAGTGGCAACATACACAAAACATTTCCGCAAGTGTGTGTGCACGAAAGCATGTATGTATGTGTACATTGTTTGCAATGAATGCGTTCCATGCACCCTATTTCAGACCCTACCATGCTCAATTGATTTTGGCTGAGGAGTTGGTGCTTGTTTGCCTGTTGGAGTAGTTGTCCACCTTAGGTCTACATGGGGCCTTCTTAGGCTTCTGGGCACTTGTTAAGGGGTGAGGCATATCTTCAAACACTTGATTGTTTGCTGCACCCTCCTCACTTGGTGGGGCTGCAAAAGCTGCTTCGCGATATGACCTTGTGCAAGTGAGGAAAAGACATCCCCCTTTTTATTGACAATTGGGTTGGGGGGAACTCTTCATATTCATTTGCATCATCTACCGATGAGGACACCATAGAAGTATTCAACAAATCGCAAGAATGTGAACTTAACAAATCATCATCTGAGATAGTATATGTACTTAGTTGACGATTGTCCATTTTGGGTGGTGACTCGGGTTCCACTTTAATGGGTGAATCTTGCTTTTGTGGTTTTGGGCAAGGTTCCACTTTGACTTCTGGTTTGGGGCATGGTTCTGCTTTGGTGCTTGGCATCTTTTTTGGACATTATTGAGGTATTTTAAAAGGATGGGAGAAACAAACTAGTGATAACATGTCTTCGCCAAGAAACGTTATCTACTCACAGTTCTTCGCAAAGAAATGTTATCTACTCACATTTCTTCGCCCAGAAACGTTATCAGCCAGCGGGGTCGGTGATCACATTTCTTCGCCGAGAAATTGTGAGACCGATAACAGATATAAATGCAGCACTGGTGTGGACCGCAGGTGTGGCATGGGAGTGTGGCATAGATGTGGAGCATGGTGGCATATATCCGACACCCATGCCACCCAAGCCAAAACCCCATGCTGCGCATGCTGCACACCATGCTCACCACCCACACCAACGACCCCTTTTTTGCATTATGTCCAGGTGGGCAGGCAATGCCTCCATTGACCCGATCAAGTCCATGATACCTACCTTGCATGGCATCCACCACCACTTCCCATGGGTATGCCTGAAGGCCACGACCATTAATAAGGGTTTGAAGATGGAGCAGCCGCACGTCAGGGCAAGAGTAGAGAGAGAAAGAGAGAGAGAGAGAGAGACTTGAGGGTGAGGGACAAGTTGCTCAACTTCACTCTCTTCTCCCGGGCACCACTACAGGAGGTTAAACTGTTGTATTCACAGCGCACAGCCTTGGATGGGCAGGGAGGGACACTTGACATCTAATTGCACACGAATACAGTGCAGGAAATGCGAAGTGAGGTGAAATTCGGGACCACGCTTCTGCTACCATCGTGTTTGCAGATTTTTGCTGTTTTAAGCCATTGATCCTTGACTTGTGTCGTTGGTTTGCATTGAGTTGTACACACCCATTCTACACACCCATGCTGCACACCCATGGGACACATCCAACTCTTGTGTCGACTCTCGGTTTGCCAAATGGGTTGATGCACAAAAATAGACGAGAATCACCAAGAGTCATTAAAAGAAGAGAGATGGTGGGGTTGCATCATGATTATACGTTTGGTGCGGTTGCGTCATTTGTTTTGGAGTGGCGATGCGGATGCAATAGCACTCGGAGCTTGGTTTCCGTTAGCACTGTGGCCACTCCTGTGCTCCGACACACAGGTTTTGTTTCTTTGGGAGGTTCATGTACAAGGTCGCTTACTAGGGTGACCGCTAGCCCGTGGTTCTTGGTTTTCGGGTGTATCCATCGTGATGAAGAACCTCCGGCCAATTTCGCGTTCTCCACGCGATAACAAAAAGGATCGTACGTATTTACGGTCTGCCGGAATGACCAGACCTGCTTCTGCTGATGCAGCTTCCGTGGCAGTGTTGAAGTCTGATCTATTGGCATTGCAGAACCGCATCGACATCCTCAACATGGAGAAACCGAAGACTGCGATCAGCCACCCAATGCAGCAGCAGGAGAAGTGGCTGTTGTCCATCGCAGCACTCGATGGTGATGATATGGTGGAGACCAAAGCTAAGCTTTTGGAGAGTGTGCTCACCAAAATACGTGAGCTCAGTGCCCTGTTAGGACGCATGGGGACCAAGTCTGGACTTGTGTCCCCCCACAATCAGTCGGATGCCCTTCTGAATCTGTCAGATGAGGTGGCCGCGCTACCGCCAGTCACCCCAGACCTTTCGCCTTGTGCAGCCAGCCGGCCGATGTCAGCAACCGATTATAATGTGAAGTCCGCCGTCGGGGCTGTGAGTCCTGCGCCCCCAACGCCGCTGCTGCTGCCGTTCGGGGGGAACCGGAATACCGGGCGTTCATCGTACGTGGACGTCTTTGTTGCCCTGATCGATGCACTCACTGCCGCTTGTGTGGAGGATTATGATCCTCAGAATCTTTCGAAAACTCTTAGTATCGAGGAGGAGAAGCGCCGGATCATTGAGCAGGTGCGAACGGAGTACTTGGAGGCCACGGAGAAGCTGAAGAGCGAGCACGCTGCCTACATAAGTCAGTTGCAATCCGACCACAAGGAAGACATGGAAAGGCTGCAATCGAAACTCGACGAACACCAGCAGCACCTCACGCTTGCCATGACCCGAAAGGGCGGTGCTCCCGAGAAGATGTCCAAGGACACGGCGAAGGAAATGAAAGAGCTACACGACGAGAACGCGCGGCTACTCGAGAGTTTGGAGGCCCTGGAAAAGGTTCATCAACAACACAAGGCTGAGCTCGAGGAAGCGAAGGCTGTGGCGTTTGGCGGCGTTCTGGACCAGCAATCGCTGGTGAGCCTTGGCTTTGATGTAAAGGTGCCCGAAGTGCAGTCGCCGCGTGAAGAAGCACCTCCGCCCTCCATGTTGGAGGTCACCACCAAACCACGCGCACCGTCTCGCGCTGGTTTGGGCGACCGCCGGCCGTCCGCGACCATGGCTGCAATGACGACCAGAGCTGTGGACAAAAAAGGCAAAGTTGCCGAGAAGGATGAGGGCGAGAGCAAGACCGCACGTCTGCAGGGCAAACTTGATGCGTACCATGCAGTCCTTCAGGAGCAGAACAGGATTCTGCAGCAGGTACAGAAGCAGCTCCCAGACATGCTGAACAAGCGAGCGTCTGAGGACAAACGCTTACGCGATGAGGCCACACGGCTTCGTCAGCTCCTGGACGCCGCCGTCGACGATCGTGAGCACAGTAAAGCAGAGACCCAAAAAAAACTTCGTGACAAGCAAGCTGAAGTCATATGCCTTCGAAAAGAGCTGGAGCAGTACCAGACGGAAAGGACGAGCCAGCTGCTTGAGATCGAGACAGAGCAAAGGACGCACAAGGCCCTCCCGCTCGTCATGCACGTCGATCATCCAGCCCCGTTGGGGCTGATGCAGAAGCTAAAGGGGCAGGGGCAGACGCTGAGCAAGCTGGACAAGCAGCTGGCGCAAGCTCAGAGCGATGCGGCAGCGTCAGAGGAGCAGGTGGCGCTGCTGCAGAAGGAGGTCAAAAGCGTCAAGGAGCAGAAGGAAGGCATGGAAACGGCGCTGTGGGAGGCAAAGCAGAAATGCGAGAAGCTGGCCTACGAGCTGGACAACACACGCACGGAGCTCGAGGAGACCAAGAGCAAGTTGCAGTGGGTTTCGGACCGCTTTGCTCAGCAGTCTGCTGCAAGTAGTGCCGTGTACCAGCGGGCCAAGCGCTTGGAGCTGGAGCTCCAGAAGGCAAATCGCACCTTTGAATCCTTGCAGGAAGAAAAGTCCCAAATGGAGGTATCGCAGTGCGAGAGCCTGTCGCGCCGCGAGCAGGAGATGCAGGAGATGATGACCGGGCGTGACACGGTAGAGCGTCGTGCGGAAGAGGACATGCAGAAGAAGGAACAGGAGCTCCTTGTCGCCAACGAGCGTGTGGTCTCCTTGCGGCAGCAGCTGAAGGAAGCTAAGGAGGCCGTTACACAAACGGTCATGCAGGCAGCAGACCTGTTCGAGCATGGGAATCTGCTGATGTCCATTCAGTTCTCCATTCTGAATCCTACCCCAAGTCAGGAAAAGCCGCTTGACCTCAAGCGGCAGTTGGTCGAAGTTGGCAAAAGTCTGGCCGCGCTGGAGCCCAGTGTGGACTCCAGCTGGCTGGCGCACATCCGCACCCTCGAGCATGAGCAGCAGTGGCTGACCAATATCTTCGAGGAGAACCAGTTACAACACTCCAGTGCCTGATGGGCCTGCTTTGTGGCTTTGCCACTAATTGCCTGTGACACCAGGGGCGCGACACACGCCCTCTGAGTCATGCTCTTCCATTTTGGGTTTGCCCCCACTTCAACGGCGCCGTTGAATGTTGGCCCAACGCTACCCGCCCTCCCCACCCCGTGATCCCCCTCCTCTCCATTTCTTTCCCATCCCAATGCGCCTTTTCACTCTTCGCCTCCTTGTTGACCTGATGTGCTTTCTTCGCACAGCTCTAGCCGCAGCATACCCCATTGACCGATTAAGTCTTGAACCAGGTCATCCGAGCAGACTCTTTGCACTGATCCAGGCACAGAGCGGTACCACAACAGTCAAGTATCTCTACCACCATTGTATATCTTCCACCAAGCCACACGCATTTTCTGCCTCTGAAAACAGCGTGCCATGCCCACCAGAAGGTGTCTTATCTCACCAACAGCTAGTGCCGCACTGGGCTATCAGCGACGTAGTGCAGCAAGCATCGTATGTCGTGCCCGCACGATGCTGTGCGGAAATGAGGGTGCTTTCAGATCCGCGGAGTCGTGATGATTCTTCAGCCCTCAAAGGGGGTTCGAATGACGGTACCGTTTTGTGCTTCGTCCTCTGTTGCTAATTTTTGCATGTCCCTGGGAGCGGCAACATGTGGATCTCACCTGCGATGTTAGTGCGGTGCAGTGTATTATTATCTGCGCGGCGTGCTGGAGATCAGATCGAGGCCTCAGGCTCGCATGCTCCTCCCCTGCCTCTGTCTGAGCCAGACCTGTGCTTGGGTGGAAGGAGGAGGGTCACCCCCCTCCCGACCCCCCCCCCCTCCTGCGGGTCCGACAAATTCCTCACGGTAAAGCGAAAAGTTTGCAGAAGAAGAAAATTAGGGCCATTTTTGCGCACAACCCTTGGGTCCCAGACCCCCCCCCCTCCCGTTCAAGTACAGATCTGGTCTAACCTGGGCACCAAATGATGAAGGGACGTTGGTGTAGAATGAGCATAGTTAAGTCTAGGATGCTGCTGCCTTGCCGCGTTGAGTGTAATTCTGCATGTGCAATGTTTCTAAGGTCCGATTTCCTTCATTTTCTCAGAGGAAACGGGCCAGAGCTCTGAGACCCTGTTTTGCAGGGAAACGTTTCAGGCCCTGGCTTCTGGTCCACCAGGACAGGCACTGTGCGTTCATCCTGTGCTTGTACATAAATCTTGTTGACTTATTTCACTGTTTTTTGTAGTGCTAACCACAGTCCCCTTTGACCTCATCCTACCAAGTGGGACTCTTGCAGCATAGAACAGTATTGAATGTGGGCATCATCCTGGTGCCATCACCCAAATATGATTGCATGGCATCGATGGCGTCGATTGCATGGTCGCGGTGTTCCCCTTTTCAGGTTTTTTGGACGCCTGTCTTTCTGCCCCATGCTTGACCAAACTCGAAACAGGCTGACCACCCTATACATGTGTCGCTCATTTTGAGTCTCCAACTTCCGCCAAGCATATACGTGCGGAGGCGCAGTTTATTGATATGCCATCCCCTGATATCCAATACACACGTGTGCATGTGCGAACAAGAAAAGTGTCCCGAAAATTGCTTTCGGCACACAGATACATATGGAGAGCCCCATTCATCTGAGCCAGATATTTTTTCAGCTCCATTGCTGCATATGGGCCTCCCTTGTGAGCGCACTCGTGCACAAACATATATCAGAGTGCTGCTAGGGATTTTGGCATTTGGTAAACACATAATCGGCACATATTCAAGATTGATGGAGTCTTTCAACGACGTCTCGCAGCGGGGGATCGGCATTTGATACACACACACACTCACTCACTCACACACGATGTATGATAGCGAACACTATGTTGTTGTTGAAAACACCTGGGCGTGTCACACGCACGCACACACACACACACACACACAAACACACACACACACACACACACGCATACACACACGCGAGTACACAGCAAAGATTGCGATCCAGAGTGAGCTGCGAGTTATCCCCTGCACCGAGGCAATAGGCAATTGGCACACACACGTACATACGCACGCGCGCGCGCACACACACGCACGCATGCACGCACGCGCACGCACTGTAGAGAGGAGATGTATGTTGGCGAATGCTGTGCAGTTGTTTTAATGGTATTGGGCGATACATGCGCCTGCACACACACACACGCGCGCGCGCGCGCGCAGTTTGAGCATGATTTAAATGTTTTGGGCGTCACACATACACACAGACACACACATTTTGTCTGTCCAGGTCACATTGCTTCAAACCTGCAAAAACTGGTCTCCCAGCATGGACCACCAGTGATTGGGGCCCATTGCACCACAACATAAACCTGCACAGATTGCATTCATCCATGCAAGCGATGCAGGGTTTGACAAGACGCATGTGTGCACGATTGGCAACCATGGCCTTGCAGCGAAAGTCTTTTTTTTTCATATGTTGGTATGCCTATACGATTAAGTGTGCATTTTTTTTGAGAAAGCCCTGTGCATGAATACTGCTCTTCCTTGAGCTGCCATGCTGTTCTGAAACATATAACTGCCTTTGTTGCTGGCTGTCCCGAATTTCAGTTTTGTTCACCTTGCTTGCTTTGGGTCAGGTGGTACGCTGTGGGGCCTACCATTGCACACTGCAGTGTACAGTGTGGGTTGCATGTGCCCCACTGGTTGTGCATTGGGGACCATCAGTAGCTGCCCTGCTGACTGTGTGTGAGGCAGGGGAGGGATGTGGTCTGGTCACTGGATGTGTGTTGCGGAATGTTTTCCTGGTGTGCGATGCCACTCATGGTGCACATGTGGGCGCGCAGAAACACCCAACGAAGCATGTTCGGGTGCACCTGTCATAGAGGGCTAGTGACTGCGTGGAATTTCTGTCTGCCGCTTTAGAGACTGGTCAAGACTGACCGGCAAGCAATGGACCCGGTGCCGGACCGAGACGACTTTGTGGCACACCCGTGCTACCCCTTGAGGGCGAATGGTGCCCTGCGCACGCACAGTCTTTCATGGTATGCCGCACGAGAGACCCCTGCTTTGTGATATCTGGGGCATCTGGGGTGTCTTGGGCAGCACTCAACATACACTTCTGCACACACCACCAACGCCAATGCCCAAACTATGGGAAAACACGCAGGTCAACCCCCAAACTAAGGGAAATCCAAGTTGTAGCCCTACCTTAATGGGTCTCTGCAGTATACTCTGGTTCTGTTCCTGTTTTGTACAAAATTCAGCCTCAACCAAATGAACACGTGTGGATTTGCCCAGGCGGGGGCCTAAGCCGCCACAGAACAAACAAACAGATGACTTGTTGTTTTTGGGAGGTTCTACCTGATTCTACCCCATTTGCACTGTGAAAGAGCACAAATTAGTTCAATGAATGTGTGTGCAGCAAGGAGTAGCAGCAAGTAGCAAGTAAGAGAAGGTAGCAATGAGTGGTGCTATGCAGTAGTAGCGGTTAGGAGTATTGGCGATGGACATGGGAGAAATGAGGTTAGAAGCGGTGAGGAAGCCTATCAGCAGCAGTGACAAGGCTATTTAGTGCAGTCGTCAAGCATCATATGTCCCAAGAAAGGGTAACTCTTGTTGAGCCGTTTGCAAGCCACCTAGTCCGTTCCTCAAATGTTGGCTCTTGTTCCACCAGCAGCAGAGTTCCCAAATAGTGGTTATGAATCTAATATTCCCCCAAATTCTATTGCCCTTGGCAAGTCCACCTTGCACACAGTTGTCCCTGCCAATGCATCACAGACTGGCCCCAGTTTTTGGCCCATTCAATCGCACAAATGGGCTGATACAGCCTGCAAACAGCCCTTTCACAGACCCATGGACATCAAGAGGTGCGCCTAATTGGTGGTACATGGCTCCCTATGGGTTTCTACGTCCTTCCATTGTCACCAAATGATGACCCAAGTTTGGTCCAAGGCTACCAGTCAGAGGTCAACCAAAAGTCGAAAATTTTCAGCCACCCCAAACCACCTTAACAACGCCAAAGTCATCATCGCTGGGACCCATAGGGGGGCCAATCGGGGGTACCTGGAGATATAGGGGGGCCAATCGGGGGTACAACGGGGGGCGACGGCAGTAAGTTACGGGACCACCAAACCGGGGCACCAAGGGCAGGGGCAGCAGCCACCTGTGGACCGCTGCAAATCATCAGCAAAGTAACAGGCCCCCAAGACTCTTACCGGGCAGAACTGCAGGGATCAGTTTTGGTCACCGCCCATGCCCGACTAGGGGACTCCCTCACACTCAATAACAAGGCGGTGGTGGACCATGGCCCTCGATCACCGGACAGGGAGTGTGCAGACATGGATCTACAACAACAACTACACACGAACCTCGCAGACACACCCATCCCACTCCTCTTGATTGCAGGACATCAGCACATATGCTCAGCACACACACATCAACAAAAGACCGACATAAGAAGGAATCATGAATTGGATGCACTGGCGAAAAAGGCCGCGGGCCTCCCCTTGCCCGACATCCCACCCAAAGATGTGTCTGAAATACACGTAGGAGGAGGCCCAGCGCCAACCCCAGCAAAGAAGTGGATCCTTAGCAGACGAATCAGGCCTGTTTTCACAGGAACCCACTGGACTTCCTGGCTACCACTCAAAGGCACACGGCGGGCATATTGGCTGCAGTGGCTATGGGGAAATGTGAGGTGGGAGGGGTGTGGGCACCCATGGAGCAAAGACACGGCCCCATGCGCACTGTGTGGCACAACACATCGCACCACAGTACATGACAGACTAACACAGTGCCCAGCCTGGAACTCAGCTTTCCTGGACTTGTGGCTGTCCACATGGGAGGACAGGAGGCCCCACATCTCCACCTGGCTGGAAAACATGGACGAGGCAGACCTGCACCACCTGGGGCGACTGCGAATTCCGTCAACGCTCATCGACCATATCCCCGCAGAGGAGAAACACACATGAGGTGGCGAGTGGCGTGGCACCAATATCACATGCTACTGGGGGTGACAAATTTGCGTCGCGAGCTGTCTATGCCACCCTGCAACGAGACGGACAATCCCCCCCCCCCCCACACAGGCAACGGAGACACCGTGGTTTTCAAAGTTAAAAGCACGTAGGATCACTCCAAACCCAACAACAAAAAACCCGAAGGAACAGTGTCAGTAGAAAATTCAGAAGAAAAAACGCAAGACGGCACAGACGGCCCCAACCCACACGCACCAGCAGAAGCACAGGCTCTCCTAGCTAGGCCACTCACACACGCCATAAAAGTGGAGACCATAAAGGTGCTCACCAGCATGCCATCAATAGCCACTGCCTTACATACCCAACCGGAGAGACATCTGGGCCACAGGGTAGAGGACTTACCAATCCACAAGGAGGTGGGACATGCCCTCTCACAGACTCTAGAGGAGCGACGGATTCTGGCAAACACCCTCCTTCAGACCAGACACTATGCAGGGGGTGTGCACCGAAATTTGCTGCGCCTCATGCAGCGTCGCACCCACGAGTACAAAGCATATAAACACCAGGTGAAAAGGCTGTACCTTACTGCAGTACGCGGCCCCGTGCCCCGACAGCTGTCACGATGGAAGGCCAAAGCCCTACAGGGTTTGCACCAGCGAAAGTCGTGGTTTGATGGGTACAAGGAAACCAAGGAACACTTTTTCAAGTCCGCAGCGTTCCACACCACGACAGCATACACCGCCAGGTGCTGGGATGAATGGCACCACTACATCAGGCACACACTCCAGGGTTGGTGGGAACACAAACGAGAATGGTATGAAAGTCAGGCCGAGCAGATGAATATCCCTAAGGGCAGAAAACGCGGCAGACCCGACGACCGGAGGGCACAATGGGCAATTAAGCGCCCACGTACAGGAGGCACATGAAGGACACCATCCCACTGTAGACACTGGACTAGCTTTCCCCCTTTTTTCACACAGCAAGTCTTTTTTCGTTTTTACTGTTCTTTCCCCTTTTCGATGCCTCAACGGCGTGGCAGTCTCTGGCACTGCATGAGTGAGTGACAGACTACAGATGAGTTTCAAATATATGTCTTGCCACTAATGGTGGTATGCAACCCAGGAATCGCACGGGACAACATATGTAGTACTTACACTATCATTACTGTCATTACTGATCCGGCCCGTCTGGCCGAGCACTTACGATGAACTTGTGAGTCCGAGTCAAAAAAAAAAAGATATAGGGGGGCCAATCAGGGGTACCTGGAGATAGAAACCAGGATCCTGCCATTGGTTAAAGGGTCCATATATACAAACAAGTTGAATAGGACCAGGGTCTGGATTGACACGGGAGCGGGATCCAAAGGAGGGGTAGAGGAGGATCCACAGGGGCCACAGCCTGGTCAGGTACGCTGCCATGCATTTGACTCCAGCTGCGCCTTGCTTCAGATCCTTTGTTGCCTTCCGTTTGATCAGAAATCCTAAATCGCTTCGGTGTGTCATTATTCTCTCTGTTGACTGTTCACTCCCTCCCTCCCTAGTGTCTTGGTATCTGCTTTGTTCTGCAGCTACCCCATTACGGACATTTGGTCTGATTTGATGATTTGGTCTGAGTATTGCTGGTGCACAGGATCCTTGTTGGAAACCAGAAGAGGAGGGTCCTTTTGCCCAGACTCTCACTTTTTCGCCAACCAAATATCCCTATTGGCTCGCCTCCTCTCTGCAGTCTTGGGGGGCACATCAAGCGCAGTGCGCGCGCAGTGCAACTATTTGGGCGTCTGGCCGTACTAGAGACCCATACTTTGAGATACTAGGGGCCCCTAGGGGCATCATGGTGACCCGTAGCGGAGGTTTTGAGTTCTGATTTTGTCCCCCTTTGTTGGGGACCCCCGAGAATGCAGGGGTGATGTAGCATTTCCGCCCTCTTTTGGGCCCCAACCTTCCGGTGCTATTGAGGAAACCGGGACAATCTTTGAATCCACGCTTTGTTGCCATTTATCGGTCGAAAGACGTTGACCGAGCGGCAAAAGGAGTACAATGATGTTCATGGTTTCTATAGGGCACGCATTGAGCACTTGTTTGCACGCCTGTGGCACCGGGGCATCGTAAGGAACATATGGAGGGGATCCGGTACGGAGGTGCATGAGTACGTGCGTGTACTCTTGCATTTGCAGCAATTTTTGATTCGAAGACAGGTACGGTACCCTCCAGTTGTGTGTTCTTGAGGGTGGCGACCAATGCGCTGTTCATGGCTTTTCCAGTTGTGCATGATGTGTGTTATGTGAAGGGAAGGTAGTTTGCAACTTTCTTGAGCTGGGGCAGTTTGGGTCACCTAATTCTAAGGGCTTTTCCAAGGGGTGTGCTTGGGGGCTCTTCGGGGGGAACATAGTCTAAAAGCGCAGTGCGCGCGCAGTGCAAAGACTCCCCCTTGCAACCTCACCATATCCTGCAACTCTTACAGACTGTACCATATCATGTCATTCTCCATTGTCCCTAAAGAGTTGTGGCCTCACAAAAAGGATGCCAACCGCTGTCCACACTGCCGCAAGGAATTCAGCTGGAAAGTTTGGAAGCACCACTGCAATGCCTGTGGAAAGGTTTGTTGTGCTCCCTTTGTGACAATACCTCTGCAATTCTTTTGGTGGTATGGTCATAAGGTGGTATGGTGTCAGCAGTGTTGCGGGCCCTAAGAGAAGTGCTGAGCACGGAGTAGAGAGTATTGCCACTAGCCTAGTGGAAGAGAACAAGGGTTATGGTGGTATTAATCTGCAGTATCCTTGTTTGAATGTCCAAGGGTCCTGCTGCGTAGCTCAGTAGAAGAGTCTGGTTGGGGCAGAATTTGGGTTGAACGCCATGACAGATGGGTGCTTTGTGTACGCTGTCCCTGCAGTGCACCACCTCCTCAACGGGCAAAGGATTGCCAGAGGACTGGACCCTTTGTGTCCGGTGGTAAGGTGACCCGTGCAATAATGTGCAGCGTGTTTTGTGTAGGATTCCCCCGCTTCACTTGCTGTGCATAGGTGATATGCGGTCCTTGTGGCAGTAAGCGGCCCTTGCCACCTCAATTCCCATCGCCGGTGTTGGTGTGCCGTGATTGTGAAGAGAAGGCAAAGGTTGTATTCAATTCGGCCCCAACTAAGGCTGCTGCTCCTGCACCAAGAACCACTGGAGGTGCTGCGCCAGGCCACTTGGCAGGTCATGCCACCACTTCTTGTAGTGCTCTGCTACTTCCCCAACGGGGTTTTGAAGACTGGCACGTTGCAAATTCCCTCGCCAGCAAAGTTGACACCAACTCGCTGTCTGTATGTCCCCACGTGGGTTCCTGCTGTGCCACCAACCCAGTTCCAAAGCTGCAGATTTTCTCTTAGCCTATGGGGCGCCCTCAGCGCAGTGCGGACACAGTGCGGGCACAGTGCAACCATTTGGGCGTCTAGCCGTACGGGAGACCCATACTTTGTGATACTAGGGCATCATTGTTGCCCCTAGCATAGGTTTTCATGCTTCTTCCACATGGGGGATATGGCATTTTTTGATTTTTCTCCCACTTTCGCCCATTTCCACCCCTTTGCACACTTTTTTTTTTGCTCATCTTCACCATGGACTCCCACACTTTGGTGTGGGCCCTTGAGTTGGAGTGATGGATTCCCACGCTTTGGCGTGGCCCCTCGAGTTGACGTGACGGACTCCCTGGCTTTTGCCTGACCACAGTCGAATGCCCTATGCGAGGCTGCATCCATGCTGATGAGGATGCGTGGTTGTACCCCCCCCCCTTGCAAACTTCCACCCCTTGCAATCCCCCCCCCCCCCGGGAGACCGTCACTTGGCGACCGTCTCCGCCCCCCTCATCCGGGAGACCGTCGCGCGCTAACCCGGGAGTTTGCAAGAGGGGGGGGAGGGTACCACGAGTCGAAAACGGAGGTTGACTGGGATTCCCTCCTGCAAGCCACTTTGCTCCCCGGTCCAGTTGAGGATGAGGTGGACACATACGCGGCTTTGGGACTAGCTGGTAGGGTGAGTGAGCTTCAATTGAACAAAAAAGAGGATATGTGTGTGGCTTTCCGCATTTTGCATGATGTCTTATATAAAGGGAAGGTAGCTTGCATTTGTCTTCAGCTAGGGTAGTTTGGGTGACCTGACTTTAGGAGCGTTTGGGTAGCTGGGGTGGCCTAGTTGTGAGGGTGTTTGGAAGGGGTCGGTACGGGGGTTCTTCACAGGGGAATCTAGTCTAAAGTAGCGCGCGGTGCAAGGACGCCCCCTATGACACCATGCGCGCCTCACCACATACACCACAGCACCTACTCCTTTGAATTGGGCTAACCCATCCAGGTCCAAGCCAGGTCCCAGGGACCCAGCCGTAGTCAAGGCCACTGCCACTTTTCTCATTGGGCTTGCCTGCTTTCAAGTTCTTGGCACCCCCAGATTGCAGGTGTACTTACCATTTTATTTTGGCACCAGCTTTCATTTTATGAAGTGCAATGGCACGTATGTTTTTTTCAAGTTGAAGCACTGCACATGAATGGCAATGGCGCCTACAGAGTCGTAGTGCACATGGCTTGCTGAAAGGGGAACGAATGAGGATTTGGATGCAGGTGCAGTCGCGTCAAAGGTCAGTCGGCGTACGTGCCGTATGTGGGACTGCCTCAGACAAGGCACCCAGGCATGGGCGGCGGTGACGGGTTGGGCCGGAATGGAGGGGTAGTGGGGGTCCGCTTTTTACAGATCTTCGGTTTGGAGGGCTTCAGCATGAATGTCTCAAAGGCAATGCGGGATTGGGGGGTGCCAGAACTGGGTAAGATAGTGCGAGCCAGTGCCGTGCCTCGGTGTATGTGTTTGCAAGGCAAGCAAACCCGGAGCCAATCCCCTTCGAGGAAAAAGAAGGCGATTCTTGTTCCAAGTCTACTCGTGGGCTCTCACATGTTGCCAGCATGTAACTCGGGAAACCCTGCTGATGCCGCTGCTGACTCTGTGTGCTCAGGGGGCTCCAACACTGGTCCTTTGGATCAGGATGCCGAACGTGAACGCAGAGCAAAACTAGCAGAAGACCGAATGAAAGCACTGCAAAACAGAGGGTATGTGGCGTTGGGTATTGCCATCAGCATCAAGATTCCCACCATCCTCGTCACACCGTTTGCCCACGTTGGACTCGCCTCCAACGCCACACATCTTATCTTGATCTGATATGGACCGTACAATATGAATGACAGGTAGACGCAGCCAGACTCCGAACACAGTTAGGGGAGTCGACGCGGACCATCAACAGGTTTCGGGGGGGGGGGGGGGGGGCGACAGAGAGCGAAGCTTGGCAGGGTAGGAAGCAATGACCTTCACCTGGCCTGGTTCTGTACACGGCACCCCCATTGTCTTTGTCAAAGGTACGGACGGGGTGCGAACCGAATAATTTCGGCTCCAAATGTAATTCAGTCCTAGGTTTTAAATGTACGCCAAGATGCTCAATTTGTGTGCATTTTTGGTTGCTTATGAAGTCACACTGATTCGAAAATGAGCGGCAGGGAGGGATAGAGGGAGGCAGACAGGGAGGGAAGGGGAGGGAGGCAAGGAAGGGAGATGCGGAGCCTATGCTGTATTTAAAACCTCGTTTGCTGATCCTAGTGTGCATGTCGCCCTTGCTTTTTGCGCCTGTGTAGCCTCGCTGCCCCCAGGGCACTTTCCTGCAATAACAATGATGATGATGATGTCGATGAAGATGATGCTGATGCAAGTCTGAAGATGACACCCATTGGATATGAAATCTGCGTCCTTCCTGGGTCCCAATTCGTAATCTCTTTGCTAGACACATCAAATCAGCTATGCTCAATTTTTCATCTGATTCAGAAACGTGATGCATCTGCATCCAGTTTGCACGGTCAAACACTCATGTATTGGCCAGTTTCTCACGTCCGCAGCACATCAAAGTGATCACCTTCGTGGCCAATCCCTCTGCTGTGCAGGCGTAGCCAGCAGTGCAGTGCTGTCTGCTTCTCTCACTCGGGCATCCTCCCTCGTCCTCCATCCCTCCCGCCATCCGGTTTCGGGCGACGCCAGGCGTCTTTATCAAGTACCCAAACACCGACGTTGAATTTCCATGGCACTGAGATTGGAACAACGCAGCTTTCATATCCGGTTGATGTTGGGCACACCTGTCGTGGCAGCCCAAAGCTATGTGTGTACATATATTGGATAGCGCCTTGGTTGATCAGAGTTCCATGCTGCCCCCGCGTTTTTGCGACGACATTCCTCCTTGTCAGAACTCAGCGCAATGATGAACAAGCTGCACTGGCGATGGATGATGAAGCTGTCAGACGAGAGAAGCAGGTCTGCGCCCAGGCTCGTCAGGATTCTCTTTCCCCCCTCGAAAGTACACCCGGAAATACCACCAGCATACTCGTCCACCCTTTATGGCAACCCCCTCGCCTTGCAAGGCACACCCCAAGCTATCCTGCTGCGGGCCCTTTCAGCATCAATGCTGGCTGTGCTCCCAAGCTGGGGGTGAGGTGGGCTGTATAACATCAATGTTTTTGCTGATGCACTCTCCTGATGCAATGCCATCGGATAGTTTTGCTGTTTTCTCTGCTAAAAGTGATGTCTGGGTGCAAGTAGATGCGTTGAAGTGCACACACAGCAAGTCACACAGCGGGTGCTGTGCTGTGTCACACAGCGGGTGCGACTGAGCCACACAGTGTGTGTGTGCACGATTTCATGCATCCTGCTAAATTATACTGTGGGTTGTCATGCTGAGTGACGCAGCGGGCGCTCCTAAGTTGCACAAGGGTCATTGAGGGGCACATTGGGTGTTCGTGAGTCACGCAGGGGGCCCTCCTGAGGGTCACCGGGGGTGCTGCTGAGTCACACAGGTGCTCACGCTTGGTACTGAGCCTCACAGCAGGTCGAATCCTGTGGCTCCTGTGAAGTATGCAGGTTGAAAGGATAAGTGGTGCTGAAGCACACAATGGGGAAAAAATGGCCTGAAAAGTACGCAGGGTCGGAATGCATAGAAACAGGTGCTCTGATACTGTGCAGGAGCTGGTTGGCCGGATCAGGGAGCAGCTGGTGCGGTTACGGAAAGAGGAGCCTTTCGGACTGATGGCCATGCCCCCAGACAAGCTGCGTGCGTACCTCAAAGATTTGCAGTCAACATGAGGCCGCGATGGCATTCCTGTGGTGTGGGACGATGCACACAGGGCGTGGAACTACATTGTATAGCATCATGCAGCACTGTGATGCCCCTCGTGCGGCGCTATGCAGCTTTTCCGTGTGCACGCAGTGTGCAGCAGTGCCGCCATTAAGGAACCATCTCAATTCTGTTTTCATTGTTACTGGGGACCAGCTCTTCATGACATCCTGTAATATATTACTACAACCCTCTCCTTTTCAATCTTGCAAGCAAGCAGTGACACCATCACCACCGCCACCACCACCACCACCACCACCACCACCACCACCACCACCACCACCACCACCACCAGTAACAACAGCAACCACAACAATATACCACCACCACCACCACCACCATCACCAGTAACAACAACAACCACAACAATATACCACCACCACCACCACCACCACCACCACCACCACCACCACCACCACCACCACCACCACCACCACCACCACCACCACCACCACCACCACCACCACCACCACCACCACCAGTAACAACAACAACCACAACAATATGCCATACTCCACTCTGTTCCACTGCGTGGCATCACCCTTTCAATATTTTGCATGGTTGTTTTCGTCATGTTGCATTGGGGGTGTTTTGGGCTAAACATGGCTGTCCTGGCTTGAAAACTGCGCAGATTTGTGATGGCACCAATTCAGTCCCCATGGCCCAGGTCGCCATAGTTGACTTCTTGGCCCAGACTGTGGATTTGAGAGGGCACATGAAAGAGAATGACACCAGACTTCATGGCCGCCTTGCCATTCCCACATCACAGAAGACTTTGGTAGCTCTAACTTCATGTTATGGATGAGAAACACCCCACGATTTTGTAGTTTGACCTAAAAGCGCTCATTACCAGGCAACATATCGAGCACATGTGGCTCGAAAACCTAATTTAGGGGGCACTCAGTCCACCCGTAACTGCCCACGTTTGGTGTTTCCCACCCTGCAAAGTGGACCGAACAAACACCTCGACCCCCATACCAGTGCTCAGGTGGCCACCAAATAGATTAAAATGGGCCAAAGCTGACTCCCCAGAATGCTAGACTACTTAGGATGCTCAGTCAAGTGCTACTAACCCTTGTAGGGTTGCATTTTGGGCCTAATTTTGAGCCCAGCAAAGCCTGTAAACGCCCTGAAAATTGGCCATTTCGGGAACCAAAATGGATTACCAACGGGTCAAGAACATCTTTTTCACAATCGATCCCTTGGTATGCTCAACTGGTGTTTTTAGGCCTCCAAAAGTCCGCCAAAGCCTGAAAATGGGCCATTTGGGACCACAAATGTGTCAAAATGTGTGTTCCTGGAAGCCATCCCAGAACCCCCAGGATGCGAACAGCCATCCAAGTGCTTTTCTGACCCATTTTGGCCTGCAAAGTCCCTCATGGACCAAATTGGGGGTTGGGGGGAGCGTGATGCCTTTTCGAAAAGCCCTTGAAAAGGACTATCTGATGACGAGTAATTTGAAATCTGGCCTGCCAGTATGCGACGATCTTTGAAAACGGCGTACCTCTGTACCCAGGAGTCATGGGTACACAGGGCACTGTACAGCCCGTTAGGGACAATACACATGAAACTATGGCGAGGTCACTGCCAAAGGTTCCAAAGGCCTGGCAAAACATTCATTTGGGCACCTCCTTGGATGCAACTGCACGTACCGCGGACGGAAACAAGGCAGTTTAAGCCGCTTGAGGGAGCCCTCTTTCACTGCAGCACATTTATAATGCTTTGTGGCTTTCGCAACGCGTGCACCGGCAGAGACCTTGGGCAGTCTCCCCTCGTCCACCACGACAATGTGGTACTGAGCTTAATCCTTCTCCCCCATCATGGGCTTGTGCATCACCAGATAATCCCAGCACCAACACTGTCCACCACATCCTTGACATGGGACCTCAGCGGCGAGTAGCTACGGGACGAGATATTGCATCCCAGGCAGTGTTGTGTAAATGGAGAACCACTGCCCCTGTGCTGCAAGTATTTCAGCTGGTTGCCTCCCCTTTGTCTGCGAAATGGTGGGCAAGCAGCGTTGGCAGGCTAGCATCCAGCTTGTCAATGTATTGCTTGGGAGGTTTTTACTATCCGCTCTAATCCGTTTCTTGAAAGTTGCACCCGTGGATGTGTTTCTGTTCTTGAACTGACAGTGCTTGTTCTGAATGGGTGTACCACTGTACACTAGACCATGGCCGGGGGCGGGGGACTGTTCATGCCAGTGAATTTACGATCATCTGGCTGCACCTATGCTGCAATGTGGGCCGTAATGGTCTGGTCCACACGACCCTTTGTACCATGGACTGGATGTGATTGCAGGCCTCCTGCACCCCCCCCCCCCCCCCTCCAAATAGCCTGTAGAGAAATATTCCTCGGCATCGCGTTCACCGAAACCCCTCCCCCCCAAGAAAAAAGACCCATGTTCTATTTTGGGTCCCTTGCTGGCTGGGCTTTGGGGGGGGGGGGGTTGCTCTAAAGATTAAGTGTGGGAGGGGGATGGGGGCTCTCTTATTTTGGGGGGGGGGGCACTGATTTGGCCCTTGTGTAGCGAGATTTTTCTAGGATCCTGGCGCAGCTGCAAATCTGATGGGCATTTTTTGAAAGGGATCCTGGCTAAAGTGCAGCACAACCTTGTTGCTGAGGTCCTTTTTAGTCCAAACAAGGGTGTTTATCATTTGCTGTTGAATGGCAAAGCCACATTGCAGACAATGACCAACAACACGAGCAGCAGTGTACATTGACTCCCTTTCTAATACCAGAGATAAAGGCCATGGGTAGTATGGCCAGTGTTCAGGGTAAAACCAGAGGCCAATTGCAAGGCCCAGAGGAAGTGATTCTTCTGGTTCATGGTGAGAGGGCACCATTGTTTGAGAGCACACAGCTGGCTCCAATGAACAAGTCTAGGAATGCCAACACTGCAGCACAGTCCAAGGCAATCTAACGCAATTGCTGCTGCCTCCCTTGATCCCAAAGTGTCCAGTACCCATACCATCCCTGAACTGCAAGTGTTGAAGGCATGAGGGCTCAATTCTGCCCCCTTTTGCCAAATCATTTTTCAGGACTGCCCTGACCTTAGCTATGGCTACTGTCCATCCCCAAGCCTGTCTGAGGCTGGTTTCGTACCGCATGCTGTGTCTGAATAGCCTTTTGGTCCAGGTGTAAGGGGTCCAACTGACATTTCTACATTTTCAGTTGCTGCCCTGGTATGAAGTAGCCAACCCTCACAGTTTGTTTGATGAACAGGCTCTTTTGTCCCCTTTATCCCCTTTGCCCCCCGGGTGCAACGGCGTGCTCTTCCAGGTTGTGTTGCCTGTAACCATGTGCTATTCTTGTGGAAGTACCTCATCCCCAGTTTTGGTGCCATGCCCGTGGGTGGGGAGACTCGCACGTGCCCCTTCACGCTAGAAAAAGAATAGTGCAATGTGGTGGGTTGTTTTTGTTGCACCATGTTCAGTTTTAAACGTAGCCAGACTACACAAAGCACTGTGCATTGCATTGCATGCATTTCTTTGTGTCTGCAGCCTCTACTTCACACTGCATGTTTTTGCATGTCACCCAGGACCACTGCACATCAGGAAGGCACAGCACTTCTCACAGTGAATGAAAATTGGCCAATTATTGTTTTGTGGCATGCGCAATTTGGTACGGCAGAACCCTTGTACATTGTGCGGTTTGGGTCCCATGTGTGGGGTTGGGGGGCTGTCATTCGGTGACAGTCCTTGTACGTCACGAAAAACATGGAAAATTCAAGCAAATCACCCTGACGAAGGCAGTTAGATCAAGCGCAGGTGTGAGCGCCATTCCCCCCCCCTGTGTTGGGGGGGTATTATGCACCACACCCCAACGTGTGATCTTGGATGTTTAACCCCTCGGTTCTCAGGACCTGGGTCTACATTGTTGCACAATGGCTGCAATCAGCCACCAACATTTTGCCCCCCCCCCCCCCCCGACCCCACAAACAAAAAGCAGTATCCAGGTATGGGGGGCTTAGGGGACAATTGGGCCAGTAGGGGATAATTTGGTCACCCAAATTGATGATGTCAAGAAAATTTCTTCTATATGGCTGTATTCTTCTGACCAGCGGAAGGGGTCCTGGGCTCTATCTCTGGGTACCCCCGATCGGCCCCCCTGTGGGGCCCCATCGGGGTGTGAGGACCTAGCCATTTTCAGGCCAGCATGGGTTGGTTGAAAAATCCCAATTTCTGGGTGACCTCCGACAACCCACCCATGGGCTAGGGTTGGGTGTCATTTGGTGACAATGGGAGTGCATATAAATCCATGGTGAGCCAATAAGGCCCTCCTAGTGGTGCCCACCAGTGCCAAAAAAAGCCGTTTTGGCCCTATTTGTGCTGTGAGCAAAACTTGGCTACCCTATAGCCGCCACTGTGCATCGATTCGCACCCTGGTCCCAAAGAGCTTTTTCCTTCTGTGTGGACCCCTTAACCAGTGGTGGGGTCCCCGGCTTCATCTTTGGCACCCCCGATTGGCCCCCCAATGTGACCCCACCGGTGAGGAATTAGCCACTTTGAGGCCGGCATGGGCTGACTGCAAAATTGTGATTTTTGGGTGATTTTTGATACCCCGCGGACCTTTGGGCTATGCTTGGGTGATCATTTTGGTACATATCAACGAATGGGGAGCTGTGTACCACCAATTACCAATTAGGCACTCCTAGTGGTGCCCACTAGGAGGGTGCCTCATGCGCAGTGTGATTTAAGCCCCACTAGCGTAGAACAATGGTACCAATGAATGTTGCACAAAAGCGGTCATATGTCACTGAACGCTTGGAATGGGTGGCCAATTGCTTTGTTTGGGTAGAAGTAACAACATTTTGGTCTAGAGGCAATTGTGTGTGGTCTGTTTGTGGGCTGCAGAGGATATTTTACATTCCAAAATATTGGTGTTCCTGTGTGTGGCCTCTTGTAGGAAATGATGTCTTTTATCTTAGACGGACTGAGCGCATGTCTACCGCAGTTCCGGGCTTCCCTAGCGATCCAAATTGCGTGCTTTGGCCATACCTAGCTCGACTAGGATTGCCCAGTGTAGCAGCTCACATTTCCTATTGCCCGTGCGGACTCTCCTGCCTCACAGTACTATGCCTCCCTACCACTTGATGCCTATGGAGTCTATGGTAGGTGCAGCCCATGCTGAGAAGGGATCGGGTCTTTGGAGTGGAGTGGACCATTCGCTATTGCTAACCCCTTAGGCCGTTGCGTGCCTGCGTGAGAAAAAAAGGGTGTAACGCCCCCCCCCCCCCTTCTTGTATCAGAGAATGCCGTTGCACACACAGTGCAAACTTTTGTACACCGGCAACTGCCTGAACCCTAGTTATGGCCTTTTTTCATGAGTTTGCTGTCCCAAAACAGGTTTTTTTTAACGCTTCTTGTGCATTGAGGATGTCGCACATTTGATTTGCCACCCATTTTCACCCATTTTCAGCCGTTTTAGCCCATTTTCACCCTGGTGTGCTGCACGTTCTTTGTTATAAACCCCTGCACCCATAATTAGTCCTCTAGAGGACTACTTTCAGCAGAATGCTCCATAAGGCCGGGGGAGGACTAATTTTGGGTGGGTGAGTGTCGCCTGTGATCCTCCTATTTGTGCAATTTTCCATTCTGTTGGCTTGTTGGCTGCATGGAACATTCAGATTTGCTGGTGTTTCCAACACAAAAAAGCAAATGAAATTGACTGCTTTCTTCAAGTGACGCTTGGAGCTCTGAAAAGTGTAGCGTTGGTTTCGTCATGTTCCGTTTGCTTGGGAGGCTCAAGGGAGGACTACTTTCAGCAGACTGCTCAATAGGGCTAGGGGAGGACTAAATATGGGGGAGGAATAAATTGGGGGGGTGGACTAAATATGCGGGGGGGGGTTTAGGTGGATGGTGTATTATGATGATGGGGAATCACTAGACGTCGTGTACATTCACAACGCGACAAATCGGCACGTGGGTTGTTCAACACTCCAAAGCGGATTCCAACCTTCATGGCCATTGCCTTGCTATCTCCATGAAAACGTGTCCTCTCTTTATGACCCGGCACTTGAACCCTTCATCCGCACTCTTGGATCATCGCGAATCGGTAGCATGGCTTATCAGTAACGGCCCACATAGTGCTGCATATTGCTACAAGTTGGGCCCCAATCAGGTCAAGGCAGAATGCATATGTCCCCGGAAGGCTGCCACCATCTTCCAACACACTCACGCAATAGCAGATTGCGCTTGGCCACGGCCACCAACCACCCAGGATATGAACACCCTTGTGACACCTGCATAATTGCAAGGTGGTTTCATCCCTTCCTCCCTGGCTAGGTTTTATCGTGTGGGCACTGCACGCAGTGCGCACACAGTGCAACAACTTGCCCTAAGCTGCGCCCTTGTCCAAGCTACAGAAGGCGTAGGGACTGTAATAATTGTGTACGTAATTTAATGTGTGAAATGTAGTGCGGCCACATAAGACATGGGTTTGTCGTCACATTTGCCAATTACATAGAGTCATGGGCACATTTGTTGTGATTATTTGCCCACTTGAACCCACATAGCTCTGATTTTGGGGATATTTGTGCTTTACATTTCCATGTCTTGCACGCACACATGTGTGTCGGCAGTTGTATGTGTTGCGCGCAAGCCACGCCCTTGTCCAAGCTATATAGGAAGCACAGCTAGATATGCCAAGATTCCCTTTCTGTTGGCTGTAGAATCATCATAGGCAAATTCTCCAACGTCGATGGACAATCCATCACTACAGCAGGAACTCGCTTTCACCACGAGCATAACATGAGGAAACAACAATGGCTGAAAATTTTGGAGCATTCCCACAAGTTTCAAGGTCACACAGTCATGCTTGCGGATCACAACTCGCTCATTATACCCGCAAGGGACGCAGAGGTACCGGCGGAGGAAAAGAAACTGGAAATCCTGGCTGCTAGAGACACTTAAGTTTCATCACTGCAGCAGTTAGGTCTATATGATGCCTGGGATGAAGTGCACAATTTGCACTCTTGCTATAGCGAGGTTGTCCCACCAGGGTACACCTATGGGCACTCGATACAACTCGGATGGGTCTTCAGATAGGTCCAAACGACGTCTGGATCACATTCATGTTTTTGATTCCTTAAAAGGCCACCTTTTGACGGCTTTCACTTGCTACCTATGCAGGTCAGACCACAAGTGTGTTGTGGTCACTTGTGCCCCCCCTGTCTTTCACACCCAGCATCCACGCTTCCGGTGCCCAGATGAGTTCCTCCACAATCATGTAGTCCGGCAGATGACAGGTCAGCCGGAGGATCTCACAGGATCCCCATTAGAAAATTGGGAGTCAACACATGCCATTTTGCAAACCAATGCCATACAATTTTCTAGAGAACATAAACAGGTGGATGACCCTCAGGTACTACCCCTGCTGCTCAACTCCACCGTACAGTATGTCACCCCACAAGGCTGGAAGTTCGTGGAATCTCGGAGTTTGTCTCCTTCGACACATGCACAAGCCTATTCCCAACTTGTTGGCCTGCATGAGCGTGATCGATCAGATAAGGTAGGCAACCTCCTTCTCTCTAAGCTAAAGGGGCTGCCCGCGGGGGACTCCATCACAGATGTTTCCCAGAAAGAACGTACCAAACAAATTCACAAACTGATGGATGAACTGCAGCCACGCAAGCAACTCGGATGGGTCCGTGACAAAGGAGGTCAAGTCCTTGCTGACCCAGTGGCTATAGCCCAAGCCCTGGAGCAGCATTGGTCGGAGGTTACAACCCAAGGCCTCGCTACCGTGGAAGACTGTGCGGCCTTCCTTAAGCTTCAGCTTAAGCTTCCCCCTAACTTCTCGGTGATGGCCCGAGCGCTTTTCAGACCTCTCTCGGAGGCCCTGGTGGCTGATGCCCTTGACAGATTGACTTCAGGATCCTCACCAGGACAAGATGGCATGCCGTCAATGGTGTATAATACCTTTCACACCTTTTTCATCCCACTCATGACTCACCATGCCTTCACAATAGGACAGCTCCCGGCAGGGTGGGAACTAGGTCTTATCAATTGCATTCCGAAAGCCTCAAGGCTAGCGGCAGTTTCCAAACTGCATCCCATTGCGCTTCAAGACGTAAAAAAGAAATGGATAATGAACATTGTTTCTCTCCAGATCGAACAAATTTTTCAACAGCTTACGCACAGCAGGTAGGGTGTGTAAAATGACGCCTAATGATCCACCACTTTTGGGGGGTCAAGGGGGGATATGAAACCTTGGAAAAAGGTGTCCTGGTCAGTTTTGATTTTTCCAACGCCTTCCCGACACTTGCGCACAATTTCATACAGGCGGTCCTACATTTTATACAACTACCACCTTTTCATGTCATGTTCATTTTGTCCACACTCACAACCCCCTACCACTTTTGCGCGGGAAGAGGGATTGTATCTGAAGTCACATTCCAACCTAGAGCAGGCATAGGGCAAGGGGATCCATTACCCCCCCCCTTTCTATTTTCCTTTTGCGCCTCCTTTGTTCTCTTCATGTTCGATGAACTGGTTGGTGCCTACCCGTTCATGTATGTAGACGACCTCTGTGTCTTGGTTAGTAGCAGGTGCACACCTAATCTGAAACACATCTTGGATGCCATGCATCAATTCAGTAAGAGCTTAGGACTCAAGCTCAACCTAGGGAAATCGGCGTTAATCCTCAAAAGGAATTTCTTTCAGCAGCCACGGGCCTACTTTGCAAGCTGTGGCCTCTCCATCTAGCAGTATGTAAAGTATTTGGGAGTGCAGATCGGCAACCTCTTGGTCGCCCAAGCCTTCTCAAAGGTGATGGGTGAAGCGCACAGACGCGCGGCCCTAGTGGCCTCCTTTGGTTTGTCCTTATCAGAACGATTACTGCTTCTGAAAACATGGGTCCTGCCGGTGCTACTGCTCACAGCCAGGGCCTACAGAGCCACGGAGGAGGAAGAGCGTTCCCTCAAGGTGGTGTTTAACACAGCCCTAGGCTTCGATAGCTGGGGCACTACGTTGTCCCAAGCGTCGCTTCATCCGGGTGATGGAGAATTCTCCTTGCCCCCTCGAGACACCTGGCTCAAGGTTCAGGCCGGACTTGCTTTCACTGCATTTGCCCAAAACCAGACTGTCGTGCCCAATTTTGTACGGCTAAATTTTCGAGCATGGGCTAACAAATTTGGGGTTGCATGGAGCCTGAGGTCCCTACCCTTCCTACAGCTCGGGCCGGTCCCGTATTCCACAATGGGGTTCCTAGCCAGTCCCTGAAGTCATATTCACAAGCAAGACGTTATATTATTGATGGTGCCCTAGAAGGGGCAAACATCAGGGATTTCCCACTATGGCATTTAGCCATCTTTCGTAATTCCGACAACCTCACTTACTACTGTCCGGCTCTAATTCGTAAAGGGGTCATGTGCATTGCAGACTTGTTTGACGCAAACTTTTTCCCACGCCAGGACCTGCTGCCCAAAATTGGCATCACCTGGCGTGGGGTATATGCCTCATCCATCATCCGCCAGTTGATGCCCACAGACTGGTCCATTCCTTCGGTATGGGTAGGGAGTTGGGGCAAGTCGGCCTCACTGAAAAAGTTGTCCCCTATGCCGCATGTGCCGCGAAGGCAACCGAGTTCAATCTGGAAAGCTTTTTGGGCTTCACGGCTCCCCCCTTTTCTCAAAGACTTCGCCTATCAAGCCTTATGGGCCAAACTCAAAGTAGGGGACAGACTCGAAAACCGGACCAAGTTCCCTTGGTGTCCAATATGCGCTAACCTAGAAACAGTTGAACATGTCCCACTGCAGGTTTCATGCCATGACTGCTGATACTATTGATTACTGTTGGGGACCCTGGTATGTTGAGGGTGTCAGTCATGCAGTGAGGACGTTGCCCCTCAAATATTCCTTTGCGCCCACAGGGCATTGCTAAGTGGTTAGCCCAGGCGGCCCATTGGTCGCTGCGCAACCAAGTAAAGCATGGATTCTCTGCTCCCTCGCTGGAACTGTTTCTGGCTCAGTGGATAAGGGTCCTCTCACAACTTATCCTCTGGGAGCCCTTGCAGGCCTTCAGCGCCTCCCTCACACAGTTCCATGATGCAGTAGCCACACTGGCTCAATCTTGGGTACTGCCTGGGGTAGCCATTAAAGCACACTTTGATGATACCTCCACGCAATCAGCTAGAGCAATCAAAAAACAGAAGGTACAAGATCGCAAGCAGCAGCTTGCTATCGAGGCCAAGCAAGTCTTAGCCAAACTTGAGACCGAGGGGTGGACGTTAGCTCCACAGACGGATCACCGAAACAGCACCCTAAGGTTGGATGGGTGGCTGGATATGGGTGTGTGGTGATGGGGGAGTGACAGACCAAGGGATTCTTGCCACCCAACTCAGCCCAAACTAACAATAGAGCCGAGTTATTGGCGGTGATCACTGTCCTTGAGCATTTCCTTTTGGAAGCGGTACGTCTAGTAGTGGTCATGGACTCACAATATGTCTATGATGGCTTGCGGGGTGCTGCGTTCAGGTGGCGCACTGTAGGATGGGTAGGGCAGTGAGGTCCGGTTTGTAATGTTGATCTTTGGATCAGAGCTCTTGAACTAGTGGACAAAGTCTCAGCTACAGTTAAGTGGCTACGTGTGCCTAGTCACACCGACATCCCAGGCAACGAGCGAGCAGGCGTCCTGGACGAAGAGTGAAGGGTAAGCTCTCCTCTCTATACTGTATTATCTTTGCCAAACAAGCCAGTTGTCAGCTTAGAGTTACCCTCTACCCGCACGCCAAGACGGGCTCCAGCGGTCCCACGCTCCCTTGAACTTCACGAAGTCATTCACTCCCTCCGGGGACACACCATCATTATGCAGGACCATGCCACGTGAGCCCAAGGATCATGAGATGTCTGTTATCTCCAAACGGCTCAACTTTTCAGAGTCAAAGACTCTCCAGACAAGCTCGGATGAGCATTTATCATCAAGTAATGCCAGTCTGAAATCAGACACATCTTTGTCTAACGGGTCCGTTAGCTCAGGGACAACCTCAACCCACAGCTCGTTAGCCACTGTCAGCCAGTGCGATTCGCACAGTATTATCAGCTCAAACTCATCTGACAAAGCCTCGACTGCCAGCTTGCATCATTCAGACATCATGGATGATCCCCAAAATGTCTGGGAGAACCTGGGCCTTAGAGAGTTGGAAACCCCGGCTCGACCGAGCCAACGTCGCAGGTTGAATACACCCAGCATAGATGTGAGCTCACGGTCTTACCTGAACAGTCCACGGTTGTCCTTTTCCTCAGGCTGCCACACGCCCGTGACAGATTCCCACTAGCTAGCTGTTTCGCTCTTCCCTGAGGGAAAGACCTTGTGGGCTTTGTAACATTTTTGCACTAAATGGCACAAGAGGCATGGACGGTCTAGTAGTATGCGCCATGGACTGGCAATCGTCGTCGTCGGGGGTTCGAACCCCGGTTCCTCCGTCCGTCCAGGGGCCCGTTGGCGAGGTCCCCGCCACCGCCCCCTTCAGCATCTCCCTCCACCATCGGTACCACCGGTGGATGGGTGGCGTGTCTTGTCCTCGTAGGTTTTTTTGTCCGGAATCATAGCATGTAGGAAAACAAGGCACCAGGCACCGCATACCTGTAGCAGCGCGCCCCGCCACCGGCACCGCCGGCCGACGGGAGCCGCATCTCCTCCTCGTATTCCCCTTGGGGATTCGAACCGGCGTCTTCAGGGTAGCAGATGGCTGCACAGCCGCTGCCATACGAGGCCAAAAACTTATCCTATGGGCAGTTGGCTTTCAGAAAGCTTCAGTCAGACATATCTTGTCGCCACGGTCCGGATACAGGTATCACGTATCACAGAGGCTGGGCCTATGGCTCCCTCACACACAGCACATCAATCCACACGGGAATAGACACACGGTATTGCCCAAACAGCCGTCACTTGCCTTTACACAGGATGATGCACACATGTATCACTCTTTGGTTTTGATTGTACCTACCACGGTACAGCCCATACCCCCCCCCTCTTCCCCTGAGGCAAAGTCCTAGTCCAGGTTGCTTGGCCGAGGAGTGCCAGCACACGCAAGGTGACTCGGATGCAGGATGGCAGCAGCAGGGCGCCTTTTCCTGTCTTGTAGCATATAAACACTGAAGTGTTGACAAAATAAAGGCCATCAGGTGCAGACAATTGTATGGTAGCACACATGTATCATACCTGTGATCATGCGGAACTGCCGAACATTGCTGCATATGCATACCAGGACGTGCATGTGTAGAGCGCTTTGAGACCTGCTTGCGCCCAAGCTATAGTAGGCGTAGAGACCGTAGTAATTGTGTACATGGGCGTAGCTTATACAAGGGGGGGGGGGTTACATGGATAAATGATGCGTCTATTAAAGTGCGTAGTGTGGTTCAGGCACTCTCTATGGTCTAAAAGTGCTGTTTTGGGCTTCTTTGCACCATGGTGAGCAATACAAGGGGGGCGGTTCGAATCTTGACTGCCCCCCTCCAGACCCCCCAAATTTTTCGAACTCGTCTTTGTCCAACTTGGGATTTTTGGGAAAACTAGTAGCACGCAGGCACCGAAGAATTTTTTCCGGGCACAGGGTATGCCCCAGCATCCCCCCCGTGCGCCCTCCCTGCCCCCCCCCCCCCCTTTCGGGCCCCCAAAAGTTTTCGCACCATCTTGGGTGTCAAGATTGGAACAGACCGCCCCCTTTGGGGCAATACCATGAGTTGGTGGCAAAACATGTACTCTAGCTCCCCCCCCCCCACTTTTCGTTGCCAGAACAACGCGCTTGTTAGAAGAACAGTAGGTTTTGTTTCCGCATCTTTTGGGGCAAGCACCTGACGTAGCACGCGCGCGGTGTGTGCGCGGTGCGGAGATTTGGCCGTTTGGCCAGACCAAGCACCCGTGGTCTAGCCGTTACCCCAGCCGGACAAGCTATAGTGTGCTCCGCTAGTAGGACAAAGCGAAGACGAAAAGGAGTTTACGGGTTCCCTCGCCAACCATGTAGTTCATAGAATTCAGAGATCACCTGGTCCACCGACCCACATCTGAGGTTGGTTACGAAGCAAACAAACTCCGAAAGAGGGTCAGAAGCTTCCTTTTCAAGATTCGACAATCTAGCAGGGACACTGTGGTACCTGGACGTGGTGGTTTCTCCCAAGGGCTCATCTATGTATTTTCACTTTGGGAGGCGCCGGATAGGGCAAGACGGGGCGCTCCAAGCATGATGTTGCAGTGGCTAAACGTTTGCCAATGGTCAATTGACACACACATCATGTGAACATGCTTGCTTTGCATCATGCACAAGCAGCAGAGTATTTGATTATACTGCCCTCTGGATCGCGGGAAGGAGGGGTGTTTATACAAGTCTTGTGGCCAATGGGTCTGCTCTCCTTCGGGGCCATTTTGGGTGGGGGTAAAAATCAGAATGTTCCGGGTGTGCTTGCCACAAAGGTAGCGCGCGCATGCAGCACAAGTACTCCCCTTTGGAACCATGTCCTACTCTGCCCTTTATAAATGCCCCTCCTCGTTAGAACAACACGAGATGTTGTTTCCATCAGATTTGGGAGTCTAGTGATGTTCTCGCAAGGTTTGTGTGTAGGGGCTCCCCACCCCTTTTTGAGGTGCCTTGCCGAATTGTGGTATGGACCTTGCCTCAATTTCATGGAAGTTCACGGGAAACATGCAAATTCACGGACTTGGAAAATTGCAGTGGGCATCCATGGCTTGGTTGTATGTTTGTGTGCCTCCTTGGGGTTGTATATTTGTGTGCTTGTGTGGAGAAATTGCTTTGTTCACATGTGCCAAATGTTATGTCTGCTTGCAATAAAGCCTCGCATTTTCATGAGCCCTACCAAAAGAAAAAATGAAGCTTTGAGATGAACACTGGTAAGTGAGCATTGCAGTTTCCAAGAATCATGGAGGTCCATGGGGATTCAAAGTGGTGTATACCCCATGGGCAGCGCATTTGTTGGTATGAAACGTCAGCGGCAATCTAAGCAAGGAGCACAAGAGACAGGTGGAGGTTGCATCGGAATATGTGTGGGATGCAATGCAAGGAAAATCATTGCATAGAGTGTAGTGACTCACACACTTGTGGGGACAAAACTATTTATCAGGCACAACACATGTCACCTTTGTTGTGTAAAGGGAATTCACAGAATTTGGCTTTATGTTGTTGGACTATCGGATTATTGGATATTGGAATTTTGTTTTGCTGTGCCCCAAAGCAGCTAAAGGGGCTAGTTCTGAAAGGACTGCAATCCCAGGTCCTTTGCAGTGGCACCAAAATGAATGAACCATAACCCCCGAAAAAATTAGGCCAGACGCCCCAAAAAAACGCAAAAATAAAAAATTTTCGCTCAGTGTGCCAAAAACAGCTCTGCAAAACTGAACGCCACAGAAAAAATTCGCAGAAAAAAAATGTTTTTTCCCGATTTTGGGTGCTGTTGTAAAATTTTGCATCAATAAAATTGAAAACACGGAATGCAAAACTAAGGATTCCTGAAAATTTTAGGATTGGCACGGTATTCTAGATGAACTCGAGCAATTCAGTGAATGGTTCGTGGCCCAATCCCTTGCATTGGCCCCACCTCTGTACTGCAGGCCCCCTACGTGGGTGTGGGCCTCATTGCAACAGCCTCCTCCCAGTGCAGCGCTCCAAAGCTGCTCTAAGGAACATTGATCTCAGAATCAACAATGGTTGGCTTACTGCTGGCACTTGCTTCCAATTTACATGGGCTGATGTGGCTGAACTCCCCCAATCCACTCTTGCACGGTCCTTTGGGGTTAGAGAATACTATCACTTGCACACCAGCAACAGAGCACACTGACCATTCTCCAATATTTCATGTTGATGTTCATGTTGCTGTTTATGCATGCTAAGCTGCTTGTCGTGATGTGAAACGCATAGTCCTGAGTGCAGCAAGGACTGAAGGCTGTTCGTTGCCCTGTCTGTTACTCTACAACTGCCGTCTGTGGGCCTTGAACCACCTTTGGTTACCACTGACCTAGCCTTCATATGCTCATGCCCTCTTCCATATGCTACTCTCCTGCCACAGCACAGCAATCTCTTTCAGTATGTCAGTTGATCCTAATGTCAAGAATTACATTCTTGATGTTGGCATGGCCCAACTGTTCGATGAAATGGCAGCAGCAATCCTCCGTGACAGGCCTCGCGATTTGAAGGGCTACCTGTTGGAATGGCTGAAAAAGGTATTGGAGCATGGATATCCAGGGATATGGTGCTGCGTGTCTGGGTCTACTGGTCTGCAGAGATCGCATATAGTGTGGGGCCACATGTGCAGCTACGAACTTGATGCTTGGACACCAAGTCCCCCCCCCCCCCCCACCCACAGGTGATCTGAGCCCCCCTCAGGGGACGGTAGCGAAGCAGGGCTGGCCGATGAGTGCCAGCAGTAACCAAAGCCCAGCCGAGGTGCAACAGAGTCATAGTAGTTGCATGCATGCCGCTTTTCTGACTGACGAATGAAGGTCTTAGTGAAGCACCTTGGCAGAAGAGGAAGTTCCAAGTGTACTTAGCTACGCTTGGGGATCTTGTGGCCATCGGCTCATGAATTCATTGGTTGAGCATGGCTCGGCCGCGTTTCGGTGTTATTTGCCTTTGACACGCATCAAAGAATGGTCATAGTGAAGCATGACTACAAAGAACAGAATTGCACAGGCGAGGTGAACAGGTACCTACCCCATAGGTACCTACCCCGTGTGGATAGCCTGATTCAATCATTGAGAGCAACGACTCTAATGTGACGGAGTACCTACAATTTAAGAATGCTTTGCCCTGCTGTAGTTCTGCTCACTGTGTTGAATGTGCTTTGCGGCCCACAGGTGTACAGCTTTGATGGCTGGCAGCCCCCCCTCCCCCCCCTCTCTCAAGCCCCGTCAAAACACAAGGAAAAAACTGACCTCATACTGGAAGCAAGCAGCCCACGTCTTTTGAGGACTGGCACAAGCTGTAGAAGTGTGTTCATGCAAATGAAAATGTTGAGGTCCTACATTGGCATCAATAAATAGCAATGAGTCTGAATGATGATGTTGCACTGCATGTTCCACTTGCCCAACTTGTCTGGGATTGCAACATGCAGTTGACCCCACTGCTACTGATGAGTGCTCGTTACCTGAAACGCTCCTAAACACATGGTGACCATGGCATATATATCTTGCTAGAGCTTGTGATGTCAAATGGGCATGTGTGTGTGTGTGTGTTTGCCCCCCCCCCCCTTCCTAGATTGTGGGTGAATGGGTGATGATGAAACAGACCAACAATGGCCCATTCTGAACTCCCCCTGTTGGCTCTTGGGTGGAAATTGGTTATTCAGTGCATTACAGCACGTGTCTGGCACGGGGGGGGCGACTCCGCGGGTCCTAGGACGCCAACTACCCCTGCCCCCCCCCCCCCCCTTAGGGGCCTTTGGCCCACAGTTAGTTGCCAAAGGTGTCGCCCTCAGGCGTCCATGGGCGCCTAAGGCGCCCGATGCTCCATGAACACCAAAGGTGCCCTAAGGAAAATTTTGTCCAATTTGCACCCCAACACTATCCTTAAACCCAACCTTGACTCTAACACCCACCCCCAACCCTCAGCCTCGTCCTAAGCCTACACCTAACCCTAATCAAGACTGAATATTGGGACCGAGCTGGTGGGGGAGGGAACATTAGCTATGACTGGTGAGGGACATCATGAATGATTCACACATTGATGGCTCTTGACAAAGTGAAATCAGCTTGCAAGTGAACCCCATCACCACGAGGCCCACTTTCAAGGCTTTTTGGACTTCTGAGGAGCCAAAATGCCCCAAAATGGGCTCAAAATGGGCTCAAAATGGGCTGATTTCACCCGTTTGTGCACCCCAAATGGTCTAGGATGAGGTTTGGAAAAATGCGTTTTTGACCCATTTTTGACCCATTTTGGGTCCCAAAACAGCCCATTTTCAAGGCATTTTGGGATTTTCGGAGAACCGAAATGGGCCACCACCACCTCAAAACGGTCCAAAAACACTTGTTTTAGCGTCGCACATGGTCTAGCATCATTTTTGAGAAAAGTCATCTTTTTGCCCCTACTGGACCCTGTTGACCCATTTGGGCACCCACCTGTTTGGGCTTGAGCTTGCAGCTTGCCGCACCCTAGTGGGCCTAGGTATTGGGGTCTAGGCGTCCGTTTGGGCAATTCTAAGGGGTGGAAACCACAAAAAGTAGGGGGTTGCGGGTGGAGTAGGTGCCCTCGGAATCGCATTTTGAGCCATGTAGCCAAAGATATGGCCTATTCTTGGTTCGTGGATGTCGGCATTTGGAGCTTGTGGGGGCCTTTTTGGGCCGTTTCCGGGACATATCATGGAGTTAGAGGGCCGCAAAGAGCTCGTTGACACGGGGAAGTCGAGCCGCACGTGGGGTGTACCCACCGTTTCCCTTCGTTTGGCCGTTTGGAATGTGTTCTAGGGGTTTTTTGGCCCAAAAATGGCTGTTTTTGGCCCTAAACTGCAGTTTTTTGAAACCACTTGCGAATCCCGTTCCCGGCCGCCACCGTTGAGTTTCTTGCTCAAACTTTGTGTGATTGTACTTCACACCCATAGGTATCATCCACCAAAATTTCACCCGAATCTGAAGCACCACGACGGAGATCTGATTTTTGCCCATTTCGCGCGTGCTGCTTGCTTGCTGCTTGCTTGCTGCTTGCTGCTAAACCTGGTAGGTCCACCCTAGACACTAAAAAGGGTTATAAAACCAAGACTGGTTCCACCAGCTCGGTGACCCTAACCCTAGCCCTAACCCTAGCCCTGGCTCTCACCCTAGGCTAGGGTCAGAGTGAGTGTTGGGGTCCAAAATGGAGAGCAATGATGTGGCAAAAGCAGCCATGAACGAAATTGGAGGGATCTTGTTCAGCCCAATCAACATGGCTGGCATGGCCAAACCAACTGGCTGCAAAGGTTAGGGTTAGGTTTATGGTGATGCTATGGTTAGAGGGAGGGCAAGGGGAGGTAAGGGGAGCCTGTGCCCCC